>WBMW01004361.1:394417-715613 GCA_013396635.1 Penelope pileata | reverse complement strand
CCCCCTCCCCACGCCCGGGGGGGGGCCTCGGCGCATCGCTGCCCCTCGCCAACGCGGTTTTTCCACCTCCGGTTTCACCGCCGAGCAGGGCTTTTCCCTCCAGAGCCCTAAGGCAGGGGGAGTGCTCCCATGGAATAATGCGAGTGTGCATGCAGCACAAAGAGCTCCTGTCCTCGGGTGGGGAGATCATAAGCAGAGATGGGAAAGTATTTTATAGCTCCCGTTAAGTTACCGCGTAGCCTCCATATGCCCCGGCCCAAAGGAAAGACATCACTACCAAAAATAATTTTTTTTGAACCTTAGGGAACCAGGAGTTCATTCAGATTTACAAATTAATGAAGACTTACTGCAGAAGGTAACTGTAAGAACATGTGTTAAAACGCAACAGAAAGAATTTCATCGATTTCCATGAGAGATGGACTGTGTCCAGGAAGAATGAGTCAACCCCGCTCCCGAGCAGAGCTGGCTGCAGAGCGCTGCCCCAGCACGAGGGGGTCCGGGCAGTGCCCTGCAAACCACCTCCTCCGTGCTGCTCCGGATGGGAGCTTAGATTCTTTTCATCCCTAGAAAGCAATGGTTTGACGAACCATTTTCCTCTCAGCACCACATCAGACCCAGGTAATATTCAGCCCAACAGAGGCACCCAGCCAGGACAACACGACCCAGCACAGGGCTGAGCAGTGGACAGGGCACAGGGAGGAGGGTCTTCTGCACAGCACAGCAACACCACGTTCCCAGCTCTCAGTCCTTCTGTTTTTTCTTCCTTTACCCACACATTTACGGTTAAGCTTCACAAAGTTTTGGTTTAATCACCAAGGAGGAGATAAATTCTTGAAGCCTCTGAAGCGTCTCCTAAGCTGCTCTGCTCCTGCACCGCAGAGGGGAAAGCACCCAGCTTAATCGATAGAGACATCTTCCTCCAATCACACACATTCACCGTGGCAACTTGTATTTTACAGGTGGAAGAATAATGTATTTATTAGCTCAAGGGACTGGGCAAGCTGAAATCTCAGAACACACTGATGGGAGCAATGGAGCGACAAATACCAAAACACTGTCACTTTCAGTCTCTGCATTCACAAGTTCACTTCCACTGGTGCTTCTGTCAGTCTGTAACCAAGAGCATTTGCTTTTCAATCTTGCTGCTATGCTTTTCCTCCACAAATTGTCTACATGAGAGCTCCTGACAATCTGACAGCAGCAGCAGGAGTCCAGCAGCTTTGCTGCAGGAGCAGAGAGGCACAGCCAGCGATAAGGGAACTGGTGCAAGCTCCATTGAAAAACTGGTCCGAAAATGAAATGCAAACATATACAGAATATTTAATGGTTTCGATGAATGTCTCTCCACCTTATGACTGCTATTTTCCAGCCAGCTTTCCAGCCAGCACAGCCTTTGCACTTCTGTCCCTACAACTGTGCCATTCAGAAGGCAGGAGCCCACCTTGCCCGTGTGCTCGTTCCCACCGTGACTCATGTTCCGTTGGGTTTATTCCTGTTGTGTTAAAACAGGAACGAGCAGAACCTTTGGGGCAGGAAAGCTGCATTTTGGAGAACAGACACTTGCTATTCCCTGTCAAAGAAGGAAAGCACTGGCTTACATCCTGTGCAGGAGAGCAGCTTTCACAGCTGGTATGGCATGAGAAGTTAAAATTAATTTGATACCTGGGTCAAATGAAAGCCTTGCTGAATAGAGTGTTTACTCAATACTTAAAAAGCAGTCTTTCTAGAGGAATATACTCGGAGGAAACAAACTCACAAATTACCCAGCTAAGGCATGGCAGATTAACTTCACTTCCATGCTATTGATCCCAAACCCCTCCAATCAAACTTCCAGAAAAGCTTACCACTGCTCGCTGGCAGCATTTCCTGAGTGCAGGGAGAAATTGAGTACCAGCCACCTCAGCTCTGAGCATGGGCTCCCAGGCAGCCCCCAGAAGCAAAGCCACGCACCCAGCCCACGTGCTGCTGCAGGGCCCAGGTTCTGCAGGGCAATCCCCTCCCTGCCCTCACAGCTACACAGCAGCACCTCGGTGGCTGCCTGCAGCTCGCCCTGCACCGCTCAGCACCCACACAGCAGCTGTGCTGCTCGGGGTGTGCAGGGGCAGGCAGCCCAGCTCCTCCTCCTGCAGGCACCAGGACTGCAGCTTTACACACTTGACCACTATGAGACACCCACGCTGGCTGAGCCCTGCAGGTAGAACTGTAACTAAACTACAGCACCTTCAAAAATCTGTCATCCCCAGCACTACCTGCAGAGCTGAGGTCAGTGCTTCGTTACCCTCTTAGGATCAAGTGAAGGAAAACAACAAGGAACTTCCTAGTTAACAGCTGCAACTAACGAGCTGCAGCTCAGGAAATCAAAGGCATTGGTTTTGGGACAAGTTCAAGTCCTACCTCATCATTCCTATACACTACAAAAGGCAAAATAAAGTCTAAAGCACTTAAAAATGAGCGAAGTGCTGTCCACCCGGAGCATGCATTTCTCAACAACTGCCCCACACGTGAGCCCCAGCTGCTGTGCCAGGCACTGCCCAGGGAGCAGCACCCAAATTCTGCCATGGGTGGGATGCTCAGGGCAAGTGCTGCAAAGCAAAGCCCTGAACATGGCACATTGGTGCTGCCAACAGCACGCAGCATCCTGCCAGCTCTCCTTACCCCTTGGCCCTCCCACAGCCTTTCCCAGGGCTCAGCACACTGGGCCTGGGGCAGGTAGAAGGCAGAGCTCCCTCCTGAGCCTACCACCACCAGGAGAAGGACATGTATGACAAAAAGCATTCCTGATACCAAAGCAGCATGGCAAGCTGCAAGCCTGAATCCACTCAAGAGGCAGCCACACCTCCCAGGCTGCTCTGGAGGTGCATCACCCACCTGCTGCCCAGAGCTGCTCCCTGCTGATGGGGAGGGTCACTGGTGAGAGAACACCAGAGCAAACTGCTACTGCCATGTGCTACTGACATCCTCTACACACAACACTCTAAAAGAGCTCCCAGTTTTCAGAACAAACCTTCTCTGAAGTTGCCACAGAGCAGCACAAGCAGCAGCAGGACAGGCCAGCACACTGCCCAGCCCCAACCCTGCAGCATCACAGAGCATCCCCAAAGCACAGAGTCCCTGCAGAACCCTCCCACCACACTGTTGTGCAGTGTTGCTCCTGCGTTCCTCAGCTGTTGGTTGCAACCTCACAACAGCACCAGAAGAACTGTCTCCTACCCCCCCCCAAACTGTCTCATTTTCCCTGCAGATCACTTCAGCACCCCAAAACAGATGTGCCACGAGCTGCTTCCTACCGCTCAGCTGCAGGGCTGCTCCTCCAGCAGAAATGAGATGAGGAAATAGTTTCATTTCTCTGAAGTATAAAGTTAAATAGAGTGAACTGAAGTTTCTTTAGAAATAATGGAGTGAGATCACCCGTACAGTGATTTTAAATGACTCAAATGAGAGCACTGGGCTCAGCGAGCGCAGCCCGGAGAGCAGCAGCCCCAGCGCTGGGGGTGCGTCACCAGGGGACAGTGCTCATTCATATGAGAACACATTTCCTATGAAATTATTGCTAACAGCTTTTTAGCTCTGCTCTTAAGCAGCCCAGAATGAGACCCAATTAAAGATCACAAAACATTGACATTTTCAAGGGAATTTGAGTCTTAATTATTTTGTCACAAGGCTCGGCCGAACAAACCATTCCGACAGTGGAATATTTCATTCCCAACTGCTTTCACCACTAAATCTGAGCTGGCAAGGCAAAGTGAGGGCATGAAGAACCACCAAAATGGTAAAACCCAGTGAGGTCACAGCAGTGGAAGTGAGCAGTGCCATCTGCCATCCCAGCACCACGAGGAATTGCTGCTCTCTGAGGCCGTGTAACACCCAGCTCTGTGAAAGCCCTGGCAACAGAGCAGCTCAGCCATCCCCTCAGCTGCACCTCAGCCTGGGATTGTACAGCTGGGCCTGCTTATCACCACCCAGCTTCCACTGGAAGGGAAAAACCATCCCTTAAGCAAAACCAGTCTGAACCTCGCATCTCAATGTAAATAAATCAAAACAAAATTCAGGTCCTCAGTGATGCCGCTCACCCAGGCACTGCTGCTTTTCCAAGCAAACCACAGCTCAAAATTATTTCCCCTCTGAAACACAAAGAACCGATGCTAAGATTGTTTTCTCATCTCCCAAGTTAGTAGAAATCCCTATTTCTGACCATTTAACCATTTCTCACTTTGTGTATCAGCACTCACCGCCTGGGTAAGTTCTAGACACCTCTGTACCAGTGAGACACTAAAATTCATCACACATAGGATCCAAACCTGGAAGGTACCCAGAAAACAGCTTCAGGCATATGAACTTCCACAAGCCCCCAGGAGCAGAAGGTCTGTCACAGAGTAACCAGAGCCCAGGACACGTCACCCAAGAACAGAATCACAGCTTGCAGAACTGCCCGGTCCATGAGTGAAATCCACACTTTTGTCACTGAGGTAGCCACGTTTTAGCAAAAAATTAGATCACAAAATAACTTTATTCTGCAAGGATGAGAAAAAACATTTTTATGGGAGAAACGGAGATACAGAGTTAGCTTGAAACCTGAAAATCTCTCATGTCCTGATCTATAAATAAAACTACTTGGGCTTTTCTTTTGTACTAAATTTAAAGAAAAGCCTTTTCCATGGAGAGTTTCCTTTAAAACAAACTATGCCCCAGAAGGAATGTAATGATGGTGTTTCCAACAAGCAGCATGAATGAATTAAACAATGAGTGCAGTAAGAAAGCAGCTGTATTTTTCTTTAAAAGAAGCAGATGAATTTGCAGTTCAAACATGGCCGTGTGCTCAGAAAGGACAGTTCCTGACAGTTCTCACCCAGATCGTAACAACATTTTCCTTTCACCAGGACCTTGGCTTAGGTACCATTCCCCCTCCAGCATCACAAAGAGCTTTGAGGTTGGCCCCAGCGACCAAACAAACCCCACGTTTCATTGCACACTGCCCCAAATGACTCAGCCCCTCCTGCACGTTATCCACAGTCTGCTCAGGGGAAGGAAGGGGAGAAATACTCGACTCTGCCTGACAGTCACGCCAAGTCCACCACCACCACACAGCAACCAGAGCCTGGATGGCTCTGATTTTGCCAACTCTTTGTCTTGGAGATAAGCCTCAAGGTCTTCTGCAGTTACTCAGCTCAGAAATCCCCCAGATCTTTCTTCTTACATCTCTCAATACCCTGCCAGGAACGCCACAGTAACCAGTTCGGAGGGACACCAAAAGGTCTCCAGCAATTCTCCTGAACACACACGCTGTACCACGGCTGCTTCACAGAACAAGAACTTCTGCTAATTAGCCTGGCAACAGTGATTGGTTATAGTCACCCCATGTTCCAAACAGACACCATCACCTTAAACTCCTGACCAAAGCCGCAAGAGCAGCACTGAACATACACCACGTTCCACCCCAGAACCAACCTCACTCCAGCTGGAGCAGACAGCCCCGCAGTAACTCACATTTCCCAAGTTATTACCTTCACAAACAAGTTCCACTTGCTTACACTTTTCCTTTAAATTGTTTTTAGCTTGAAATTTTCTACTCTCAAAGATTTCTAGACAAGAAAGTTTTTTTTCTACTTACATTTGCTGCTTTCTTCTTCCACCACAGTGAAGAGACTTCTCCTGAGACACGGGACTTGGGCACCCATAGCAGTAACGACCAAATCTGTAAGAAATATTGCACTTTTAGGTTGGAGAAAACAGCTTATTTCCTTATAGCAGCTTCACCCCAAACCCCGCTGCAGCCTAATCTCGATGGCAGCAGAGCAGACTTAAAACTCACGGGGAAACAGTTGGGTTGGTTTCTTGCTTGCGTTTCTTCCCAGCAAAAAAGCTACAAACATTGCAAAGGTTCCTGCTGGAGCTGCAGGTTGCCTAACACTTTCCTGCTGTGTACCACCCATCAGCAGTTTTTCAGCGTATTTTAGCCATCCATACACAAAACAGATCCACAACACAAAAATACAAAACAGCTTGCATTTTGCTTTTACAGCTTTGAGTCTCTTCCTCATAACTGGGGCTCGGTCTTCAGGTCCCTACCTCAACATGAATGAAGGGCGCACACACCTCAGCACCAAGTCTCCTCACTGATGAGCACAGCCAGGGCTCCAGAGGCAGCAGACCCTCCTCCAACAGCAGCCTGACCCTTCTGGAAGGTTCTTCAGACCTCCCCATATAGAATTAGTCCACCTGCCACAGGTGCTCTGATTAGGGTGGGTGGAGGCAGCTGGATCTCGTTGGCCCATCAGCTCCTGCTCCCCTTGCAGCTGGTGCTGCACAGGACAGGGCCAGTGGGGAGCACCAAGGAGCAGGAGGGGTCACAGCTGAGCTGACAGCTCTGCCCGTGGTGACTTTCCTCAAGGATCCATCTGTGGCTGGGAGGGATGAGATGAAATCGCTGCAATAAATGTTTCCCAAGCATTCTGACTAACTGGATGGATTCCTGTTGCACGTTAGAAAGCATCACTGCATTACAGCAGCCGTGTGGAAGCAGCTCAGCTCAGCTCCCCAAGGGCACGTGCAGTTAGTGAACTCTGGGTGCGAGGCCAACAGCTCCCAGCACCACATGGAGCTCAGCTGGTGCTGCTCAGCTCAGCCCCAGGTGCTCCCCGTGTGCTGGGGGCTGCTCGGAGGAGCCCCTGCGGCAGCACTGGGGGGGTGGCTGCCATGGGGCTGAGCTCACCTCCTCCATGAGTGGCTGAGGGGCAGCTCAGAGGGTCTTCTTCCAATGTTCCTGACATTTATTTGCAGTAACTGCATGCTTTGTGAGTATAAAGAGTGAACTTCCTCCTACATACTGTGCAAATACATAACACACAACTCAACGTCATTCCACCTGCTGATATTTCTATTTCCAGAAGAGAGCAGGAACACTGCAAAATAAAAAAAAAAAGAAACCACCACACAAGTCTTTCCCTGCAAATTCTGATGTATGGGATGTGACATAACGGTGTAAAAACTTTTGGCAAAAACAGGGATTTGAAATTGCTGTGCTCTGTTTTGCTGTGGTGGGAGTTTTAATGCGGTGCACTTTGCCTAGAACTGACACAACAGAACAGACAAACAGCTCAAATGTGTTGCAGGGAAGAACAAAACAATTTTCCAGACAAAAATATATTGAGTTCAGTGCACTGCTCGTAGGTTACAGCAAACAGAAGTGCTTGCTGTGATGGATGCTTTCTGGCTCCGAGCGAACCTGGCGAGGGCACACAGGAGGAGGTGGCGGTGATGGGGTGGCAGGTATGAGCTGCAGGGAGGTGAGAGGGGACACAGCTTTATTTCCCTTTTACAAAACAATTCTGTGAGCTCCACATATTTCCCTGGGTCCTGGGAAACGGCGTGCAGAGCAGCCTGCCCGGCACAGAGCGTGCTGCTGGAGGGGCAGCTCCTGGCAGCCACCTGCGGCACGGGGAGGCCGTGTGCTGGGTGATGCCCTCTTGCAGGGCCCTTTCCCTACAGCAGAGTCTTCTGGGTGCTGCTTTCCAGGCTGGGCCAGGAGGTGTTCCTCCATCACAAGTGACTTTCCCAGTGGCCACAGTGCAGCAAGGTGACACTGCTTGCTTTACTCGCCGTGCACTGGCACAGAGCAGAGGTGCTGGGTGCTGCGCTGCCTTCGGAGCACCTGCAAAGCTCACCTGGGCACCCTCCTCCCCGCGCAGCCCCAGCACGCTGACAGCTGCTCCACTCTCTCCACGTGCTGGGCCTGCAGGCTCCCAGCTCCTGGGGAGGTGGAGGTTGCAGAGCAGGGGCAGCAAGGAGCAGCACCCAGCAGCCGGAGCAGCGGGGACGTCCCGCGCTGACGCTCACACTGCTCCTTTTACATTCCTCTCTCTCTTCCCCCTCTCTTTTCCTAATGAAATCTTTCCATATTATTAATGGCTAGGGTGGATCTATGGAGTGTGTTCCTTCCAGGATTTTCTTGTTTGCTGTAGTCTTCAAATTTTCCAGTTCATTTCCTATTTTCCTGCCCTAAAATCTCTGCCAAAAAAATCCCTGAAGCACACTTTGGTACTTGAATAGAAAAAAGAAAAAACATTAGAGAATAGACATTTGATCCGGGCTCTTGTAAATCAGTAGCAATTTTCCCCTAAAATATGAGTCATTTTCATCAGCGGGTGACAGTTCCTCCAGGTGAGTTTTTATCTGATTGACTCCGCAGATGCATTTCCATCACTAAAAGGGATCACACTGTATCGAATGATTTATGTGAATTTAATTGTCCCAGAGCATTCAGCCAAAATGTAAAGACCGGACTTACGATAGAGCATTTAATCAGGTTCCTTTAGGAATTAATTGATTGGGAATGAAATTAATGAAATGGATTTATGCCTAGATATTCCCAATGGCACCAGCTCCCATGGCCAAAGAAGAAACAGGTACCCAAGAAACTGTTCCTCACTCATGGCCTGGAATATTAGAAACAAAAGTGGCTATGTAATCCCCCATGGAAAGAATTATTTCGGTTTCATGTAATCCCTCACCAGAAGAATTGGAAACGTTACAAACTGCGCTGATATTAGAGCTCAAGTGCACGATGGTGCCAATTGGAACAGGTTAGGAGCTGGGGAATTCCTCAGGACATTCGAGGAGAAAAAAAAATCTGAAGTAATTTCATGGATTATTGTTGTTTTTAATCCCTTCTGTGGCTTCTGAAAGAAAATCTCCACACATTTAGCTGCTCAGACATGGACACTCCTCTGCAAACATCAACTGGAAATAAAAGCAGTTGGACATGAGTCCAGCTGGTGGAACTGCTATTCAGTGACTCAGGCAGCCCGAGCCGCGAGGCTGCTTATTTCCGTGCACAGCACTGGCAATTAGGGGCTGAGCTAATTGTGTTGATGGGCGGGACCCTCTGTTCTTTGCCTGAGGGGGAAATAGCAGGTGATGCTCAGGGACCTTCAGCTCCGTCGCCCCTCGGATGCGCTGCGGGGACGCGCTTCCCACCCAAGGCTGGTCTCTCCCAACCTTAATGACTGTGCTAACGATGAAGGTGACCAGCTCAGGAACCAGAAGATTTGCTCTGCAGTAAGTGGAGAGGGATAGAAGCCCAGCAGCTCAGAAGCAGGTGAAGTCTCTCTCCTTCTCCCCACTGTTTCTCATCTTGACCTGAGTTTAAAGTTACTTCAGTGGGATGAATCCACATCTTGGTGACTTGCCCTAGAAAACCCACGGCGGTTCTGGAAATAAAACATCCCAGGGAGCAAGCTAGCGATTATCTGGTTGCTCTGGCAGGCAGGGATCCCTTCTTCCCCTCAAAAAGGAATAATGATCTCACCTCTGTAAAAAAAATCAGTTTTGATGTAAATCTACGGAATATGGAGGGCTTAAAACGGCACAGCTGGAATCAGCATCTGGACGATTGTCTTGGGGACCTTCAAAGCCCCTGACTTCTCCCTCCAGGGGCACGTGCTTCTAGGAAGCCTATATTACTTTGGCTGAAAGACAGTACTTCAGAGAGAGCCACCGGACCACCAGCACCGTTTAATAGTTCTGCTGCGTTGTTCTGAGAATTGCTGTTTTGTGTAGGAATTTGGGAATGACCCATAGAAACAACTTTGGCAGCACGTGTGTTTCCCTTCGGATTTGTCGGGGTAGCAAAGGATCTGAAGAGCTGAGTGTTTCCAAATCTCTGCAGCTCATCTGCATTACGGGGACTAAGTGGCTCACCAGCAGCTCCCCAGTTGGGCCGAGGCCCGACACCAGCAGGGCCGCACGTGATCCGAGATGTCCTGAGAACCGCAGAGAGCGATGGTTTTTAACGCCATCAGATTCCCCTCCCTGCTCTCGGAGAGAGAGATTCATTGCAAAAACAGCAGTAAATCCTGCAGGGCTGCGAGCGCGCCGCGCCGAGGGCCAGACAAATTAAGACAGATGTTCTGAACTCGGGGACAGCGAGGATGTGGTTTCGTGCGGCCACGGGACGGCTCTCGGAACATCCTCCCTTCTCAGACACAGGAATGAGGCAGATAGCAGAGGCACCATAAATCCATCCCAGAGCACTGCGGCGGGGGGGGCTGCAGACCTGCAGCAGAGCGCACTGCTGGGCTGCTGCGGGCTGCGCTCCCTCCTGCAACGCACCGAGGGGAAAGCGTGAGCAAGTGTCGGAGAGACAGGAAAAGGACCAGCAGAAGTCTTGCAGAAGAGGGACACTTGTCAGCATGCTGCTGTCCCCTCTGCAGAAGCCGCAGCTACACAAACTCTTGCAGAGAGAAGGAACAATTTCTCCCCGTTTTCTCCCCCAAGCAGAAAAAATCTCATACGTGCCTGAGAGCTGTCACATCACAGCATACCTCATCACTCCTGTACTGCCAGTTGTTATCCCAGTTTTTCCCAAATCAGATTTTCTGAATCTGATTCTTCTGTTCTGTTGTACGTAAGCATCAAACCGCGGGCACAGGACAAACCACCTTGGTGGGAATGGCCACTAAAGACATGGGCAATGTGCACGCTGATTGTCCCACATGCTTTTCCAGTTAAAATACTTGGCCTGAGAATGTGGGAGGTAAAGAACTTATATTCCGAGGTCTTTATAAAACATAGCTCACATCCCCTGATTTATGCTCCCTGGGACTTGTTCTATGTAAAACATTTAACTATCTATACTTTAGATAAAAGAAACATCTGAAGCATTGGTTGTTTTGGAGTTTCTCATTCTTTTCTCCCATATATCTTCATAAAATTTCAGCGCCAGGCACAATACTCTAAGTTCAGAGCCTCTCCTCTTGTTCCTGTGCTCCCTCTTCTCCAGCCACAGCCACACCACTGCCGTGACGTTCCCTGCTGCCCCGGCTGCACGGAGCTGCTCAGCGCACTGCAGTGGGCATCGGGGCCTCGGCTTCCATTTTGCCACTAAGTGAGGACATGGGACAAAGTCCCTGACAGCAGAGCACGAAGCAGCAGCTCCCAGTGGCTGGAGGAGTGCAGCAGAACGCTGACTGCAGCAGACCCACTCCTGAGCAGATGCGGACAGATGTGTTCGTCCATCCTGCCAGCACAGGGACCCTGTCCCATCCTTCTGCTTTAGCACCATTTGGGACTGCTTGGAATCCACGTGCATGTCCTGAGGCACACAGACCTTGCAGCTATGGGCCTGGACAGGGATGCAGAAAGATATAAACTCAATGCCCATTTCGGCTGCATACTTTGGTCAGGGCCCAAGGCAGGCAGCTATCTCCCCCTGCCTCTGCTTCTGTTTGCTACAGGGCCCTGCATCATTTCTTCTCCTCTGCCCCCTGTGCAAAGCTCTGCAGGGCAGTCCCGAGCAGCGTGCAGAGCTGCAGGAGCTCTGTGCCATGCTGGGAGCTGCCAGGTGGCTGCCAGCACTGAGCAGGGAGCGCTGGCATCGGGAGCATCCCGCCGTGCAGCTGCATGCCGGATGCTCGGAGCAGCCACGGCTCCCACCAGCCGCTGCTGCAGTCACAGAGACACAGCCCTCCGAGAAATCAGAACCAATTTAGGCACCTAATGCTGGGATGCCTGTGAGTGAATTGCTTTTGAATTAATCGAGTAAAACAAGGCAGTGAAAACCCACGGAACATGTTGGTCTGGAAACTGCGGCAGCCCCAGGGATGGAGCGGCAATGCGTATTTTACCCCTTGCATTTTTTATTAAGGGCTGGTTTTTTATTTTTTATTATTGAATATGAATATTTTACACGTCCAAGTCCAGAACAATGCTTTTTTTGGCTGCCTCTGCACTTTTCATGGTTGCGTACCCTTGCATTGCATAACTGACAGAGATCCATTTACACACAGGGGGAAAGGGGACTAATGAATCTCAGCAAAGCTAACTTTACTGTCTGTGAAAAAAAAGCACTCTGAAGTTTTCCAAATAAAAAAACAAAAGTACATACATAAAACAGTTGCATAGAATGGCTTAATAAAACCAGTGTGTGCCTGTGCGTACGTGTGGGTGCACGTGTGTGCCTGCAGAGCTGCACTCCGAGCATCACCATCCTGGGGAAACAACTCCTGGGGAAACAAAGGGGCTCGAGTCCCTGCCTCCCTCCACTCGCTGCTGCAGCACTGCCTGGCGTGCCTCTCCCACACTGCTCAGAACAACCTGCCCATCAGCAGCCTGCGAGCCCAGGGCTCCGTGCCGCAGCGTGCTCACACAGCATGGACCAGGGCAGGGGACGGGCGATTTGAATAATAAAGATAATAACTATTTGTCTAGTGTGTATTTGAACCCAGCCTTTATATTGTGCAGATGATAACAGGGAGGAGAGAGAGCAAGCAAGAGCTCTTGTAGGTTTCTCAAGAGCTCGCAGCCGAAAATGGGCAGGGTGACAAGAACAGCATTGTTTTGGGTAATCAGTGCACATTGTCCCAGGCTGACATTGCTGCATACCAATAAAACCTTTAGATTCACAGGGAACGGGGAAAGTGCAAAATGATGAATTGTTTGACATTTAAAAGAAAATAAAGGGCTGCTGCTGGACTGCAACTTAAATGAGACTCGCGGAGGGAGGGAAAAATTACCAGGAGCAGGTTGAGATGTTTATGTGATTTTAGTGCAAACTTCCCCAGTGATGCTGTGCTGCTGATTCTGTGGCCCCAAAGCCCCAGACCTCAGCACTGGTGTGTGCTCAGAACACAGTGGTGGTGGCACTTCATCCCCAACACAGCCCAGCCCCGCACGGGGCAGAGCTGGCAGCCAGCAGGAGACTGCTCACACCCGCAGGCTGCGGGACACGTTCGGCATGCAACACCAGGAAGGCGTTTGTAAGTGGGAACCCACTTGCCCAAGGTTAAACTCTCACTCCACAGGCAGCCACTGGTAAACCCAGGAGCTCACTCACGGCCCTCCAGCCCCTGCGAGCAGTCCCACCTCCAGCAGAGTGCAGGCACTTCCTGAGGCCAGAAAGATCCCCAGAGTCCTCTGCGTGTCCAGAGGACAGGTGGGGACAGATTAGAGCAAGGATCCCTGCCACTCATTTTCAGTGGCACAAGGGCCAAGGGAACGTGGTCCCAAAGGACACATCAGACCTCTTCAATGCCATAATGCAGTACAACTGGAGCGATGAATTCCCAGTGCCCTGCACAGCGATGGCAGCACTAGGTGGCCAGGGACTGAAGAGGCTGATAAAGTCTGGGCTCCTGGAACACATGCCAATGTCTGCTATCTTGTTGCGTGCCCTTGAGCAAAGTCATGTCTGAGGTAAATGGAAACAGCCAGGCCAAACCAGTACTGTGGGTGCTACATGCCTGTAATAACGGTTTGTTGAATGATTTTCAGTTGGGAGGAGCTGAGCCAGGTCCCTCGATGTCAAACTGACTTGGTCTCAGTGAATCCATCCCGGATTACCCTGGGCAGCACCGTGTTCTGCAGAGGAGACATCCTGCTACGAGCACAGGCAGCTCTGCTAGGTGTCACTCTCCAAACACGATTTGTGTCTGCGCTGGGTGTGCAGAGTTATCACCTCGCTGCTTCGCCGCTCTCCTTCCTGACAACAACTTTGGCTCGCGCCGCTCTCCCGGTTCCCTCTGCTTTCCAGCACGCTGCCGTCCACATTCGTATTTGCATTAGATTATTGGAGCAGGAGTCTAAACACTTAAGTTACTGCAAATCCCTCCTCATATGGAAGTCAGTGAGCTGTAAAATATTTAAACTGTCTACAGTTGTACCTCGTTTGTTTACACATTTCCAGTGGGCTGCTAAAAGGTAACATACTGTAATAGAAGAAAGACCCAAGATTGCTGATTCAGATTTCATAACAGCTCTAAAAGCGCTCTGAACACTTGCATTAACTTGATGGAGTAACACATTGCTCAACTTTCTGAAGCTTCGGGGCCCCAGCACAGCAGCAGAGCGATGTGTCACCCCAGACTCATAGCTTTGTGCTCTGGGGTCACACACAACTCCCCCTCCCCTCCCTGCCCATGTCCCCCCCTCTCCCAGCCCCTCATCTCCCACCTGAGCACTGCGGGGCTCCGGGAGCGGCTGAACACGAGGTTGGATGTGCCCCCATTCAGAGCACTTATGACATTTGGTAGAAAAGGAAAACAGCGTTGGGATTCTTCCGAGGGCAGGGAGGAGGTGAGGGGTGACTGATCAGTCCCAAGGCAGCAGAGGGCATCAATGAGTTTGAAGATTCACCTCCAGAGCTGGAGGAAAGCAGCCAGGCTCTGCAGTGAACAACCCACAAGGCAGATTTTGGCTCTTTTCCTACTTTCATGTTGGTCTTGAATGAATCCAAGAAGTTCTCAGATATATCCTGAGGGTTTTTTGAAATAATTTTCGAACAGTATCTGAATCATGGTGCTAATTAGGATCACAAATGATGAGAAGATTTCTATTGCCTGATTTGATGTGGTGCATTATTTGCAGGTAAAGATAAAGATGAGCTCTGTAAATACACCATTTTCCTATTATTTGAACGCAAGTTTCATTGTTGAAAATTCACACCTTTATTATGAATTTCACAGCTCACTTTGGAAATCCAATCAGTTAGCCACAGTATTTACTCCCGTTAAGCTTATTTTTTTGGAATGCTCAGCATTCCAAAAAACGCTCAGTGAGCTCAGCAAGGCAGATTTGCTCAGTAATTCAAGCAAATATTTGCAGGATTATTTTGTCACTTCCCCTCGCTGTCGCTGAGGAAGTAGAGAGGTAGCATCTTCTTCAGCTTTAACCAAGGAGAATCGGTGCCAGCCTGGGACAGCCACCTCCACCCTCTCACAGATGCCCGATGTCCCAGAGTTTGCTCAGGAACCCTCTAAAAATAAAACCAAACTAAGTATCCTTCACCTTGTGCTCTCTGATTAATCACCAATCTTAACATCATACTGCCTAAATGAAGGCTCACATGGTCCTTATGCTACAGTATCAGCTAAATCCCACAGACGGGCAAGGGGAGGCAACGTTTCTCCTGACGTGACACAGCAGATCGTGTGGCAAGGCCACAGACGGCACAGAGGTGTTCTAGGTCTGTAGCAGCCAGGCCCACTTGTTTCCATTCCGTAAGCAAAAACAAATTTAGAGGCTCAGTCCTCTCTGAGCTCCTCCAGGACCGCTACGAGCAACGGCAAAGGGTCAGCAGCTCCCACGGGCCCTCTATTTCTCCATCAGAGGACTCTTTCCACTCTTTGGAAGTTTACGGTGCGTGGCAGGGAGCCAGCCCCCCGGGCATGGGCTGGAGGTGGCTTGTTCTCAAGTGTTTAAAAGTCTGACAAACTGTTTGCAGTTCTAGCAGGGATCAACACGTTTCTAGAATTAAAACCAACATCTTGGAGAGCAAAAATGCTCTGAACAAGGACTCTTTCTTCAGCCCAATGCACAAGGGATCTTTCTTTACTAAGCTATAAAATCACTTACTACAAATCAATTATTTTTGTACAGATTTATTGACTGCTCTCCAGCTGTTCAGATTGGCACTTAAAAAAATTCCTGGATGGTCATACCGCTCAAAAGAATTTCCTCTGGAGTGCTGCTGGTCCAGCTTCGCGATAGTCTTCCCTGGTCACCCACACGCTCTGAAACGCCGTTAGGTTGGCGAGCAGCGAGGCGCCGATCCACACGGAGTGCATCCGATTTTTTGGCGAGATGATCTCGATGGGAGTGGTGCTGGGAATTTCTGCCTGAAGCTCCTTCAGGAGCCTCTCCTCGAAACCTCGGAAAAGAGTCGACCCGCCCGAGAGCACCACGTTCCGCAGCATGTCCTCCTGGATGTGCCTGCTGCACTTGGCGACGCTCTGCAGGATCATCCCCACGACCCCCGGTCCTGGGATTTCCACCTCTGTGGGCACAAAAAGCGCCTCAGGAGCTCGGAACAGCTGGTCTCCTGCCTTGACAATCCTTCCGTCAGGGAGAATGTACTCGTATGTAACATTTTCAGGCTGCATTTTTTGGATAGGATCTAAAGCAACATAGCACAGCTTCTCCTTTATATCCCTGACAATCTCCCTCTCCGTTGTGCTCACGAAGGAGTGCCCGGTCTCCAGCAGGAGCCTGGCCAGGTACTTGGTGACATCTCTGCCTGCAAAATCCAGCCTGGTAATGCCCTGCAGCACGCAGCTGCCCCCATAGATGGGGACGGTGACGGTGACGCCGTCGCCGCTGTCCAGCACCAGCCCGGTGGTGCGGGCAGAGGCGTAGAGGGCTGCCAGCCCCTGCGGGGCCACAAAGAGCGCGGGCACCTGGAAGCTTTCAAACATCAGTTCTGCCATCTTCTCTCGGTGGGACACGGGATTGAGAGGGGTCTCGGTCAGCAGCACTGGCCTCTCGCTGGGCTTCACTCTGAGCTCATGTTCGTACAGGTATCTCCAGATCTTCTCCATGTTGTCCCAGGACGTCACTACTCCGTTTTCCATTGGGTAAGTAAAAGACAAAATGCCCCTTTTGGACTGGGCTTCCTTCCCAATGTACCAGTCCCTGCGATCCATCCCTACCATGACAAACTTGAATTTGGGGTACCCCACAATGGTAGGAATAATCGAGCGGGGTGCCTGCTCCCCAGACAGCCCTGCCTTGCACAGCCCAGAGCCATTGTCAAAAACCACCGCAGGGGTCCTGTTCGCCGCTGAACCAGACATCGTGTGCAGGACGGGCAGCGCTCCGCGGCACCGAGCACCACCAAAACATTCCAGCCCCACGTCACAAGCGGGTGCAGCCCCGCTGAGCTCACAGTCCCCACGGGGGCACCCGCAGCGCAGCTCGGCCGGTGCTTGGAAGGGAAGCTGGGTGCTCTTGCTTCCCTGATAAATTACGACAGAGAATCGATGAAGTTTTTCAGGCCCTCAGGCACAGAGGAGGGTCGGTTACAGTAATTGCATTTGCATTGATTTATATTTGGATTCTGTTTGGGGGGTTGCTGGGCTTTGAAAGGAAACATTTTTAATGAGGCCAAAAATAACATGAGATCTAGCTTTAGAATAGAAAACCCAGATATCTCAAAGACCTTAGAGGGAAGAATCCCCAGCAGAGGAGGTGTGCTGCTCCCTGTATGACTCCTAGAGAGGCAGTGAGATGGTTAGGAGCTACGGCATCCCCATGGTCTGTGCAGAAAGCAGAGGGAAAGGAGAACGAGTCCCACATAAATGGCTTTCCATTGGGAACAGCATCACTGGTGCAATTTATTATAACGTTGTTAGGTGCAAAGCAAGAGAATAACTTCATTCTAACTAACAAAAGCACAAACTATCCCTTAAGTCCAGCTTAGACTGCAGCCAGGTTGACTGAAGTCCTCCCAACAGCATCTTCTGCAGGCAATGCCAGGGCCAAGCTCTGCAGTCAGCTGCAGCTGATCCACACACACTTGAAGCTGCTCAGGGAAGTGATGAGATAGGCATCAGTCCAGCAAGATCCCTGCCTGTCTGTAAGGGGCTGTGGACTTGTAGGAACCCCTCCAGGGCCTGATACTCTAATGCCTTGAAAATCTGTTTGTCCAATCCACAAGGGAGAGGACAGCCACGAGGCAGAGAACATGGGAGTGAACATGCAGAGAGAGCTGTGGAACAATGGATGTAGCAACATGCAGTGCTGCCCTTGGAGGTGGTAAGCAGTAAGATGAGTCAAAGCCCTGGTTACCAATGATGTAATGTTTTATTTCCATAATGGTTTTATCATCCAGTAAATACACAACCACCAGCTGTAGTACCTTTGGGCTCAGTCAGCTCTCACAGGGGTTTCTTGCTCGTGCTTAGTTGTAACAAGACATCCACTTGGCCTGACGTTCTCCTTAAAGACATTTTCGGTGGACGATAGATGCTCCAAAATCCCTGTAGTCACTCACGGTGATCCACATCTGTTTGAAAGAGGTCAGGCAGGAGAGGATGGAGGCCCCGATCCACACACTGTACTTTCTCTCGGGGGGGGCAATGATTCTCACAAACATGCCCTCGGGCACTTGCTGGTGCACCTCTTTCAGGATCCGCTCCTCCAGGCCAGGGAAGAGCGTGGACCCGCCTGAGAGCAGGATGTTGCCATACAGATCCCTGCGCACATCGATGTCACACTTGCTGACGCTGTTGAAGATCATCTTGTGCACGCCAGGTGCTTCAACACCAACGTTTCCAGGCATGAAAAGGGTCTCTGGGGCACGGAAGAGCTGGCTGCCTATCTGAATGACATTGCTGTCAGGCAATCTGTATTCTTTCATGATTTCTTCTGGCCTTAATTTAATTTCTTGGGCGGGGTCTAAAGCCACATAGCACAACTTCTCTTTGATATCTCTCACAATTTCCCTTTCAGCGGTGCTAACAAAAGAGTATCCGCTCTCCAGAAGGAGCCTCATAAAATATTCGGTGATATCCCGGCCAGCAATATCCAGCCTGGAGACAGCGTGGGGCAAACAGTAGCCTTCATAAATGGGGACGGCGTGGGTGACGCCATCTCCGCTGTCCATGACGACGCCGGTGGTGCGGGCTGACGCGTAGAGGGCCAGCGCTGCCTGGACCGCGACGTACATGGCGGGCACCATGAAGCCTTCAAACATGATCTCCGTCATTTTCTCCCGGTTCTGCAGAGGATTGAGGGGGGCTTCTGTCAGCAGCACAGGTCTTTCGCTGGGTTTCATTCTCAGCTCATAGTCATAGACATGTCTCCAGATCCTTTCCATGTCATCCCAGGATGTAACTATACCATGGTCGATCGGGTAATTCAAAGACAGGATCCCTCTTTTGGACTGAGCTTCTTCCCCGATATAGTACTCTTTCATACCGGACCCCAGCATTGTTGATTTGACTCTTGAGCGCCCGACGATCGCAGTGATAACCAACCTTGGGCCACTGTCCCCCGCAATCCCCGCCTTGCAGAGCCCAGAGCCGTTATCAAAGATGACCGCCGGTTGCTCCAAACTGCTGGGGTCAAACATTCCTTGATGGAATGATGGCTGACAGCTCCCCAAAGCAGTGTTCTGTTTTTTCAGTGTTTTCCAGTCGTTTTTAAAGATTGGTCACCACTGCCAGGGCAGCCTCCTTGGGGGTGTGTAGCCTGGGGGCATGTCTGCCCCTAACTACCTCATAAAGGCCAGTGAGACAACAATATCTTTCCCAGCAAGCTACAGCATCCCGGACAGTTCCATGGAAATGGCTAGGGTAGCTCTGCCCCGACCCTGGACAATGGAACACCCACTCCCCAAGTCTGATCCACAGATCGCAGACCATCAAAGGAATCAGAAGAGCAGGTACGGCAAAATATGTTTATGACAGTAATTAAAATTTTCCCACATGCTTTGGATTGGCTAAAATTCTTCCAATGATTCCAAGACTTGGTGAAGATTAGGACAGTTTTGCCTGCCTGGAAGTGCTAACCGAATTGCCAGTTTGCTTTTTTGCATAACATCTGCATTGGAAGTAGGTATTTTCCAACGGAATGCTTTCTGATCTTTTACAGGAAACTTCTGAAAAATACTTTTAAATAGGTTTACACGTTTGGCACTGCCTATGGCATTCTGGAGTCTTTTTTTCTATCCTTGCTACTTAATTTAAAGACTACTTTTCGGTTAAAACACAGAAGTGAAAAAATAATTTCTTCCTCTTGCTGGTTTACAGAGCCCTGTCAGCTTTAAATAACACTTCTAACACTGCTTAGTGTGAAGGAATTCCTTCCCCTAATGAACCTATAGCCTAGGCTGCTGGCAAGCTGACCTGCCTGCAAATCAACAGACACGCAGCTGTCCTCCTCGCGTGCTTCCCTCTTCCCTCCAGCACTTCGCCGAACTCTTTTTTGGAACTTTTTTCAAAAGGATTAAAAATATCCTGGATCTTCACAACTGACCCCCATTTCACATCTAATTATTTTTTCCTTTTGCTTCAGGAGGAAAATTTCCCACAGAAGGAAATTTCTGTAGTTTTGAATCCAATCGGGTTTGACAATCCAAATCCGTTTACAGAGAAAATTTCCTTTAAAGAAAAAAAGCCACTCTATAACTTCAGATTGAATCCTTGGCTGCCACACTTTAATTGCTTCTCCTTGTGGCTCTTAATCCAGGGCAGCTTTAAAGCGAGGGTGGCTTCTATTAAATTTAATTACTTTTTCTTGCAGCTTGCATGGCAAAGGTGCCAGCTACTAAAGGAAAGTGGTTATGAATCAGAGGCAGATTCCAAACAAAGACATATATTAAACAGAAATTTTAAACATAAGCAAATGACCTCCTTGTACGGTGTTTATACCCCAGATGAACCACTAAAAAGAGAAAGGCATTGAACAAGGGAGCAGCTCTGTGCATGTTATTTCCATTCTGCTTGGATTCCAGACATGTTCGTGTTAAATGCCACTCTATCCATTTTAGCAATTTCTCTAATCCTCTTAATATTTGTGTACATATATTTCAGCGTGGCACACTTGTTTTCATGCATGCTTCTATATTAATGTCAACAGGTGTCCTAATCATTTAAGAGGCTGCTATATTCATCACACTGGAAGCCCCATTTAATCCTGCGTGGCCTGCCTGCAGCTTACAGTGAAGCACTCCGTTTTGAACATGATGTTTAGTATTAAAACAGGGGAATATTGACTGTGATTATTAAATGGCAGTTGAACCTAGGTGCAGGAACGCTCATCTGTTCCTTCGTATTGCTTCAGTCATAAATCACCTTAAAAAGGGTAGTGTGAGTCAACTTTGTTCCTACAGGATTTGTAACAGAGCGAAACTGCTGCGTGTGCTGGGCAGCAGCGCTGCAAGCTGCCCTCGCAGGAGGTGCTCCCTGGCGGCACAGCGACCAGGCTGCACGCAGGGCGGGAAGGGCTCCCTTGGAGCCCGGCCTTGGAGGCTGGCCAGGGGCTGCCGCCGGGGAGAGATGCATGAAGAGCTGGGCTGGGACAAGCCAACTCCAGGCGAGCCAGCTCCTGCCGTGCCGGCTGCCTGCATCCTGACCGGATGGCATCCACCAGAGGTCCCCTCTCAGTGGGACAGAATACCAGCTCCAAGCTGGGGCACAGGGGAAGAGCAGCAACAACGTGCTTCCCACAACACGCCCAACATAAATGAGCTCTGTCCCAGAGATGCTGGGCTGTAAAGATCCACAGAGAGCTAAACGTGCTGCTCCAGGCAATTCCTGCTCACTTTACACATCAGTGCTGAGCACACGTTTTCACTTACTGGCTTAAGCACGTCCCTGTGCTTCGCTGTGTCACCTGCTGGGTTTGATCCTCCCCCACAGCCGTCCTCTCCCAAACACGGGGCTCCGAGTGAGCCAGGCCAGGTGGGGCTGAGCTCCAGAAGGTCTGCATTTCCCTAGGGTAAAGCCAGAAGGAAAGGGATCAGCTTGCTCCCAGTCTGTATGCTCCATAAACCCCACTATGTGCAACACCTACAGCAGCAGGGATAGGAATGTCACCAACAAAAGAGACACGTAGGACCAGAGACTGGCTGGGAGATGTTCTTCTCCATGCTTTGCTGCACCAGATTGTTTTGGTATCTTCCCTGGTTTTTCTTTGTCAATTTTCTACAAGCATGAGGAGGAATTCAGGAAGCAATAAAAACCTTATGTTCAGAACACCACCAGATGTGGGGGACACAGAGGGAAGCTGCCCACCCTTCCCCATGCCCTAAGAAGCTCAGCTGGTGGCTCACAGTACACAGAAGAACGAAATGCAGCAAATGCTGCAGTGATGTGAGGCACCCACACCAAGTCAGCTCATGAGGACAGCTCTTTGGCTGTGCCACAAGTTGTTCTGTACAGACACAACATGAATTTACTGTTTATAGGAACGAGCAGTGAATGGCAACCCCTGCCCCAAAGAGCTGAGCTCTGAGCTCTACCCGGTGGGCGAGACATGGGCAGGGTGGGGTGGAAGGCCAGGGGGATGGTGTGGAACAAATCAGGGGCTGAGCAGAGCTCCTGGCCAGCAAGCAGCAGTAATCACCATCACAGATCCCTTTCTGTACATAGGAGCTGTGTTTGATTGCTCCCATACTTGTTTCCATCCCAAATCCCCATTTTGCAATGTCTTCGTGACACTCCAAACATCCACAGTGCTCTTTGAAGTAGAATTTTAATGTGTTTATTGACACCAGTTATGATATTTCAAAACATATGGGCTACAAATTGTTACCATGCACTCCTGGTGTTTACAGTAATCCCTGTATTAAAACAAACTCAGCCTCTCCTGATGATTTTATATCTTCTTGCTGACCCACTTGCCTGTGTTTATTTAAACTCCTGTTGAGCTATTTTTTTATATATATATATGTATATTCAACACTTCTGAATCACAAAACACCTATCTGCAGATTTCATATACTTCTGAAACGTTTTGCATTCATTTTTACGGGCACCACATGACCCAAACCCTCCTCTTCCGCCTTCCCTGCAGATCCCCACCACGCAGCACAGCTCCCCATGCCAGCACCCAGCAGCGAGCCCTGCACACGCGGCTCCAGCACGCAGCAGCGCGGCCCAGAGGCTCCCTCTGAGCTCTGTGCTGGAGGCGGGCTCCGTCTGCAGGAAGGGAAGGCTTTGGGAGGGCACACAGCTGCCCACTGGAAGGGGCTTGGGCACTTCCTTCCTTCCACCCATCCCACGAGGGCACCTCGGCTGCGCTGAGCGACACCGGGAAGGAGGGAGCAGGGCCCAGCACCGCGAGTGCCCCACTGGAAAGCAGAGCCAGAAAGAGGCATTAATTCTGGCAGTGAACAAAAGCACCGGGGGAGTAAAATCAATGTTTGCTAAATAGAAAAAAAAGAATCCAAATGGGGGGGAAAACACATTCAGTTTCTAATTCCTAAAAGGTATTCATGGGAGTGAAAGTGAAATTGTAAACAAAGTATAAAATACATAAAAAATTACATCTCATTGCCTGGTTCAAGGAACCTTAAATGCCTGCATTGCTAAATTGGAACAGCTCGGAGGACTCAGTCATGGTCCTCTACTCTTCAGCCTCACGAAGTCTCGCTAGCATCTCTAGGGGTGGCCGGGTTTAATAGTAACATCTAAAATGTAATAAACCCTGCAAGTGATGAACAACGGGGAAGGTGCAGAACCCACTGGGATTCAAAAGTAATTCAGACAATTTGGAACTCAGCATCTGAGAACTACTCAGAGTTCACACGCAATTTTCCATGTTGGAGAAAAGAGTGCAAGGTCTACACCAAGGAAGCGATATAAATTACGCATACATACAAGTCTTGGCTGAAAATTAATACATTTAAAATAAATAGTCTTGATTATTTGAAAACGAAGAGAAGTCCAGGAGGCCGAATCAGGTAAAACAATTTCACCAAGCTGAGCTCCAATCACTCAGCCACAAATTAACCTTTCCTGGGGAAAGCAGAGCTGAGGCCCTCGGCTGCGCTCCCTGCAGCAACTGCTGCTCCCAGGGCTGCCCTGGAACGGCAGCGAGGGCAGGGAGGGGAAGCACGGCAGCTCGCGTGCAGGGCTGCTCAGGGAAGAGCCTTTGCAAAAGACAGCAGAGATGCTGGGATTCTGAGACTGGAAAAAAGGGAAAGCAGGGCTCTCTCACCCTTGGGAAACTGTTAACTCAGCAGTAACACACCCAGAGCTGCTCTGGAATCTCACTGTTACTTTATATAGCCGAGCGCCATTACCTCTAACTATATTCCAATGGCTGTTGGGCTTGGGTTTGTGCTCAAATTGTTAAAAGCTGCGTCTGAGGTATGAAAGCAACAAGTGGAAAGCATTCCCATGAAGTATGCAAGATCTCTGGAACCGGGCCAGTGCTTTAGGTCAAAACTCAGTCACATGTCCTGCTAGCTGGTCCGGAACATCCTTCAAATCCAGCTAAGCAAACAGCGCGGGAGCCCCGCGCCAAGTGCCAGCTCCAGCTGGCATCCCGGTACATTTTATTCTACAGTTGTTGCAGTTTTGGAGGTTATGAAAAGTTTACTAATGAGAAACATTTCAGGATGCCCTGCCAGCAATTTAGGCTGAGGGAAGAGCTGTAATGACATGAGCATATATAACGTTGGTGGAAAGTCTGAAACATCAGCTCCACGCCCCGAGAGCAGCCTCCCCGCCTGTAAATCCCAACCGTTGTGAACGCAGAGCGAGCACACAGACTTCTCTTCAGATGTTTACGTTGTGCTTTCTAAATATTTTAAACCATCGACCAAATTAAAGACAACTCTCGCCATGTTTTGTGCCTCGGTTGTTTGGTCCGTTTTGGTGTGGTTCCTCTGTAAACAGGAATCTGATACAGCACAAGGGCTGTGCGAGCACCGAGCAGCCGGGGCTCCCAGCAAGCAGCGTCCATAACCTAGAACAACCTAAGTGGCCTTCCCAGATGTGCTGGGAAATAACACATCGGCCTGATTTCTAAGGAAGAAGCACTGCAAGCAGTGCTGTTTGTGCACCAGCAGAGAGGCACCCAGGCTGCCAGCATTGCTCCCAGTTTCCACGTGCTGTGTTGGGGCAGTGTCTGGTACTCCCTAAGCTCGGGCCATTAACCCGAGCAATATTTCCCTGCTGCCTCCAGTTGTGTCCTTGACAAACACCCACTGGGAGAAGCAGCTGAGAGAGAAGCAAACCAACAAGTTCTTATTTCTGTGGGTTGTTTTGTTGTGCGTTGTTTTTAAACATTTCAAGTGATCAGTTCAACCTCAAACACCCACTGTAACACAGAATCCCAGCACCAACCCTTATCTGACGAAGACAAGCTTCCTCTCCTCATTGGTTTGCTGACAGCAATCCCAGCTGGCACCACTGTGAGCGGTGTGGGACCTGCAATAGCAAAATGCTGCTGGTGCCTTCTTCCCCGAGCCCGGGCTTGGGAAAAACCCACGTGTCCCACGTTAGGACTGGATGTCAGCAACTCGAGCAGCAGAAGGAACAGACATGAGCTGCAGAAGTCGGGATGGATGGGGCTGGAGGAGCTGCTCAGGATTCTGGCACCGGCTCCAGACGCAGAGCCCCTGTGATTGCTGCTCGGTGCCAGGGCCAGGCAGGGAATCACGGCACCGCGCTCTCACAACAGAGCGATTTAAAGAACTTTCTCAACTGCTGCGCATTTCTTTCTTTCATTTTCAAAGTCCTCCCTTGGCTGGTGCTCTGGCTGGCATTCAGCTGACATCAAATAAACAAGGCCAGGGTTCCCATGGGATTTCTAGCAGAATATGCAACATATGGGAAGAAGGCAGAAATAGTGACAGTGCAAGCAGAACCCCTGTTCCCATCTTCACTCTAAGACAGTATGTGGGGGCAGGAGCAGTGCAGAGCAGTGTTTGTCTATCTACCAGTGCTATTCATCACTACGTTTACCATATTTTCTTTGCCTTCCATAACTCTTGGCTTCCCTCATGTCTGGGTGTTTTCTAACCAGCCTTAAGGCAATAAATCAAAGCTGTCAGCATTGGAAGAAAATTAATGTGAGAAGTTGTTCCAAAGGCCACCAGCCTTCTCCCCGCTCTGCGCGCTGTGTTAATCCAGGATTCCTCAATGGCTTTCAATGTTTTGCTATTTTCACAAGGTTTTGAGGTTACAGATGCATTTTTTTGAAGGGCAGCTTTGAATTTTATCCTATAAGATACCAAATTCCTGGAGTTTCTTCGGATTTCAGAGAGAAGTGAGGGTGCTGAGCACAGGCCCGGGTCTGACCCTGACCTGGCTCTGGCCAAACCACAAGCAAAATCCAGATCCAGAGTTGGAACACGTCAGGGGCTGAATGTGGACATTTGGGTTGGATTTACATGAAGAAAAAGGCCAAATGATTCAAAAACAATCCTGTTCCTATGCCCTGTAGTGATGACACTGGTTGAATTATTCATCGCGAGTTATTTATCCAAAGAATGCGGCTGGCATTTATGCTGAATAAATTACTTGCAAGTTTTGATTTCTCGTTTCATTACTCACTCTGTTCTGCACCACTCAAACTCCAACCTCTTCATTTCTGAAAGTCTCTTTTTCTGAGGCTGAGAAAAAGAACACTTGGGAAACAACCTTCGGCTGGTGCTGATGTGATACAGCAAACACCTCCCTGGGAAAGGACAGCCTGGCAGCCACGGCACTTTCTTGGAACTCAAGAAAGCAATGCTCTTACCCCATTCAGCTGCAGGTGAACTCTGTCACCCCGGGCAAATCACTTAGTTCCCTGCACCTCTGGCTGCACATTTATAAAATGGGCACAGCATTTCCCTCTGTAAGATACTGTAAGGCTAGATATGTTAAAGATGATGAATTGCCCAGTTACTATGGAAACTGGAAAAGCACCTCATGCAGATGGATGAGTTTAGAAATAGGTCCAACTGACTGAAAAGTCATGAGCAATTGGGAACTTCATTAGGTAAAATTCACTGTGTGGTGATCAGAAGTATTGCGGGTGCCACTCAAAACCTGTTAGAACCTATCAGAAGGTTTGTCTTTGGATGGATATTGAAGGTTTTCCCTTGTATATCTTCAAGTTTTCACATTTCATTTCACCTGATTAGCTTTATTTTTCTGATGGCACGGGACATCTAGGGAGCTACTCAGTATGCTGTCCCACAAAGACCATTAAAACCAGAACAGTGATGGCACAAACCAGCCCAAAAGTCACTGATTCTAAAAGTCCACAACCAGCCCTAAAAGTCACTGCCCAGGTTCTAAATAAATATGGGATTTGCTTGCTTGTTTCTCAGAACGGCCATAAGTTTGTTTTTGAAGAGGTACTTAAAGGATGGAGGTTCCTCTCTTCTGCAACACATTCAATTACAATTTTTAGGTATTTCAAACTTTAAACCTTGAACTACTCCTCCTTGTCCTATCAAATTATTCAAGCCTTTGACATGAAAAGTCATTATTTGCAAGGACTCCTGGTAGCAGCGCTTACTGAAGTGAGGCTGTTCAGGCTCGGGAGTTTAAAAACGGGTTTGCCATTGCCAATGGCTCATCGAGTGACGTTGTGTCCCGACAGGGTAAGGCACTCGAGGCTTTCATTGCAGCAGAGCCTGCTGACTCAGGGACTGAAAGCTATGGAACTGCTGGCAAAGGAAATGCTAATAATTAGAGCAGTAATCGTGACTCTGGGGCAAGAAATAAATGCCTTCAGGGCGATGAGAGATCGAATAAACACGGCCAACGAGCGCCTCGTGCTGCACGATGGCACAGCGCAGCTGGCAGCCCAGCCCAGCCCAGCACACGGGTGGCACGAGGCAAGGCTCCAACCCCCGCGTGTCCCCAGCACCCCCAGGCAGCCCTGGGTGTGATGGCGTGTGCTGTGTCACACTGAAGGCCACGCTAACGGCATTTGGTTTGCTGGCTGGAGATGGCCCCATCTGGGAGCGACGCGCACCAGAAATTATTTTGCGGCCATTATTATTGGAACAGAAGTATTGATCGAGCAACGGTGACAGCAGCAGTTGGAAGCAATAATAATGATAACTTTGACCTTGCACTGCACCTGACAGCCAAGAGCCTCGAAACATTTTCCAAACCACCTCCTCCTCACAGTACTCTTCTGAGAACACTGTCAGCTGCTTAATTATAGGGGAAAGCAGTGAGAAATACAAATATTCTACTGATACAAATTTCCCACACAAATCACTAGTGTCCCCACGGCACCAGCAGATCACACACTCAAATAAAACACCATGTGCAGCTGTGAATGAGAACAGACGGGCCACGTCCCACTTGGAAAGGCGTAGAACTGTCTCCCTGCAATCTCTGACTGCACCTAAATACCTGACAACATTGGTGCCCGCTGTCTTGGGCAGCTGAGGTCTTGAGGCAAACCCGGGTATAGGTCTGTTGTAGGCAGAACATCCCAACAGCGCTTCCCTGAGTGCCCAACAGAAAGTCACCGGGCTCTCCTAGATCTACCTTCAATTTCCCAGCTCTGCTTGCACAGTGGCCATGCCTATGGTACTCCATACAACGGTAGTGCTGCAAATCTTCATAAAACCGGTAAAACCCAAAAGAACAAATACAGATGAAATCCCTTGTCCCAGACAACTCCTGGGCCACCACCGCTCATCACACGCACCGACAGGACGTGCCCCCAGCACATGCTCCACTGCTGCTCCTCCATGCAGCGGAGCAGGGGACGCGCTCGGTGCCTGCAGGGCTGCGGATGGGACGTGTCTCTGAGTAAAGTCCAGCACGGATGTAACCTGGCCCTTTGTGACTGGCAAATAACTTAATTTACTGTCATTCAGGTGTCAGGTTGCACTTCCTTGTTTATTGAACGTAATAATATCCTGCAGTATCTGGCTTGCACAAGGGACTAAGTGAAGTAATTTGACAGCAAAAATAAACAAATGAAAGGAGTCTTTAAGTACATCAAAGGGAAAGTGTGCTACTATCTGCGGGACGATCACCACGCGGTGCCCCGCTGGATCCTGGCTCCGAAGCAGAGATGAACTTCAAGTTCCTGCCCCTGGGGGCAGGGGTCAAGAAGCACTTTGCTCCTGCGTGCTGTACTCAGCTCGCTTGCTGCTGTCCTGCTGTATCCACAACACCCAACATTTCCTGGAGTTTTCTCTTCCCAACCAGGAGATTTCCCTTCCCCAGGAATGCATTTTATCCCTTTTCCTACGCAACTAGATTTGGTCCAGAAAATCTTGGTCAGGAAGGCACTGAATTTCAGGATTAGACACTGGGGTGGAAATCTGCTCCAGGATTCTCGGAGTGGAAAGTAAAAATCTTCTGTTACGCCATTAATAAAATCCAGCGTAGCAAAGAAGACCTCTTACAGAAAGAACAGGGAGTCCTTCGGTAGATGCAGCTAAGGAAAAAAGTCAGTGGTTGTTTTTTTTTTCCCACTTGTGGGTGTTTTCTTCTAACAAAACTGGCCTAATTATGGGAGTAATTAAATTATAATGCCTACACTATTGTTTGAATAAGGCGAACTCCCTCACATGCCATTAACGTGCTGCTGCCAGCAGCGGCCAGGGAACAGCCTCAACAATGGAGAGGATTTTCCAGCTCAGTGTGCGATTTGATCTCCATAAACCTCCCATAACATATACTGGATGGCAGTAAATCATTTATAACATTATTATCCGCCTATCTGGGATCAGAGTGCAACCACTAAGACAACGCAAGAAATCTGGGCTCCTTTCAGCACGGTGCGAGGCGGGCCTCACTGGTAAGGGCTCGGTAATTCGGCCATTCAACAAGTAGATCCCGCTGCCCGCTGCTGGCACTCTGCTTTCCATTGGCTTCCTTCCTAGCATTTCCCAGGGCTCTGGTATTTTTATTGCTGATACTTTCACTTGCATTTCAAAATGGTTACTGCTCAGGTGTGGCTGGCTGGTTGCAGCCCAGTTCCCAGTCAAAGAAGGAAATGGTTTCGGAGAAAGGATGACCACGTTTTCGAGGCCAGCTTTAGACTGTCCCCAGCTTAGGTTGTCACAAACCAAGACACCACTCATCAAGGGTTGAGATGCCTTCTCATCCATGTCACCTGCCATGAGTTCTTCCTTCTGCATGAACCTCAGCCCAGCTGAACACTCAGGAGTGACACAAGACTGCATCTGCCCCATGGAAAACCCACACGTTCTCTCTGCCCTGCAGAGTGGGGATGGACAGGCCCCCCTTTTCCTAAGGAGGCCAAATTCAACCCAGAGCCCTTTGGGACGTCCCTCCTGAGCCTGCCCGGCCCCGCTCCCCACCTGCCGGTGCTGCGGTAGGTAGCCAGCAAAGCCTTTTTTCATCGAGTCAATCCCCAGCCCTCCTCAGATGTCGGTGCTTTTCAACACACCTGGCAGGGCACAACACTCCTGGGCTCTGCCTCGCTGAGGCCAAGCGCTCAGATGGCTCTGCTGGAAGCAAACGGCCTCGAGCAGCACCCAAAGGCCGCACCACTGCCTGTCCCCATCCCACCACCCCGCTCCCGCTGGGGCTGGCGGGGGCTCATTGGGAGCTGGCTCAGAACTGAGGCTTGGGAGAACCTCCTCTAACAGCACGGACAAATATACAGATGCATGTCCATGGATACACATGGCAGTGACCAAACAACTTGCATTAACAAGACCAACAAAAATTCACAAGTGCCAGGTGTGCTGCTCTACTCCCAATGGCTCCTGATGTTCTTGCTGCTATCAAATAGCTCGTACATGCCAAAGACAAGGGTAATTCATTCTAGAAAAGCATTTTTATTCTTAGCTTCAAAACTGTCTCCTTCACATGTCAGAGCCTCCCCAGGCCAAGCACTGCCATGGCAGAGGTCTGTGCAGGGGAACCCAGGCCCTGCTCCATACCCACAGCGAGCAGATCGCAGCCTGACACGTCTTACCAGGACCGTGGGTTCATTCAGCCTAATCTAACCCGAATGCCTGTTTGCAATGTAAGTGAATATCTAAACAGATTATTAAATGTAACATCAATAACTTGTTAGGAAAATCACTGGGATTATTCAAATTCTAGAAGAGAGGAAAGTAAAGAAGAGTGTTTCAGTAACATGATCTGCCAAAATAGGACGGAAACTCTTTAATAGCACCTTGCGAGAAACAATGCGTGGCAGAGTCTGCTTTAAACAAGATGATTTTTCAGAATATTGTTACTGACTTTTTGTATAGTGTGAGTGAGTTTTGTGTACACTAATAAAAAATGAAAGCTGCTATTAAAAACAAATCAATGGACTGTACCTGGTTTTGATCACACAAGAGCTGGCCATTTGCATTGGTATTTGCAGCATCTGTTCCAATTAAGACTTGTTTTCTAGTTTAAAGATATTAGTCCAATCACTAGTGTTCTGTTGAAAACATGAATAGAGCATTGTTCTGGCAGAATGTAGTTAAACAGACTCCACAGACTCTATTAAACGACTTTGCTACCCAATTAGAATGGGAAGGAGTCAGACAGACATGACTGTACTATGTACCCTCTGTTCCACATGTATTTTTATGGATTCATAGTCAATGAAAACAGTTAACGTGGAACATGTGTTACGAAAACACAGACTGCATGCTGTCTCAGAGCATGACAAATGGAGCACCGAGCAATTTATCAGGATTTAATGGACACCGAGTTTAATGATTATGGTGACTGGGTGAAACGATGCACAAGGATGGTGACCCACGCTGCTGTATGATGAAACCATTGTCTGAGGCTCAGTGTTAAACCAGCCAAGCTCACCTCTGGTGGGTGCTGTGTTAGGCAGCTGGAGCTTTAGGCCTCAGGCTGACGACCACTGGGGGCAGTGGGGCCGCTGCAGGGTGCTCTGTGCTGGACAAAGTGGACATTTCTTGCAGACAGTTTGAGGGGTACGTACGTGACACGGGGATATCGACACGCAGCGGAGCTGACTCAGTGCCAATGGGCCAGGCTGCATGTGATCCAGGGGCAGACATCAGCAAGCTGTACATATTTACTCCAGTTAAATGAATAGGGAAAGATAAAGCCACAGGAGTGAGAAAGATTTATAGGATATTCTGCTAAGAAACAGCTGTTGAGAGAGATACTAACAGAGAGCATGAAAACAAGGTTCATGTTTCTCAAGGATTGTTCTGCTGCAGGAATACGTTTCCATCACCTGAGATGCTGCTAAGCTACATTATTTTATGACTTTTGTCAGGGGAAAAAAGTTAAGAAATGTGGCCCATCAGGGCACCAGGAGAGGGAGGCTGCTGGCACTTGCTGGTAGTGCTGCCTTAGCACTGCAGCAGACCAGGCAGTGCGGCTGGGTGGGACCGGGCAGGCCGAGCACCAGAGGATGGGTGCTACCAGGAGAAGGTCCTCGAGCAGTCGCAATTTCTTGCCAAATCCAAATGCAGTGGGAAGCGGCTGCCGGGGCCTCCGGGGCAGCTTTAAGGCATATGCGGGGAAATGTACCTTGTATCCCCTGTTGCAATTTTATAAGGTATCACATACCCCACTGTGTATCGGAGCTGGTGCTGCTTTGACTCCAGCTAATTAGCTTTTGTAGCTTTGATGGATGGATTGATTCAGCAGTTAAACAGAGATAAATTAACTGTCTATCTAAAGAGAGTTTAAGTGAGGAGGGAATTCTGATTAGAATGTTATTTCATGCAGTACTGCTCCTCTTTCTCAGTGAATGCAGAAAAGGCCCCCAGCCCCCAGCCCCGCAGGAGCCCGGCGAGCGCGGCCGTCAGAGCACGGCTTTGGGGCTGGCTCTGCCCCGGGTCAGCGCAGAGCAACGCGGCTGCAACGACTGCAGGCTGCAGAGCTGGGCCGTGGAACGGGATGTGCCAAGACTTCCAGGAGCACCTGAAATGTATTTTATTCTGAAACCCATTAGAACGCCCAAAATCCAATTAAAAAAAAAGTCAGCGTTCTCTAATCACTCTGTAGGACTTTTATGTTAAAGGGGTTTTTGTCTTGAAGTGAGAAATATCTATAACATTTTTTTTTAAAGTGTAATTACAGAACTAATGTAAAAGTCTTTACCAACTGTAATAAAGGCTGAGACAAAGACAAGTTTTGTTAAAATTGCATTCATTGCCAAAGTCCCTTAAAATGCAAGTAGCTTAAAAGGAATAAATACAGCCCTCCCTTAAAGATGTTAAATAAACATGCATCAAGCTGGACGAATTTTAGATCATTTCACATACATGCTAACTTTTAAAGCTCTCCAAATGCCAAAAGGAAGGCAAGCTCTCTGTAGATGCTCCATGGCATCCCTTTGCTCTGTCCCACCAGCTCAATGTGCCCCAAAAGATAAAAGCAGGGAGAAGTACACCAGGAAAGCACACCTACTGTACACAGAGCACATTTCTGTTACATTCTTCTGACTTCAAGAATCACACCAAGGAGAGCCAAGGGTATGAGATTTTTCTTTTCCGTTGAAGAGGCTGTAGATACATTAAAACTAATTACTCTCGTTTTATGCTCCAGTAGGATGAGAAATTCCGATTAAATTGGGATAGGAATTAAATCCCAAGCACAACTTCTGCTGTGTGAAAAGAGAGACTGGGGCAGCAGCAGAGCCCTCTGAAGCAATGCCACTGCCTCAGCGTGCCACCACCGGGTGCCACCACCGGGTGCAGCCCTCGGGTGCCACCAGGGCCGGGGGCTGCGTGCCCTCACCACTCCCAGCAGCACTGCTGGGTTTAATAGAAGAGATTTGCATTTTTAATAGTAAGAGTCAGCGCTTTCTCTATAGGAAATAAGCTACCGATGACAGTATTTACTGCAGACACGCTATTCCATAAATAACCGAAACAGGTGGAACCCAGGCAATAACCCTTCGATTCAGACACAATCCACATCTCAGCACAGCCAAACTCCTACACGTTTTGCATCCTGAAAACACGCTGTGTGCTCCCAGCACCTCACCAATGCAGCAAGGGCAGCCAGGATTTCTGACGAACAGCAGGGACAGGACCTCAGCCCGAGGTCCCCGCCGGCCGGGGCCCAGCAGCGCGGAGCGGAGCGGAGCGGAGCGCAGGGCAGCGCCGGGGACGCAGCGCCCCGCACCGGCGGCTGCAGGCACAGCACCGGGCCCGGACACCGCGGGAACCGCTCCCGCTCGCAGGGAGACTGAAAGGCAGCTCTGGAGCCTGCAAAGCACTTCCCAGCAAAGCGTTATTAATGGGATATTACAGCCCATCTGAGCGTGCTGCAAACAGCAGCGATGGCACCCGGGGCTTCTCGTGTGTGTGCGCTTCGAGCAGATCCCTTTGCTCTCTGTAAGCAAGTGGCTGTGTCTTCATATCGCATTCTGCTTTGTCTTTCCAAAGCTGTTTGGCCTTCTGTCATTATTTCAACACTGTTTATTCCTTTGACAGCTCATTCTTTTCAGTGGGCTCCTGTGCCTCATTATGCACAGTTTAGTTTTAATAGGAAACTCATCCTTTATATAAGTTTATTCCTGCCCAAAATTGTAATCTCGAGTGTCTCCTACTCTGCTGATAGTAGCCAATATAAAGGTTATTCTGTGCTTTATCTTAGAATAATTTCATACAAAGTGTTTCAGTTGGTTTAACTGAACTGGAGGAAATCACACAAATATCTCCAGAAAAGAGCCTTGATCTGCTCTAATTTCTCTCATGGTCAAGAAAATTTTACTCAATAGGGCCAGCCCGGGGCAGCTGGGCGGTTTGGGCAGCTCTCAGAACACACAGACCTCTCTGCAGGTTCTTGCAGCTCCAAGGTCCTTAAACCTGAGATGTCCCCTGGGTACCGTGGGACAAGGAATGTGAATTAACATTCCGTCTAATCCTCACTGGAGCCCATGGGAGGGGTATGCCCAGGGCTCGGTGCCTCATTTCTCTCTGAAGTGGTGATTCGAGCTGTAGAGATGATGATAAGTGGGCTCAAGGAGCAGCCTCCTGACAACACACCGAGGTGAAGGGGCACGACTGCACCAATTCTGGACACGTAGGTGATGCAGCACACGGTGGACCTGTGCTGAGCAGTCACAGCACAGCTAGCAGGGTGCTCACAGAAAATAAAACAGGCCAGAAACACTGAAGATGATGCAAGTGAAGCTGTGAGAGGGGACCCTCACTTCCTCCGGGTGCCATAAGGGTTATCTCCCACCCGCACTGCCACGCAGCCAGCACGAAACCTGCCAGCCCCACGGTGACGGTGCTGCCAGCAGAGCAGCTGTACCTTTCTCAATAAATCCTGAAGTTATGTATGTGTGCAATTATCAGTGCCCTTTGATGGAGCTGAGGTGTGGAGAAACTGAGAGGATAATTTTACGCAGCACTCTTACTTGTAGAAATTCTGTTCAGGAGGAACAGGGTCTCCTGTTGAAGGATGGTTCCAGCTCCAGGGCACCTCCAAGCTCAACAGCTCCATCCAATCCACCTTTTGGATGGAAGGGTGGACTTTGCTTCATGAAATAATAGGTTCTGTCATTTCAGCTAGTGAAGAGCCTTGGTACTCCACTGCAACACTTGGACTGCGGCATCAGGACAGGGATGTCCCTGCCCATGGCAGCACCCACCAGCGGGGCCCTGGAGCCGTGGTGTCCCAAGATCACTCGAGAGATGCTTTCACCCTCCTCTCTCCTTTTGTGAAAAGTTCCCTCGTGTGCGCAGTGCTTGGTACGCATCACTGATGGACATCACAGCTCAACTCATGTACTCTTGTCGAGAGAAAAGTGGTTAAAAACAGTGCTCACAGAATTTGGGAAGGGGATTTTCAACCCAGACAAATCAGAGGGAGAAAGGGTGGCTGGGGAGGGGAGGGAGAGAAAAAAGAAGCGAAGCCCTGGAACCACTGAATTACCCTTAATTCTAGGAGCTCAGCCAATACAACATACGAATGATTGCGCAGACAGTTCCAAAAATGACACATACACTCTCTCCCTGGCTCACTCATGGCAAACCCGCAGCANCTAATGCCCCGGAATTCCCATGAAAGCAGCAAAAGGAGCCAAAGCAAGAGGAGTTAAGATGGTCAAACATCGCAGTAGCGCCCTATATTTAAACACTTCTGCGAGCCCTTCAGTTACCAGCCATGCTCCCCGCCAGATGCAGCCCTTTGCCCAATGCCTTCTTTCAAAATAGAAGCCCAGCGAAGGCTACGACCTGTCAGCCCCGCTGGCTGGTTTTTTCACTGAGCATACCTTTGCAGATATTCAGCCTCTTACAAAGAAGGCAAGTCTCTCGCTGGTGTTTTTTTGGAAGGAAAATGTGGCATGCACCTATTTTGTTTCATTCTGTGCCAGGACCTATAAAGTTACTGTGGGCTGCAGCTCTTGCCAAGTTCTAAAGGTGACGGGGCAATGGGCACCCAAAGGACGCTTCTATCAATGCCCTTTTATTTCCCTCTCTTTCCCCTTCCACCGAACTTTTTTCTTCTAATAGAATTACTCTTATCTGCAAGTGATTTAAACTCTAAGGTTTACAGAAGATTTAAAGAGTGCGAACACAGTTGGAATGTTTTAAACTAACAGTACAAGTTGCATTTTAAGAAAATAATTAACTCCCAGGGGAGGTGCGGTTCTTGGAGTAATGACAGATTCAAGGCTGGCTTTCCCTATATGGAGTTTCCAAATAATAAAATATCTTCGGTTCCCTACTGGTGTCAGATGAGAACCTGTTAGTGTGCTAGTTGCTAGTGGACTGTCATGGGTTTGGGTTTTTTTTTAGTGGGCCCATTAGTGTTTTAAAGACACAGTACGCAGTAGGTAATCTTACATGCAAAGCTTTAGCACAAAACATTGTAAATGCACCGATTTTACGTGCTCACAACCTTTCCCATCCCTTTTTCTTACTGAAAATATAACTGAAAAAAAGAAAGCGCTTTCTCTTGTTTTGCAGCTCAGTGCCTCTGCCCTTGCTGAGGGCTTCCCCCAGCCTGCAGGGGAGCAGCGTGGCACCCAGCCTGGCACAGCCCAGAGCCAACGGCAGCACCCGCAGGGACAGGGCCAGCCCCAGAGGCCGGGGTGAGCAGCAGAGGTGCCGGAGCCGCCTGATGTCTTCAGGTCTGAACCCTAAAGCTTTTGCCCTGGCATCGTGGTAAATCGCCAAGCCTGCGGCCTTTAAGGTGAAACACAAGCACTGCTCTGTGAATACCCAGTCATATTCCTTACCGAAACCCAATAACGCGCTTTAATCCTTTGACCACACAGACCCTGGTGTTTTGTCTGGATAAATGTTCGCTTGAGCTCTGAGGGTTTGAGGAAGGAGCAGAGCGGGCAGGTCATGGAAACTGAACATCCTGGAGGGCTGTAACAGCCGGCAGGTACGGGGAAAAGAGGAATGGTTTTGACATTGCTATTTTCAGTTAATGGCGGTGTTCGAGGGATCGCTCCAGTCGCTTTTCTGAAGGGGTGGAAGATGAACGGGAACGAGGAACCCTGTGATGCAGAACACGTTGAGCCAGGCAGCCCCAGCCAGGGGCAGCTCTGCTGCTCCTCACCCCTGCCCTGTGGGTGCTCTCTGTCCCAGGACATCGCCACACACATCCCACAGATGCTGCATTTTCCCCGACGTATCCGTGTCTCACAGCTCCCTGGGGATGGCACCTGACCAGCACAGGTCAATACCAACCACGCTCCTCAGTAAGCAAAATCAGCACAGTAACACAGCAGCACTCAGCTACTGAAGTGGGGCCTAAGCCAGAAAAGAGCCCCTATAGGATCCCACCACCGCTGAGGAAAGACAATGAATTAAAGGATCAGGAGGAGCAGTAAAAGATTAAGACCTTAGCTGAGACCTCACCGCTAGCACAGCTTTACCCAGGAATTAGGGTCAGGTCCTTTTGCCAGGATAAGCAAACCTACACGGGCAAGAAACAAAACGGATCAGCAGAGCTTCCCCTGCGCCCTCGCAGCACGTCCTCACCACCCACCAACGCCCCATCCCCACCCAGCACCTCCCAGCACCCCCGTGCAGCACTGCAACCCCAGGGCTCAGCAGCACTAATTAGACCCCAGCTGAGTGTGCCTCTCTGATTCATTAGAAATGCTACATCATAATTAACCCCTAAACAGTCCAGGCTGCTGCTTAGCTTGTCTTGGCAGTACCTTCTCCCTGTGGCATCTCTGTGGCTTTTTTGCCCCCTCCCCCTTTCTAATTCATGCCTAATTAACTCCACATAAGTCAGCATTTCAGAGCAGGCCCCACAGATTTCATCACACACGCAAGAGGTGGCTCTCTATCAGACACTCAGAAATGGATGAATAATGCATGACCTTAGCAAAAGCAGCCCTGACATAAAATAAGGTAAATAAACCCAGTCTTACAGGGTGTGAAAAACGGGGTTTGAGCCATCAGAAGACCTGGTCTTCCTGGGAGGTTTCCACAATTTTGCCCTCTTTCCAAGCACAAATATCAAAAGTTCCTTCACTGGAACCCAGATGTTCAACCAAGCATGGAAATGAAAATCTATATTTATTTAGTTTAATAATTTTTAAAAAATTTTACTTCCTGCCCTCAAAAAAGTTGAGATCTGAGATGCTGGATGAAACTAACGATTGCTGCTTATTTTATCCATGATAGGTAACCATTTATTCTTGAAGTACAACCACACAGGCCCAATATTCTAAGCAAAGCGTGGTGGCCTAGCTGACCACCAAGGAGCGGCACAAAGGCTCCGATGAGGACGGCAGCGACTCGGTGAAGCACAGCACGGGGGGACGACGCGGCTCCGTGACCTGTGCACAGACCCTACAGCAGCACGTGGCAGAGCTACACTTAGTGCACTGCAGGATACACACACACTTCTCTTTGTAAAGTCTGAGTATTATATGTATGTATATATACATACTTGGCTTGATATATGTTATATACATGCACAAGATTCTCAACTGGAATGTATTAGAAGTTCTTCTGCAATGTATATGAATTGCACCCCATGTCACGGACACTCATGTCATTTACTTTGCTCACTGAGGAAAATCAGCCATATCCTGTGATACAAATGCCCACGTCACAGCACGCAGTATGTTGTTCCTAAGAGAACACAGCAGCCTCTAAGGCCAGAGCCAGGTGAAGGAGCCACCTGGACCCATGCGATCGGTCCCTTCGGGCCGCGCGAGCCCCCAGCACGGCCCAGCCGCCTGTTCTCAAACACGCGGCAGCCTCGCAGGGATAGTGCTTGCCACAAATTTAATTACTTGCAAAACCTTTGGTCATTAACACCCAACCTAAAGTCTATTACAGGTCACAGACTATTAAAAAATAAAGTGTCCATGCTCCCTAAACAATGATTTGTTTAACTGTAGCTTTGAACGAATCTGAAGCCACGGCAATGCCAGAAGCCCATTGCTAATGCACTCACCCTGCCACTGTGTCTGCTAGAAGCAGTGAGGAGTTAATTATTTCTTCCCACACTTTTGTAAGACACTTTGTGACACTGTTAGCCATCCTCCAGGCCAATGAATGTGTGTGTGTGTACAAACATACCATAGAATCATTGCACATATGGGCCAAAGCCTCTCCTCCCTGCGATGAAACGCGCTCCTCCAATTTGCCGAGGCCAGCCGAGCAGGGAAGCCCCACCTGAAGGCAGCAAGGACTGGCTCTGGAGAACATTTTGCACTGCTCTGCTCCATGATGGATAGAGCCAGCTCCGGGTGAGTGCCAGGCCACAGAAAAAAAGACAGCACGAGCTGCGTGACCGTTATTAATTATTATCACCACTGCAGATCTTAATGAGGCACCTGCGCTCTCAGCAAGTCTGTTTGGAAGTTTAGGCAGCAGCTCTTTATGAGCCTCCCTGCTGGCGGGGCGGCTGCAGGTGCTGGACACGAGCTGCAGGACGGGGATGGGGCTCTGCTGCCTTCCTTTTATCCTGCTCAGAACGGGCTCCGCTGGGGACACCGCGCAGCTGCTGCTCCTGTATCTCGTACAGGTTCTTTGCACAGCGCGGCTCAAGGCAGCACCAGGCCCTGTCTGGCTCTCCTGGAATGAAGCTGGCTGGAGAATGACACACAGCTAAATCTGACCGCGTGTACTCACAAAGGGAGAGCCCTCTCGGGCTGCCTGCAGTAGGGATATTTTATTGCTTTCATAATATTTTCCGGGTTTTGAAACACAAACCACATGTTCAATATTTTTTCAAAATTTACACATTGCACTTGCTGGATATTGTTCATTCTAGCACCCACAGCCCCAGACCTCTCAAAAACAAAGACAGGGAGGAGCAGAACGTTGGAAGCGGCTGCGGCAGCTCTCTGGCAGCCCTGCTGCCGAAGTCCAAAATCACTGGGTGCACTCCTTGCCTACTTTGATTTTACAGGGCAATAAAAAGTTAATGATTTCCTTGATGACAAGATAATCCAAATTAACATCCAAACAAAGGATAGAAGCTTGGCAGCTTGCAGACTGTGGAAAGGGAGAAAGTAAACAGTCAGAAACGCTCTAAGCCAAGTTCACCCAGGGTGTAAAACTCCTAAAATTAGTTCAGTTTCACCACAGACGATGAGTTTGGCTGTATGGGGAGCAGGCTGTGAGCTTCCAGGAGCCAGGGCTGCCTACTGCCTCGCGGCACAGCTCCTGCTGCAGCACAGCCCTGCTCCTCTTCTGACCTTCCTGGGAATAAGGTTCAGACAAGCAGGCAGTGGCAGCGGGATCAGTGTCAATGTGGGGCTTGCTGGCTGCTGAGCGGGCGGTGGGCTCCCGGCTGCCACGGCCACACAAAGCGACACTTGGCAGGCAGCTCGCTCCATAAAAATCTTAAAAGGGACGTTTTCACAAAAGGTGAGAGAGCCATGGAGGTGGGTTATTCAATCCAGCGTTTCACAGAAACCCCATAAGCCCTCAGCCTCTGCCCACCTGAGCAGCGCGGGAGGGGCTGACCGGGACAGGGCTCAGCAGAGCTCTCCCGTACAGCTCACATCTCCCACGTGCAGTGCTCTGCTACGTCTGTAAAGAGCCTCCAGCAGGGTTTGAGAAGATAGTCACATCCATGCTCTAATCCTGCAAACTCAAGCTAGCAATCACTCCAAAATAAAGCGGAACTACGCAGAGCATGCATTAGCACAAAGCGTTCTGCCCTGCGTCTGAGGGCTGCAGACAGGCTGGAACCCGCACCGCTGGGTTCGCTTACAGAATGCAGAGCATCAGCTTAAACAGCGCGGGGATACTCACTGCAACACAGTCACTCACCTTCTGGAAAGAACTCACTTAACTAAAAATGTTAATGAAGTATGTACTTATTTACAAGTTTGAGCATTTTCCAGCAGCACAGTGAGTCTGGAAGTTCAGACAACTCCCGTTTCCTCCTCCTCAAAGGAGGGATTTGGAAGCAGCATCTTCCCCCAGGTGCTGCCAGCTCCTCTTTGCATCCGAGAGGCAGAGGTGGGCTCTGACCACTGGAGGGTTGCTCCAGAAGATGATGGGAAGCTTCCTAAATTTTTAAAGCCATTCAGACATTTTAAAACATGCAAAGATTTTCAAGGGCAGCCAGGAGCTGAGCTCTCCTTGGAACCCCCTGTGTCATCCCTGCAGGAAAACTGTTTACTGGACATTATGGGTGTTGTAGAAACAAAGAAATTACCCCGTGCCTTGGGGACAACCACGACAAATTGTGCTCATATTCACATCCAGTTTGCTGCCAAGTAATTTACAGATCAGTGGGATCTACACATGGAAGAACCTCTGTTTGTAAATCACGTCCTATAAATGAAGGCCAATTCCCTCATGTGAAATCAATGGGAATTAGACACCCAAGAGCTCCTGAAAACCCTGTTAAGCAGCTATTGCCTCCGTGGGTTCCTTTTAAAATCTATCACTCTCGACTTGAGTTTAATGGGTGTTGAATCAAGCCCTTGACGCTGACTTTTCCCTCACTTCTTCCATCTTGTCAGTACCCACACGCACTGAGACCCGTTCCTCTCGGCCCAAAGCAGGCAGCGGGCTTTGCCCTGGCAGCTGTTCCCTCTCCTGCGGTGGGAGCGCTCCCACGCTGCCATCACTGCAGGGCGCAGCGGGCGGCCCGGCCCCCCCGGCCCTTCGTGCTGCTGCCAAGTGCCTTCATAAAGAATGCCACATTTTCATTATAGAAAATGCTGATATAATTAAACGTTTAATGAACGTACGAAGTATTGGGGAGTTATGTCTGCCGTTACACATTTTAATGAGCATATTCTCCATGAAGGAGCTCTGTGTGCCCCAGGCGGGATACAGCCCACACTGTGGTGCTTTGATTAGGACTCTTTCATGGAATAACAGGTTAAAAAATGCACATAAAACCCACCAAAACGGCCCATGGTTGTATTGCGGGGCTGCTCCAACAGGATGCTGCCGCAGCCGCCTCTCTCCGCTCATTTCTCACTGTGAGGAAAGCAGAGCTGGCTCCTCTGTCCCCGCTCCCATCACACTGCAGCATCACCAAAGGGGACGAGGGCACAGCCAGGTCCCTAATGCGAAAGCGTTCCCTGAGAGATGGACGGCATCATCTAGGGGCCAGAGATCAGCACAGGAATCACAAATAGTGTGACCAAGGGTGCTTGTGGAGGGCTGGAGGGAAAACCCAAGTGAGCGTGGCAGTGCATTCACACAGGGACAGACCCACTGTCTGGTCCTCACCCGAAGCAATGCTGTGCAACGCCTTAGGTCAAGGAAACAAAAAGGGTCGGAGCTGGCTCACTGCTCCAAGCTGTGCTGTGCACTCAGACGGGTCCATCTCCACACGGATGTCAAACATCCTCATAACAGCGAGGATTCTAAACCACATCGCGTCCAGAGGGGAGCGACATTCACCGTGTGAATGGGAACTGTAAAAACAAATAAATAAATGATCCCATCCCCAGGGGACAATTACAGTCAATTGCTCTTGTATTCACATCTAAATTGCTGCCAAGAATTTTAGGCTATGAGGATTTACACATGGAAGAGTCCCTGGGAGGCAGGAATGTCCTAAATGATGAATGAAATTACGTCCGTCACCGAGACGGACTGCGGCTGTGCAGCGGATTGCAGCCTGAGCCCAAGAACTCCGTGCAGACAAAGTTGTGATTAGAAACGCCCTACTGTCACAGCTACGTCACAATTAGTTCCTCACTGCCGTCAGTTTAAGAAAGCTACCAGTAAGGACTTCAATCACAACCATACAGGGAACACTTATTTCCTGTCTCGTAGCAGTGAGGACAAAGCACCGATGGGCATTTTGCTAGCAAGGTGAGTTCTGACACTTCTGGAGAACAGAAAGCTAAAAGGCACTTGGCACTGACTGCTTCAGATGCCACTAAATGGAAGAGCAAAGACTAGAGCATGTGTAACGTTTAACAGATGACACAGATGCGTATCCCACGCGGGGTGCAGGACTCAAACAAGGCTGCTTAATTGATGGGTCACGTCATGTGGCTTCCAAAAAACACATAAACAGAGCTCCAAGCCAAACGAGCCTACTTCAATTGCTCAGAAACAAGCACAGCCTGCAAGGCTGTCAGCTAGGAGCAGAAAGGGAGGAAACCACACAAAGCAGGGACCTGGACGCCTGCTCAGTGCCAAGCCCATGTGGGAATGCTCTGGGGGCCGGCAGGAGAGAAGCTGCTAGGAAGGGACAGCTGCTGGGCAAAGACGGGCCCCGTTCCTCCATCAGCATTTGCAGCTTGCATAGCCTGGGCTGCAGAGCGGGTGGGGTGGGTGCTCAGCCCCCCCAGAGGGCAGCTCCTGCCTGCAGAGACACAACCAGAGAGAAGGAACCAGAGGTGTTTAACGTGCACAAAGCCCCTCGAATAGCAACCAATGAATGACGAAGTAGCGGGGGTCCTGGTAGCCCACCTTCTCAAACAGGGAGTTTGGTGCAATCCCTGCCTGTTATTTTCACAATAGCTTGCATTCATTACTTTATTTAAAAATGGTGTACTATGTCTGGAAAACAGGAAGTAGGCCATAAATCTCTAGTTTAAAAGCCATCTGAAGCCTGTGGACCAGATATGTTCTCAATCAGTAGGCAGGCAGTAAATAAACATTTATATACAGCAACTGCTCTCAACCAGGCTGACCTCCGGCTATTACAGGGCACATAAAGAGGAAATTTGTTTAGTCCCGTAAAAGCCCAGGCAATATATCAATAGATTATTAAAAATGGAAACAATGTAGGCTAATGGATTATATTGATTTTAATAAACATAAGTATATGGGATTCAAAGATAAGAGTCAGATATGACATCCTTCCAAGCTCACCTTTAGGGCTATCTCCTAAAATTAGCAAAACTAGCTTTGTCAAGACTATCAGTCACTGGTTTTCGCTTTGCAAATTGACATATTTTTGGCTGAAGGACTTAAATTGGAAGGTATTCATTTTTATTCCTGCCTGTGAACCATGAAAGCAGTCAAAAAATAAACCTTGTACATCTTTTATTGTCACAGCTGCACAGACAAATCTTCAAGCAACTGCACGCTGTCTTCAGGCATGCTAGATGAAAGCACACAGATGCTACTGGGTGGGTTTTGCTTTGTGTTTTTGTTTTGTTTCATTTTTTTAAGGCACACTGCTCACTCCTGCTGCAGCTGCTATTGGTGGCGGATGCTGCAGCCTAGATCTCTGCCAGGAGCCGGGTGAGATGCCCACGTGGCCCCAGCGCAGCCCTCCGACAGCCTAAGAGTCACAAAGCACCAAAGTTCATCTGTGCTCGAAGCAGTTCTGGTGGTGCCAAAACCCAGCAATCCTGCAAATCAAACCAATTCTTATGACATTTTTGTCTTTTCAACAGCTGGCCTGTGGGTGACTGTCAGAACCCACTGCTATTTGTCCACCGCTGGATATTTTCCCTGTTTGCTGAGAGAATCCCCAAGAGAACTGCCTATTCTTTGGCTCTCCTTTCCAGCAAACTGCTGGGGAGGTTGCTCCGGCTCTCCCCACTTCAAGGCAGGGACCTGAGCTAGGTAAGCTAAGCTGAGACTTTGCACAGCGAGTCAGAGCAGAAGGGATCGCTGCGGATACCTCCCCCAGCTGCAAGTACTACAGACCGCGAGCTCATCCCGTTATTTCTGCCTGTTGTTTTTCACCCAGCTATTGCATAATTTTGCTGACAACGTTCACTCATTTTACATTTACAGTAAAAGAATTCCACATTTCAAAACTGAACACTGATTGCATCAGATTCAGCTGCTGAGTACCCAACATCAGATCTTCAAGAGGACCGAAAATCCACAGCTCTTCATTCCAGCAGCCACTCAGCACCTCACAAAAGCAAGACCTGGGTAAGCACTTCATATCAGGAGCTGAAAAAACAGAAGTGACTTTAAAAAGCAGCTGAAGGACTTTCCTCAAAGCACATTTACGATAAGCAACAGCTACATGCCCTGAATTGCTGTCACACCCTTAATTCCCCAGGCAGGCACCGTCCTACAAGAAACAGTGTAGGACCGAGGCCCAAATCAGCAAACGTAGCATCTGGAGGTCTCAAAGCCTTCCTTCCTAATTGGACTCCACCTCCCAGACAAAGAGACACACACACGTGCAACACCACGAACGTTCAAGTCCCTAATTAGGACCATCCTTAAAATTCGGGGCAGCTCAACTCTAACCTTTGTGGTTTGGACATCTTACTAATTTATACTAAGAACATGTGTCATCCATTTTATTGCACCAATCAAATGCTACTTGAAAGCAAATAAATGCAGGGCTAACCTCAAGCATTTAAGAGTTTGGATGTATAGCCAGAAGTTGAATACTTACAGTACAGCCTCCTGAACCGCCCGTGTTTGTTGAAATCAAAGAACAGTTACAAGAAATGATTTAACTTTCAGCCTAGACGTCAAGAAGCAGAGAAACAAGCCAAGCTGAACTTTTTATTAAATTGCTAGAGAGCTGACCAGAAAGCTGTCCAAAGGGCAGACGTGATCTGCTGTCCTCCCTCATCGACTTTCCACTCCTTCCCTTGCAAAAAATGAGGGAGTAAAAGCAGCCTTGACGGGTGAGCCTCCATTTACTAGAAATGTTTGGCTTCTCTGCCTCCACTCCAAACAAAATTCAGCATAACAGTTGTTTTCCTATATTTTTCTTAAAAAAAAAAAAAAAAAGCTAAACAACGACTGAAGACTATTTAGTGTCCATTGTTTTCTAAAGAACACAAGACTAAATTTACAGTAAATTTCTGCCACTCATTAGCTCCCAATAGCAGAAATAACACCCCTGCAGAATCCTGAATACCTCACAAATTACAGTAATCTGCAATTATAAGCTACAGTGTTAATGAGGTTTGATTGCCTGTTATTTGTGATGCCACCTATAAATGCCACTCACATTTTACAGCATATTGAAGTTAACAATCTGTTTTGAGAAGATCACTAATAGTCAAATGGACTTTTATGAACACCTTTTGTGATCTCAATTTGCTACCTGGAAACAAGATGTGGCCACAGAGCATTTATCCTCCCCACAGAACTGAACCCGTTTGATTCTTCCCTGTGATTTCCCTTCAGTGCTGATACTGATCTTTATGCAGGAGGACCAGTCTTTTTAATTAAGGAAAGTGGCATCTGAATTTTTATGCTTGACCTTTAATCAACAGTATTTTGGTAAGTCTCTACAAGGACTAATTGTGTCATTCATATACTTAAGGGATAATGTGCCTTGCAGTGCAAAACAGGAGGCAATAAACAGCTTTTACAAGAGATTAAACGCCCAAGCACAGCTAAAGCATTTAGATAACTGGCAAAAGCCATTTATTGAACTGCTCTGTGCCAAAACCCACTCATCTAATGCTGTTCTACTAAAAAAAAAAAAGAAACCACCACCACCAACCCTTTTCTTCCTTCCTCAGAGCTGTCTGTGCTTTTGTCCCATAGATTTCTTCAGAGAGTCTAAGTAACTTCTAGGACAGTCTGCTTAAAGAAAATACAGAAGAAAAGCTCCAGGGATGAGAGAGATGCATTATTTTCAGAGGGCAGATTCAGTTTACAAAAGAAGGGAAATCTCAGACTGATTGACTTGAGATAAAGCAGAATGTGTTTTTCTCAGTGGTGGCACCGATACGATCAGAACGGACCTAGGGTGCACGTATCAACAAAAGGAAGCAGCATTTGGGCTGCTAGGGGAACCAACGAACGGAACCATATCATGCTTTTTGATGGGATATTGTAGAAAAAAATGGTTGATAAAATATGAAGACCAGCTGCCGTAGACAGGAGGAAATGGCAGATTACAAAATTAAGTCTCATTCAGTGTGCATGTTTCACCATGCCTGACTCAGCAGTTGATGGCAATTAAAATCTGATGGTGAAGGCAGGCTGGAGCTCCCCGCACCCAAAGCTGCGGGGGTCACACTGCCAGCCTGCACCCTGCAGGCAGCGGGCTCAGCTGGGAACCTCTCCAGCTGTGTGCTCCACAGGCACCGCTTAACACTGCCCAGGGTGCAGAGAGCGTCGGTGCGGCCATCCAAATTTTCGAGCATCTGCAATTCCACGCTGGCGTAGAGGTGAGTATCAAAAAGCCAGGGCCTGGTTCCTTTAGGGTGTCATGAGCTGAGACTAAAACAGATGGAGACACTAAGTTTCCTCCCGTCCCAAGAGATTTTTTTAAGGTTCTGTTTTCCAGCCTTTAAAACTGACAACTAAACAGTCTTTGGACAGCCAGAAGAGCTCAGTATAGAAACATTACTCGTGTCGTCTCCTCTGGACATTTTCTCTAAATCAAAGGGAACCTTTCCTAGCTGGAAGGAGGAGAGCTAAGGCAGAAAAGGATGTTTGAAGTTAGGAGAGGAGAAAGAAAAATAAACCATTTGTGCCAGTGTGTTATTGTCTGTCTCGTGACAGATATTTCCAGTAAACACTCAGAGCCCAAACCAAGCACTACCTCCAGGTATGTTCAGCACGGAGATGAGTGCCAGAGGTGTCCGGAGCAGACTGCTTTGAGAAACCTGAGAGAAGTCAGGAGCCTGGCTGCCTGATTTTTAACCCCTTGCTCAGCCTGGACTTCATTTGGTGTTTCCATGTTTTTCTTCTTTCATGATTTCCCAGGGTAAGAGCCCGTCCTGCACCAGCTCTGGTGGTGCAGGGCTGCAGCAGGCACAGGACAGCATTGCACGTGGTTCTGTGCTTGTTCTGCAGAGCCGAGAGCTGCTGCCCGGTGCCCTCTGCCAAGCAGCAGCCTCAGGACCGCTACCAGCGGGCCTCCACTCACCTACATAGCAGAGAAAGTCTCTGAGAGATGCTCAAGCACTGGGAGTTCTTAATTTTTCTTCCACAAAACCTATCCGCATTTATCTTTCAGACCTCTGGGAAAAGGCAGTCAGATCTTTGCACCTTTAACAGGTTCCTGCTAGCATGCCACATCCAGGAGAAGGAAATTAATGCATCCCCTGAACACGGCAAGCACATAAATTGTCACAAAATATTAACACAGATATGAAGCTATTAGAGCAAACCACGCTGCCAAAACAACAGACTTTAAACACGGGTAACCAAGATAACTGTAAACTAAAAGGACACATTAAAGCTATATCCCTTTAAAAAATTAAACAAATCAGTTTTATAGCAATAGGCACTTCAGAAAGCTTATGTTTGAAAGTCTAAGGGCAAGTCAATAAGGCATAGCTAATTGGAGAACAAACTGACATTCATAAGCCGCCGTTTAACACGACGACGGTAAACAAGGTAATAGACAGTTAATGCAGAGGACAAGGGTGGCGAACAGAAGCAATCCAGCCCCAATAATGGAAAAGGACCAATTGAGCAAATTCGAAGCGCAAACATTCTGATTTCAGCCTGCTTAGCAGGGCCCCCTGCCACGCTCCCAGCTCCAGCAGGCTCACTGGGGTTGCTGGCTTTAAAGAACGAGTGTGTCAACCTCAAAAAAGAAAAGAAATCTACATAATGGCAAATGAATCCGGGTTACTAAGTGCACCCAGTGATAACGTTCAGGTGGGTAAATACTAATGGCTGCTTAGCACTGACGGGCATCTGAAATAACAGCAAGCAATCAACATATTGGCCAGTGCATTACTTAATGGTGCGTTATCTTAATATAAAAATTACAAGGAGTCAACAACCAAAGGAGCGGCCGGAGCTCAGCTCTCGCCGAGGCAGGGCTCCTGCCCTTAAGGAGTGCTGCTGTCTGTGGGATGGGACATTTGGGAGGAGCTGTGGACCTCTTTCCCGTGCAGAGACATATCTTGTCCCACTGACATTTTTAGAGCCTTGCCTGATTAAGGGATTTCCCCGATTCTGAATTCCAGACCTAGAATTCAAGGTGTCTGTAACAGACGACAAGCAACCCTGCTGCTACACACAAACCAGCTTTGATACCTTTGTGTTTCAGATATCTTCAGCCTTCAGTTTTAGAATAGCATTACTCTGCTTTTAATTACTTTACCAGCTTCAGTGCAGCTTTCCCAGTTCCCATCAGAATAATCAATTCTGGTTCACGTAGACACGTCAAAGTGGGGTGTTTTGGGTTTTTTTGTTTGTTTGTTTCTAAACCTGAGAAGCTTCCTTGTCATCCTCCCTGCTGCAGATTTTGTAAAGCCTTCTCCCCAAAGCCTTTGCTCTTCAGAACCTTGGATCCCATCCAATCCCATTTTAGCCCTGAAGGCTCCTAAATACACCCAAAAGATGTTTTCTGTCAAAGAAATATTTGCATTCAGACAGTACTCAAAATAGATCTGGGAAGATTTCTGGATGTCTATATTAGGGGTGAGCAAACCAGCATGGGTCTAACAAGCAGCAGCTCTGTGCAGCGGGCAGAGCTTTTCAGACAATCCACAGCCAGGCCTGGGCCACGCGATGAGCAGCGTGGAAGCTGCATGACTAAAAGTTCACGCAGCACAGGAGATGTTAGAGGCACTTCCTCCATGTGTAAATGGGAAAGAAAACTCCAGTCCTGCATGCTTTCCAGCAGCCCCCACTGTATGTTAACAGCAGCCCCAGTTATTTGGGCTGGTACGTGATCTGCTTGTAAGGCTAACGCTGATAGCTGCCCCAGTCTCTCAAAGCCTGCAAATTAACTAACTACACACACCTGAATTGTGGAAACAGTTGTGGAGGATACTTTCCCTGAAACATTGACTCATGTAATTGACGACAATAGTTTCCTTTCTAACTGGTTCCTGTAGATATGGCGGGAGGCAGCATGAATTGCATATCCCCTATTGCTACGTGACAGCTAAGATTAAGCAGATGCTCACTAGGGTATTATCCCTTATGCAAACAATGACAATTTCCCTCATAAGCGACCTGACTCACAAGGAATTGTGCATGTGTGGGCTGTGTCTCTCGCCCTGAATTTCTCCCCCCAGCAGGACAGCCAGGGACCCCCTCCCGCCTGCACAGCCCCGAAGCACCGTGCTGCAGGCAGCGGGACCCTGGACGAGCTGCCATGGCCTCAGCCCAGCTGTGCCACGAGGTGACACCATGGGGGCATCCCACTTGGTCACCCAGTTTCCCTCACTTCTCCTGTCCTTCCCCTAACAGGCACACACTGACTCAGCAGCACACACACACCGATATCCCACTAAAAACCTCATGCAGCTATTTCAGAACAAACCACGCACCGCACAAAGCAAAACGTTGAAGGCTCTGGGGTAAGCAAGCTGAGAACGTAACACGGAATGCACTCCTTGCAGACAGTTTGCTGTTCATTGCAACGGCCTGGAAGCGGCTGCTCAGGTGTCCCCATCTCCTGGGACGAGATGTGTGAGCCAGCACAGCGGGCAGCACTCGAGGTGCTGAGCAGGGCACAGGCACATGGGCACCACGGAGCCCGGGGCTCAGGCAGCCACAGCTCCTGCGAGGCTCAGAGGGGCAGCTCATTGTTCTGCTTCCATAAAGTCATTAAGTAGCAAATGGCCCCTGAAACTGATACTATGATTTGAGTCATGTTGGAAGACATATTGAATTAATGATGCAGGTGTGGGTTGTTGTTCCAAAAAACTTTTTTATAGCAACAGTGGGAGAGGAGAAAGGGGAGGGGGGAAGTTAAATGAAAAGATTTGGTCTACGTTATGTTTTTCTAATATTTGAATTTTAGCTAAGATTACTCTTTCTCCTCTCTTTAATATATTGTTTTAAATAAAAAATGCTAATAAATCTTGAGAGAAATATGTCATAGTGGAGTTTAAAAACTGTAGTGCAATATATAACAGTTCATAAAATATTCTATTCAAATAGCCAAAATTGTAGTGCATTTGGACCAGAAGTAGTTAACTGCAGGAACAGCATTTTATTAGCTACTAAAATTAAGAAAGAGTACTGCTGTTTCACAGCCAGATAATTAAGTACCGTTTTCTCTTTTTTAATACTATAAAATTAAACTTCCTGTTTAAGTGGCCTGGTGGGGACTGCAGGCAAAGGGTCGTCTGATGAGCCCTCCGGGCAAATCCAGAAACACAACATAGCACTTATTCACACAAGACTTTAACAGGGTGGAAAACACTGTGATTGAGTAAAAAAATGCTGCAGTAAGCGAAAAATTGCAGGTCATAAATCAGAGATCCATTTTTTCACATCATTTTGGCTAATCCATTAAATCTCAGTGCAAAGGAATCTATCAGAAACAGAAGCCGCTGCCTTCCCTCGTACACGTCTGAGCGTTACCAGAGCCCCGCGAGCAGGCAGCGGCCTCCACCGAGCCCCGCAGCGGGCGGGATGCTCCAGCTGCTCCCGGCCCACCAGCACCTCCCGGCTCCTCTTCCATCAGCGACAGCTCTGCTAACTCTGTCCTTCAGAAAGGATTCGTGCTCCAGCACTTCAGTAGGGCAAGAGCCTTCTCCATGCCACTTCACAACGTTCCCCACTTGATCTCTCAATGTCTATTCCAAATTAATTGCTAGTAACAAAATAACGCCTCGGTTATCAGCCTGCAGTAGGTGCACTCCTTACCCATGGACCTCATCCTGTTACCTACCTGTGTGCTGTGAAAGAAGTGACTCCTGTTTATCTGAGAAGCACAAACACAGCAAGAGAACTAACCCAGCTTCACAAATACGAACGCGAGTTCTGACTGTCTGTAATTAAATGGTGAATTTGCACGATGTAGCACTCTATTCAACGAAATACTGCTGCACAAAGCAGGCAAGAGCCTCGCCATTAACTACTCAGCCTCTGCCCTTGTACATTATAGGCTTGGCTGTATTGGTTCCCATCCCAGGAGCAGAAGGCACAGCCTGCAGACGCAGCAGGGCATTTCTGCTGGCACACAGCATCCCCCCCCCAGCAGGAGCCCCGAGGCCCAGCCCCAGCAGCCAGGCTCCGTGGCTCGGAGCAGAGCTGCACGCCGGGTTGTTGATGCACGATGGAGGAGCCAACCTGCTCCAGTTCACCGCTCCAACTGCCGTTTACTTTCTATTAAAAGCTGGAGAGATTAAAATCACCCATGAAGGCTTAGTAAGCAACATTGTCTTCAGTTTTTAACCCAACCGTACAAGTGCAACTGCTGCTGGTCTGCTTAAATGTTTTATGTTTTGTCTAAAGCCACATACTAATAAAACGCTTCCATATACCACAAAATTACCAACAGAAAGAATAATGTTATGGTTAAGGCACTTTATTAGGGTTTGGGAGATGTAAGACCATTCCTTGCTTTGCAGATGATGTCCTTTGGACCCTGTGCAAACCACTTGGTGGGAACGCATCCCCACCACGAGGCAGCCACCAGAAGAAGAGGTGCTTGGCTTAAACAAGTCTCTAAAAATTCCTCCCAAGCCTATAGGGATATAGGAACCTTTTTTCGTGGTGGAATCATTCACTTCATCTTAAAAATCCTTTGTGCTGGGGGTTGATCATCCCCTTGCTCACTATGCACCTTCCCACGTGCACGCCCATGCCACTCCCCTTGCTGTGCAGCACCCAGACCATGGAGCCACGGGTGCTGGCCAGGGCCGCCCTCCCCAAGGAGTCTACACGAGTTCGCACTGTGCTGTATGAACCACACGTTCCTCCTGAAAGCCTTCTGCACCGCCTCACAGGAGGGGAAGATCAAATCTGTGCAGAAGATGGAGTTCTAATTATAAAGATATCTGGGATTCTAAATTTGTTTTTTCCTAAGATGGGCAAAATTCAAATACCAAATATATTTAAGTAACTTACAGAACAGGACACAGCCTGTGTCAGTATTTATTGCTATGCTTCTGCATGACTTCCAGGAATCCAGATAAAATTCAACCAGCCAAAGCACCACATAACTCCCTCCTGAGATTGTACAGAGGATTTTTATGCTCTTGAGAGAAACTAGAAGAGAAAAAGCCACCCAGCATTCTGTCCATTCTGCCACCAGCATGGCACAACAATGACATTTCAAACACAAATTTGTACCCCTGGCAAGCAGCAGCTCCTACTGCAAGGAATCAATTCTCAGTTTCACAAATAACAAAAAGAGACAAAACAAATAATCATTTTTCCAGGGGCCCATCTCAGAGCACGAGAAGGACCAACCTGTGCCAGTGGTGAGGCACTGCGCGTCCCGGTGACGCTGGCTAGCTCCATCACTTGTCAGTGCTCGGGTAGCAGTTTTCACACTTATTTTCCTGGTTTAACCTAAGGTGTGTGCTTCTGGCTGCTCTCAAGGGTTCCGTTTTGCCAGCCCCAACTGTCCATAGGATACAGTAGCTGTGAAACTTTATTGTAGGCTTTGCTTGCAAAAATCCTTTTGTGCATTAAGGTAATGTAACACCGCATTTTCATAACGAAATACATTTCAAACCTTAAAAGAGAAAATAAAGTCTTTTATGTTGCTATTAAGTTTGAGTAAAGCCTGGTTATCAGATTTCATCCCTCTGTTCTTCTGGGGCCATGCATCAGATTGCTCCCCAGATAAGGCACTGAAGCTGTGGGATCTGCTTCATGCATCCTGTGCTCAGCACCGGGCAAACTCCGGGAGAGGCTGAACACTTGAGATGCACTGCAGCAAAGAAGCGCTTTGCATTATAGCAATAACAAACTACTTCTAGAAGGAAAATCACACTACGTAATGTTTAGTCTCATTTAATCTAATACTGGTTGCTAATGGGCTCTGTCTTGCTTGTATACACAAGGAATTCACTCAAACTGGTCAAGTGCTGAGATCAGCTTTTGCATTTCATTTGGAGCACTCAGCACTTGCTACCCAAGCAGGTCACTACGAGCTGCTTTTAAAATCAACTATCAAGACCTGAAAAAGCAGAAATTTTAAACTAACTCTGGTAACTTTTCCTATTCCTTTCCTACTATGCTTGAAAGTTATAACAAGCATGTAAAAAAAGATGGACAAGCACATTCAACATCAGGGCAAATCTTTAGACACAAAGACATGCTGGCTGGGTCAGTTTCAGGGTGGAATTTTAGGGTTCATTAGCACAGCAACAGACCTAAGAAAAGGAAACCCATGCAAAGCTCCAGAAATGTGGGCCAGCCCCTCCTGGCCACGGAGCACTGCTCCAGCCGCTCCACTTTGTCTTCTACCTGCCTAGGTGAAACCTATTTTTCATCCCTGTAAGCCCCGCTTTTATTGCACAGACCCGCTCCGCCGGCCGTGCTCTGCTCTGAGTGCCAGGCGAGCAGAGCAGTAATCTCTGCATGAGACTCCCTAATTGGCAGCAGAGCACTGGCCCAGCCAACATCTGCAGCTGGTTTTGGTGATAATAAATCAGGGATGGGGGGTTTCAGCATGGCAAGCAGCCAAGGAGTTTTCCTTTTCCCATTTAGCCAAGAAATGGGAAGACAACGGGGGCAGCTCGGTGCGGAGGTGGCTGCCTCCCAGGCACAACATGGGGCCATCGCTCCCCAGGAGCGCAGGGCTCCCACCCAGCCCTGCGAGGGGCCCCGAGCTGCTCATGGTGGTTCCATGGTCACCCAACTCCTGCTGGAAACGCTTCCAAGGAGCAGTTTCCAACCACCCACACGGATGCTCAGACCCAAGTGCTGCATTTTCCCCCGATGCCTGCAGTATCCACAAGCTCAGTGAAGATCTATGCTCAAAATTGAGGTGAAATGGAAACTGTGAGTGTGAGGTAACCCTAAGCCTGAATTCCCCTTTTCAGACTAAAAATAATCAAAGGCTGAGCCTATCTAAAACAACTACCACTGATACTGAAATGCTGCTGAGTCTCTTCTGCTGCTCCTTGCAGCAGTTCTTTGCGATGTTGTGTGGCAAGTTCTGCAAGTTGGGCCACCCAGCTATCGAGGAATTTGGTTGCAGAGATGCTGAATAACAAGCTGTAACCTGCATTTATTGCAAATATCCAGGCTGGGTGCTTTTGAGGAGCTCTGATGGATCTGAGCCTTCTGAGAGACGGTCAGGCTTGGAAGCACCCGTGTGCTCTCCCAAAAAGCCGCAGGTGCTCCTGAAGCCATCCCCAGCACTTTTCAGGAAGCCTTCTGCAGATGCACAGAGAAGAACCAACAGAAACTGCCACTTCTCTCTGGCTTTACACAAGGTCTGACCTCAGGTGCGTGAGAAGAACCTCCATGTTCCTACAACAGCAATGATTATACAACTGCTGACAGCACTGTCAAGAAAATAATCTTTTAAAGAAGCAATAAAGAAAAATTTGGGAAAGTATTTCTGCCCATCGTCTTCCCACTAAAACACCCAGTCCCAGGGCAAGTGGTGTTCCTCTAGCATCTTCCACCACGGCTGATTCTCATGGAACAGCTGGAATGCACTGCTGCTGCTGCTGGAGATCGCCCGGCCGTGCAGTACTACCATGCAAACCAGAACTGAGTGAGGCAATCAGCACAAACCCCAGCTCTGTGACAAAAAACTACAGAATTTTAAAGAGTGATCCGGTTATTCAGTTGGTAAATTCAGCCACTTAAGAAACAGCAGAAATAATTAGCATAATGGTGTCACTTGCTGCAGTGCCACCTTTGACAACTGCAGACAGTCGGGTGCTGCACAACTTGGAAGCGGTGATTCACGTTTGCACAAGTAATATCTGGCAGGAAGTATTTCCTGAACTTAAACTCTAAGTTTAATCTATGGAAGGAGCTGTGCATGATATCCTGTTTGAAGGCATTTCTAATTTAAATTAATGACCTGAAGGATATCTCAAGGCAATAATGAGCTTATTGTACTAAATCCTGCAATAGCTGAAATGAATTATAAATTCCTCTAACTGATTTAGCGGTTAACATTCTGAATCACAGCTAACCGACGCAATGCTCTCTGAGTTCCAGCATCAGATTAGATGAAACCGTATAGGCTGTCTTCAACCTCCCCGGCTGGTTTGGAACAGGCAGTGAAAAATGTTCTCCCCCTGAGTCAGTGGAAAGCAGAGCAGCCCCGGAGGTGATAAGCCTCGGCTTCTGGGAAGGGAACACATTTCAGCCGGGCACCTCGCTCCCAGCGCTGGGCTCGGAGATGCTGGAGCGCCCGGGCAGCGGAGGGGCAGAGCGCACAGACCGAGCTGAGACCGACACGGTGGGAGCTGCTCCCCCTAAAGGCAGCCGGAGGTTTGTCACCGGCTTTCTTGGAAGCGGGATTTCACCACACACTTGAAAATTTACATTGCACACATTGCATCGTTTGCTAAGGGGAAGGCTGACTCTTGCTCTGGTAGCGATTTGCACAGTTGTAAGTCCATATCCACATTGCTTCTGATTGTGGCATAACATTTCCTTTTGAAAAGGCACCTAACCAAACTGCCCCTGGAAGTTCTTTCAGCAGCTGAGAAAAGCAGTCTGTCGCTATCTCTGAGGGCCAAGCTGCATCTGAAGCCGTTCCTCAGGACTTGCATTTCATCCTTCTCCCCACAGACACCGTGACGAGCACACAGGTCTTCCTCACCACACTATCTGGGGGATTCTGCATGGACAGGAACAGGCTATTTCGTCTATCACCTGCATTTCCTCAAACTTTGCCACTGCTTACTCTAAGATGCAGTAAGCAGAGCTTTTTCTCCAAACGTGGCACTGCTTTAAACTCCACAGACACTGCTGGTATTAGGCTTTGTACTCTGTTATGAACTTAAAGGACAAATCCGGCTGTAAAATGATTTACTCAAAGTATTAGCAAATCCACAACCCATTTCCAAGTGAAATCTCACCAGGTTTATTGTTGTGATGCCTGACCAGGGGGAAGTCAGTGTTTTCAACTCTGTTTCCTTTTGAGCTGTTTGAACCCCTAATTCAAAACACAACTTCAACTTTCCCAGCTCACATGGAGAAAAAACGCTGGTGCGTGTGGAAGTAAATCACCAGTACTTAATAATTAATTATTAACAAGAACCTTGCAGCAGTGGAAGTGCCGAGCTGCAGCTCTCTCTGGTACACGTCCTCAGGAGAAGCCCTGGCAGCCAGCAAGGACCGGCACAGCCCGGCACCCAGGCCAGCAGCAGGCACTGCCGTTGTTCTTCTGGTTCTTTTACCATTTCCCCCACTCGTGCCTAACAGCACGCTGAAACGTGGAATCGAGTCAATATTTGAGACACGGGGACGCAATGTAGCAGCCACACGACATAAAAAACTTCCCACCTCGCCAAGGGCTAATTTATTTTCCTTGTTCCTCTCCTTCCCACTGTATGCTTTATTATTTTAAAGGCCCTTTTCTCAGGGACAAACTTTGCCTCCCATTATTTCTAGCTTGTACCTGGTGTTGAAAGGCTGAAAAAAAATGATAAATTAAATGAGAAGGAAATGTTTAAGGGTTCCTATTCATAACAAAAATACTTAAGGCAGCTTGGGCCATGAATCTTCCACGAGCAAGTTGAGATGCACATAAAGAGCCTGATTCAGAAAAGAAGTGTGGAGGACTTTCATGGATGCCTGCTGCTCGGTGGATTTATGGGGGTAGAAGCTGGTATGTGGGCAGAGTCCAGGCAAGTAATTAGTTCCTTGCAGAACTCAAATACGGAGTGAGCTTTTTCCAATTGTCCCAAGGCCTTTCACCCAAGCAGCGGGTCAGCAGCAAGCTGGCTGCTGTCACGCTGTCCGGTGCCTGCTCGCGCTGCGGCTGAGCGCAGCACTGAACCGCCTGCCCCTCGTGCGTGAAGATTAATGAACGATCGGGCCCGGGTTTTCAGGCACTGGAGACACGTGCATCTAATTAAAGGATTCAGAAACCTGGCAGAGAAGTCTCATGGTGTTTTTCAAAGCCACCCAAAGTTTTTGTTTGGTTTAATTTTCCAGTTATGCCCAGTTAATAGGGATTAGCTTACAAACCTCATTTACCTTTTTCTATGTCAACTTTTAGTTAACGTAGTGGGGAAACCACCAGATCCATAAATCCTCCGGACTTAAATCATGTGTTTACCCACGGAACAGGAACGGGCCTGGTCTCTGGCAGCGAGGTGCCCCTGTCATCATGTCCCACCCTGGCAGAGGACCACCGTTCGGGTTAGGTCCCCATCATCTGTCCTTTCAACTCTGACCATTTTCAACAAGTGTCAGCTCCTGCCAACAAACCAAAGTCCTGGGCATTTTTATAGCCCTGGAACACGCAAAGTGAACCAGGACCACCCATTTCATGTAAACAAACAAAAACAAGCTGCACTTCTGCAGGAATTGGTCAGAGAGAAGTTTTTGAACTCCTTTTACAGGGCAGGTGAAGGTCTCGCAGCCCCTTTCTACAGATGCTTCCAAACAACAGACAGCTCCTGCCCACGTCAGGGAAGACAAGACATTGTTGGGATTTCCACGCTAATGAACAGCAGGGATAGTCCATCATTTTCAAGTTTAAAAGGAGTTTTGCATGCAGTTTTTCACAATTTCACCTCTAGGCCTCCCTCCCCGGAAGCACACAAGCTAGCTCAAGCTGAGCTCCCATTTGCACATTTCCTTGTAAAATAAAGGTATAAATACATTATTGCATTGTTGTGGACAGTTTTCTCTGAACTGCTGCAAAGTCAGCCTGAGAAGTTCTGCTTGTGCATGACAGCCTGGGCGTGCTGGATAACCAGCCCTGGAAGTGAACTAAGCACACGTTAATCAGCCCGTGGCTGGACTGCTGCTGGTGGGGAATAAAACAATCTTTAAGCCCACATAAAATGGTGAAGCATATTCATCCTTAATTTGAACCACCTCAACGTTCAGCTGTGCTGAGCACCGAGGCCTTCATGTATAATATCTCCTAACATCCAAATTTGCCTGGACTTTCAATTATCCAGACAATAATGAAAACATGTTGGTGAGGCAAGCATCGGGTTACAATCACAAATTCTTACTTCAATAACAGCCATAAAACAGAGACCCAAAGCATGTTTTTTGCTTTTTTTCCAAACATTAGCAACTCATCTGATACTTAGTCCAAGGATCCAGTTTCCTGCAAGCTGATGACATGTGAGACCACAACCCTGAGGCTGATATTAAATTATACATATATACATATATAAATATACAGAAAGAAAACCTGTGAAATTACAGACACAGATGTGTTATTGGTGTCATAATTTTTTTCCATTAAACACCGTATTAGGTTTATCCCCTTTCTATACTCGAAAATCTTCACATATAAAAGATGAATAGCAACTTCTCAAGGGGATCCTTGTGGTTTAACCTTGTTACAGGAGGTCAAACGCAACATACAAACTATATTGGTACAAAGATGACTGTAAAATGGAATTAGCCTTTCGCTCTCCGTTCAGATGGAAAGGAAGCAAACGTTCGCCTTTCAGAACCTGCTTCAGGCCCCAGAAAGGAGCTGTGCACAGGGGTCTGGGAGCAGCTCGGGGAGCACATTTTGCAGAGAAAGAGCTTTCAACACGGGGCCCAGACCCTGGCTGGGACGATATGACACTCCTGAAACACTGAACCATAATCACCGCAGTTTGAAGCATTCCGGGTTCCCACATTTGCCCACTGCTGACCCCCAGCTGCAGGAACCCGCTCCTCCCCTCCTGCACGCTGACCTGCTGGGCTGCCACAGGTGCAAGGCCTCAGTGACTGAGCCTCCTTCTTTTTATCCAAATAAATAAATAAATACAATGGAAAAGGCTACCATAAGAAACAGAAGAAAGAACTCCGAGGCAGCGCTCCAGAGATGCCCATTTCCCAGTACCCAAACTTGCTCTTTTCGAGCTCCCCTCGATAACAACCACGCTGCTGAAATAAGGGTGCAGCAATGCTAACAGCAATTTGTCAGAGCCGAGAAGAACTAACTCCTGGCACATCACCTGCAGCACTTCCACGGCACCCTCACGGGCCCAGGCGGGCACGTCCCAGGCTCCCCCCTCCCTCAGAGCTCCCCCCTCCCAGCAGCAGCCCACAAAGCTCAGGGAGCACCACAAAGGCCTGGGGGAGGCCTCGCAGCTCCCGGCGCTCCTCCCCACACACCCACCACACACAGAAGCAAACCTTCTGCACCCAAACCATCTCCTGCTACAGGACCAAAAAACAGAGAGACCAAGAAGCCCTTTGGAAGGGCCTGAACATACCTGCATGACCTCGAGAGGCACAAAGCTCCTCCCAGCAAGGAGAGCACTCACAAAATGGCGGCCACGGGGCAGCTGCCTCCTGAGGGCCACCTGGCACCTCGGCTTCGTCAGCCTCCACAGCCCCACCTGGGCCGCCCCGCGCTGATGGGCTCCACCTCGCAGGCAGCTGAGCTCTGGAAGTAACTGCAGATAGCTGTGATAGAGCCTGGCCAGTGGCATCCACAGAGGAATGCCGAATGATTGTTTCCTGGTGATGCCCCTGGGAGCACATCCATTGGGATTCCATAAGGAAAAACTTCCTTCTCCTCCAGATGCTTAGCGGGCAAGACATCTGCAGGCCTTATGAATTTTACAGTCATCAGAACAGAAGCACAAAGCATAAGAACTTCCAAAGGAAGACACGAGCAGCAGCACAATAAAGATCTTCATTATTTTTCCTTGACATTTTCATGACAGAATTCATGTAGAACATAATAAAAACATAAGGCATGTTTACTGGATGCTTTATAGTTCAATAAAACATAAATAAACAGCTTTTTAGATCAAAGCTACATAAATAAGGAAGCACTGTGACTTCTGAGACCAAACCAATATATCACATAATATGAAGTTGAAAGAAGTGCTCCTGGCACTCCTGATGTACGCTGGGGGAATCCCACCTAAAAGGCATCCAGCCTAGCTCACATCTGACATCTTGTTTTGCATGTGCTTTAGCAAACAAGTACAGCTGAGGTGTATTTTTTTCACAGTACAACCATCTGCTTGCGAAGCCTTTTGTGGTGACAGTTTTAGGTTCTATAAATGAACCAATAAACAAAGGAGCGAACGGCAGCATTTCCAGGGAGCTGAGGTTTGCTTTTCTGTGTGTTCTCTGCCACTGCCCTGGCACTGTGCTCCTCACCAGAAGGGCTCAGTGTCCATCCAAACACTCCAGCTCTCCTTGAACTTAGGAGTTCTCGCTCTGCTCCCACCCTCCTGGTGGGTACGTGTCTTCCTCCCTGTGCTTTTCCTTCTAGTGGATGCAAACCTGAACCTACAAGCAGGCCTTGTTATGGACATGTGCACATTTACAGGGCTGTGACGTGTGACTGTGATGCCATCAGCCTCCCAAAATACGAATGCAGACCAACGTCTGCCTTAGTTGTCTGCAGACCCGCAGCCCCATGCAGCTTGGGTGCCATCCTGATAGACCGTTTCTGCGTCAGCTCAGAAGAACAGCACACAATGTCAGACATGTGGACTTTTTATTAGGGCCATGCTTCAGCTCGCGCCAGAATAAACTCAGTGCATACCTGCACACATATTCCAGGATCTTCTGTGGTTTGCTTTCTCATTCCTGCCAGAAACTGTGTGGACTGTGAGTTTTAGGCATTATTGACGATCATACCTCAGTCTGTTTCCTGGTCTGCATTTTACGTTGTGTTCTTCGCATGGCCCTAGGCTTTTCCAGTTATTTTGGTCCCACGTGTCCTAATATGGGGCAGTGGGAACTGAAAACACCCCAGTGTTCATCTTGGTAGGCATTTATTGACCTGATGCCAGGGTGCTGCTGGCCACTCCTAAAAATAGCCGTACATCCATCATGGCCAGGGAACCTGCTGAAGAGAGCAAGAGCAAAGCTCAGCCTTCTGCTCACACAAAGCCACCGTGCAGGGATGCTGGAGTGTCCCGTGTTCAGCCGAGCTGGAAACATCGCTCCTTGCTAAGGGCTCTCTCCTGGGTGTGCAGTTTCCCAGCGATTCAGACCTCCGTGGCCGCTCTGTAAACCCCGCTGTGGTCCAGGATCTGCTCCAGCCTCCAGAGTTCCCAGGTCACGCTCGCTCAAGTGTACAAATGGAAAGAGCGTTTTCCTGCCTGCCTTTGTGGTGACTGTGCCCAGCACCTGAAGGCCAGGCTGTGCTTTTTCTGCCTCACACATCATCACCCTCCGCCTGAATTAACTGGCAAGCCTGGTGATGATGCGTGAGGCCAAACAGAATCCAGCCCGAGCTGCCAGGGATGCCTTGGCTCTGCAGCGCTGACAGGGCTGGAAAAAAACTACAGGCGGATCTCAGAAAGTTGGAGCCTGCATCCTCTGAGCCACGGGAGCTCCCCGGGTGTGCTGCTGTGGGGATGGACTGCGGCTGCACCCCAGAGCTGCTGCCCTGGGGCCAGGGCTGGGCTCTGCTTGGTGCCAGGGGGACAGGAGGCTTCGCCCCTACCCCCAGCCCCTTCCCACTGCGAGGCCAGAGCTAGGAGAGCCATCCTGCTTTCTGGAGGTGTTTGCTTGGCCTCAGCCCTGCTGTGTTGTTCCACAGGAGCTCTGCACCGGGACGGTGCTCACATCCCGGGCAGGAGATGAGGATGCTCACACAGCTCCTGCGCGATGCCCCGCGCTGCTGCGGGCAGCCCAGGTTGTCCCCGCGCGCACGCCGGGGTGGGTAACTTCATACCAAATGTGCTTGTCTAAAAATATCTCGCTTCTGTGTTTTTTGACCATATGCCCAGGATCATGAAAATTTTTCCGTAGGAAAAAAAGCTCAAAAAAACCCTTAAACCCATAACATCTTGGAATGATTTGACCACTTTCTTCTTAGGACATTCTCTCCTTTTTATAACATGATGGGGTTTCTCCTGAATTTAAAACATCAATTTGGCCTAACATGAGGAGAGCGTTCATTCTCCAAACCATAAAGATCTGAGACTATAAACTGTTGTTTCTTAAATGCTTCACGGCAAAAGGCATTCAAAGCATAACATTAACACAAAGTTTCTCTGTAAAACAATCTGGGAAGTGTAATCTCTGTAAGAGGTTTTTTATGCACCATGGCTAATTGTTCCTGACAGTATGATTTTACATCAGGCACTTTTTGTAAATTCAACACCATGCAGACTTTATAGCAGGTAATATTCCTTACAACTGCTAAAACCTTGACCATGTCTAAGTTACTGTTACTTGACCACGTCTAAGTTACCTTTACTGCCCTAGAGGTATTAGAATAACGTTAAACTTTTTTGTTAACTACAGAAGCCTGGGACCCAGTTCTCCCATCTTGCAGCTTGGGCCGCTGCAGAAATCTTTCTGAAATTCTTCCACAGCAGAAGTCTGGGCTCTTGTCCTCCAAGAAAACTTTGTGCTTTATCAGAGAACCTGGAACACGGAGCAGGTTGCAGAGAACAATGCCAAACAAAAGTTAACCATCTGAAATCCACACGTGCCCATCAGGTTAGGCAGGGGCCTCGTGCTACCGACTGACAACAAACTGTCTGCTCCTCGGGCAGGTGTGAGTTGGTCCAAGCTGTATGGAGCTCAGCAGGTAAAGGCAAACCGTGCTGCCGGTTGTTTTGCTCATCAACACAAGCTTTGCAAATTCTGCTGTTTTCCACAATGTGATAAATTTTGGAATCACATGAAAGCCAAACTAGTGTTTTATACGAGGTTAATTTAAAGTGCTCCCAGCAAGCCGTGAAACCCAGAGACAAGCTCAGCCTTGAGCTGTGTAGAGCTGCAGAGGTCTGCAGCTCTCTCCTGCAGTCAATAGCCCTGGTTTCAACGTGTCAGAAGAGCCACAACACAGCCTCCATTCCCCTAACACTTCACGCAGGTTTTGCTTTCACAAGAAGCTGACTGTGGAATCGCACAGAGCTCTGAAGCACACCCATCAGGACGTCCCCTCTCCAGAAACGCGCCGTGCAAACAGCTGAGCGAGACAGGCTGATCCCCAGCAGAGCTTGGTTCGTGTACGATGTAAGATGCAGTTCCTGGCCACACATGCTCATTAAAGTTCCCATGGCACTTCTGCCTACCGTAGAGGTATTAGATACATTCTCCAGTCTGGGAAACTCTGCAAGCCTAAATTCCTCTTGAAATTTCACTTGAATAGAGTGGATGGCAATGCTGTGTGCAACGGCTGCTGCTTTCTGAGTAGAAATGGTTTAATTTCTGTAGATGCTGCACTGTCCTTTCTTGGGAAAGTTTCTAGAGTAGATCTCAGCCAGGAAGAAAAAAGGAGACAAAAAAAAAGGCTTCATGGATATCCCATATTAATAAATAAGAGAATTATTTAGTTTTGAGTGAGTGAAAGCATAAGGCGCTTCCAGATGATGCTCCTGTGAGAAGGCTGGGTTGGAAATGGAAACGGTTGCTCCTGTGGAGCCCATGAGATAAAACAATGCATTGATGTCTTGTGTGCTCAGTGCTCAACACAGGGACTGCTGCATTCAGAGGCGCAGCAAGAGGCTAAAGCTCTGGGCTTTACTGGAGTAAATCCTCATTTTGGAAAAAAAAAAAGAGAGAGAGAAGCAATCCCTTGTGTTGCTTGCTCTTTCACACCCACACTCAATGACAGCAGGAGGGCCTTAATATGCCTACACCGCTCTTCGTAACTGGAGTAAGGTTTAAAAACCTGATACATAAAGAACAGTCACTTTATGACTTTCTTAGAAGGAATTCTTCAAACCCACAAAATGCAGTCTGGAGAAGGTTGGTCCTTCCCTGGCAAAACCCTCATCCTGCATCACACGAGGACATGGTGGCAAGCACGAGGAGAGTTCTTCCTCCTGCTGGGAAGGTCACTGGTTTCTGTCACATCTCTAACCACTGCCACACCATTCCCCACAGACTTTACTCTTGCCCACATCCTAGACACCAGCTTACACAGAAATTGGGATTGTGGTCCAACCTACTCTGCCAGGCTGAATTACCTGTGTATTAGCCCTGATTCATATGCACATACATACACATGAAAAAACTCCTTTCGTCCCACTCACTATACCTTATAAAATATGGGTTATAAAATCTTTATGGAGCCTGTTCCTCCGAGGGGCTCATTCCAAAGCGCAGTACGCAAAACCCAACTCTTTTATAGCATGGCAGAAAAAGGGCTCAGTCTGCAGAGCCCCTCCGATGAGTCGGGAACAGCACTGCGTCTCCAGGTGGACCACACAGCCATGACCGGGTTGCTCCAAGGGCAGCAAATGAATTTGTGTCTGAAGTCAACTGGCAAGTAAGAAAACACTAGTCCTTTCTGCTAGGAATCCCTCCTCACCCCGTCCATGCTCAGTCCCACCACACAGGTCAGAAAGAAAATGGAGGCAAGAAGCACAGCCTTCTGCAAGAAGAACCAGAGAGAAGAGCCATTTCCACACGGCGTGCCCAGCCCTCAGCCGTCTCTGCAAGACACAAAGGTGCCTCCTAGGTCTTCATCTCAAGTGGATTTTCTCAGATCTGATTCCCTCACAGCTAAGTAAGCTCCACAGCGTTACTCGGAGTAGAGGGACCTCATTTAAAAGGGAGAATTGGGTGACCCTGATCTGGAGGTATCACACTGTCCTCCCTGCTTGGGAGACTTGGGGTCAGCTTTGCTTCAGCCATTGAACATCACATCAAAGACACAAGAAATAGGACAGAGCAGGTGCTTTTGCAGATGTAGCTGCTTTTAAAATGCCACCAATTGATTCTGAAATTCTTTTAAGATCTCTAGTGGTATTTGAAATCTGAATTAAAGATTAATTACTGGCTTATGTCTTGGGGTTATTCTGGGATAACTAAGGCATTTACTTCTTTACAGAACAGATTTGGGTCCTGTTCTACAGGCAAACCAGTTCCAACCAGCAAAGCTCTCCTAGCACACGACTGAATCCTGATGCTTTTCATGTGACTTCGGCTTACGTGTGGCTTTGCTGAAGGAGTGCCTATAGGCACAAAGTATTTCAAACTGTGAACAGTGGCAAAGTTATGAGAACAACAGTCTTCTTCCTCAGCCATAAACCATAAACAAAAGGCACCCTCATGGCAAAGTCTCCAGGGTAACACTATGGACAAATTTCAGAGTCGCAGATGTTGCTGAATTCACAAGCTGTCCTGGTGTCTTTCTCCCAGTGTTTATTTTTCTTGCACTGGAGGTCAGTCTAAACCCAGTGTTACTGCGTTTACATTCCTCCACTGGAAGCTGCCAGCCCGCACGTGATGCCCCTGCCTTCTGCCTCTCCTACAGCGTGGCCTGCAGCCCCGAGCTCAGCCCTCTCCTCCGCTGAGTTCTGCAGGACCCCTCACCACGGGGATGCACTCCTTGGCACTACTGCCCCTACTCAGACGAATGGTCACAAATAACACCACTAACAAAAGCATGACAGAGACCCTCGTGCCATAGCTGGCTTTAATCCTATCATTCCCAAGCCAGATTTTTAATTTAGGTGGCCCAGACCAGTTCTCCCTCAGATTTATTTTACACTTGTTCAGCAAATCGCCTTTCTTGGTGGGGAGCTGAATTATTCATTGTCCCTTTTTTCTGGGATGGAGAAGTTACTAAAAGGTTTCTTTCTTGTATAAAGCATTTTCATGTTCGAGTATTAATTTTTAAAATCTGCCGTAAACCCACAGTACTTCACAGTTGTTTGCCTCCCTTTTTTAACATTTATCATTAAAGCTTGTGAGAATGCACGCGCACGTACATAAACTTACACAAAAGGTGCTCACACACCCAGCCCTTCCCTCTGCACTGTGACACTTGCTCCCCCTCCAGCCCACAGCCCAGGTGAGAAAGGAACCAGCACGTGCACCGGGTGCCTGCCTGCCCAAATCCGTTCAGCTCTGCCCTCCTGCAGACGCACAACCGCGAGGCTGCGGCGCTGGCTGCGGGCACGGAGCGCTGGGTCGGCAGCGGGCAGGCTGCAGGGCTGCCAGCACGGCTGCATCTCCTACCTGCCCATCCTCCTCTGTGTTCCCACCTCGGCTGGGAAACGGAGTATTTAAAAGTTTCAGCAGCTCCATGAGGTCACTGCAGCTACAGAAAGCTGTAAAAGCTGCTTAGGTGGATGGCTCGAGCAGCCACAGGTCTTTTTCATTACCGAACAGATATAACCCTATGAAATTATTATAATAATAACATCATTTATTTCAACAGGACTGAAGCAAAAAAGCTTTATGATGGTGTTTTATACGCAACATGTGCGCTATAAATATTTCCATAAAAACATGCATTAAAATATAAAGTTGGCAAAAAGAAATCAAAAGTCAGGAGTAAAAAAAATTCCAGTTAAACAAGCATTAAACCATAAGCCATGGAATAGTGAATAATGAGACCCTGCCAGCCATGGCAACAGGCCTTCCTTTCTCTGGTTTCAGCTCCTTCCAAACACAAAGGCACGGGCCCCGCCAGCCATGGAGAAAGCCCCTGACAACCTCACAGGCCACGCTCCTGCAGGCTGCCTCTCTCCCTATTGGAGTGGAAATATTCTTTTCTTTCTCCAGCTGCAGTTGCACTTCACGCAGTACCTGTCACAATGCTGAAAGAAATGCTCTGAGTTCCTGCTCTGTGTCAGGCAGAAAGCAGCCTGTACCTGCAGCTCTCTCCCTCTTAAAAAACACCTCCAGGGTCACAGCAACGAGTCCCTGCTGGCTCCAGGTAGGAAAAGAAGCCATGCACCTTTTGCTGGCTGCGTACAAGGACCTCTGAGGTACCCAGCCCAGGGCTGAGGACTTCCAAGGTAGCCGGAGGACTTGGCACCCCGGCTGCCAAGCCCAGCAGGCACTGTTTGCACTAACGAGCACCCTCGCAACAAAATCCTGTTTCCCCGGCCAATTCTGCTGCAATACATCTTCCCCGAGCTAACTTGTCAGATCGGTTTGTCTACAAATATGTTCACACTTGGAAATATCTCCCTTCTGTGAACACCAATCCATTAAACATGCATCTCTCTGCTTTCCCCATCTTGCTCTCTGCACATAAAATAAGTTCTTTTGTCCTCAGTAAATGCCTATTCCACATTTTTGCATGTTTTAAATATTCACGCATATGAAAGAAGCTGTAAAAACATTGCATGGCTTATTTATTATTTAGTGCACACACTTTTTCCTGCAGAATACCAAAATAAAAAACATTTTAGTCAATCTTTTTTTTTTTTCCATTTCCTTTGTATTTCATTTCCATTAGCCTGCTCGTTAAAGTTTAAAAACTGCTTTGTTTCTTGACAGTGGGATTTATACGTCTTTCTGTCAGGGAAAATGTTGGTACCTGCTGACACGATGGCAGAGATGGGCTGAGACGCCTGGCATGGCACGGCCCAGCGGCCATCCCGTGTTGGATGCTAACACGAGCTCACCCAGCCTCTGCAGCAGCCCCGAGTTCAGATTCGAAGCCCGCAGCTATTGAAGGATTAACTGAAAGGCGTTTTTGTGCTGACAATGCAATCTGTGGGGTAGATATTGCCACATGTCACTCTTCCTACAACCGTCACTAGATTCATGCATTCTAAGGCCAGCCCAGAAAGATGGCTCAGGACGACCTCTTCGACAGCACAACCCAAAGGTGCCGCGTGTCACCCAGGAATTTCCCCATCACACCCACAACCACTGCTTGGGCTCTGGCATCTCCTCTGGGAGGACACCAGTCCAGGGGCTGCAAGAGATGGAGTCCACCGTGACCCTCAGGAGGTGATTCCAGAGGTAAACCATCTCCATCCTTAGACACATGCACTCTAATTTCTGTTATTTGGCAGTACTGTAGCAGCCCTCGATTACCCCTTCCACCCCCGGAGTTGTACAGAAGCAGTCCCTACTTCTTTCAAGTGTTCACTCCGCAGCAAGAACCTCCCGACCTCCCAGTTCTCTACAGCAAGCCGGAACAGGGCCACCAAAAGTTGGAGGAAGTTTTCCCGTGTCCCTGTGCAGGCCACCTTGTGTCACCATCCCCAGCGTGCCCCAGGCTGGCGGGGGGGGACCACCCGTGGGGCGAAGCAGGCTCCCAGCTCGCCCCGCTGCTGTCGGCACGGCCAGCTGGGATGCTCGTTTCGGCAGCTTGGGCATCTTTCCATTAGGAACTGGACTGAGCCCAAGAACTCTTTTCATACAGGTCATTCAGCAGACATAACTACCAACCTGGTCTGCATTCAAATGACTGGCCCGGTGTGAAAAGACCTGGATCTTGTAACTGGTGCCATTAAAAAGTGACTGCTTTTTTTTTTCTCTTTTCTAAATAGTTCATTGCTCCTGGAATCAGATGGCTGTGTGCACGTTCCAAGGGACAGGCTTTAGCACTCCAGTGATACATGGTGAAAGGCACTGAGGAAAAAAAGACAGGCCGTGCAGCTAGTTTCTAGCATATTTATACACTATTTTATAACAGAGCAGTTCCACAGCACGTTGTAAAGCACCGAGTACCATATAGGTGCTGTGCAAACACCACGTTAGTATGGATTGCAACATGTAATCTTGTCTTGGCAGGGAGCTGCACTGGGTGACTCAAAGTGCACTTCATGTTATGCTCCTCAGCTCTTTGCACCATTCACAGCCAGAGTTTCGATATTCGTTCTATGCCAGACGTTGAGGTGTATGCACAGATCTGTGCACACGCAGTACACAACCGAAAATACTAAAACCTGACCTCTTCTCCCACAAAGAAACTATTTTTCCTCACCCACCTACAAAAAGGAGTACAATCCTGCCAGGCAATTCGCTTGTGCTGACATGAAACCAGCCTGAGAGAACTACCCCAAGTTCCCAGACCTCACAGGGCTGAGCTGGGACTTTCCTGACGTCACCAACGTGAGATCTGTCATTATTGAACACACCGAGCTGTGCCCAAGATGAAGGAGAATTTTCCTGTGGCCACATCCTGTTTTCAGAGAACAACAGGCAATTCCAGGGAGATGCTCCCCACTTTTCACCTTCTCATTTGCTCTGAGCTATTGACGAGATGAATTTTCAGGAGTCTCCGCACTAACACGTTGTTTCCAAACCATGGTAGAATGCTTTCTATTGCTAAACGTTGATGGTTGTCATGTCATTGATTACCTAGGGACCATATAATTATATTACATATGTAATTAATTTATTTAGAAGGTGAGATGTTGGGAGCGCTGGGTGCTGTTGCTGCTGCCGCCAGTGAACTCCTGTGTGTTCCTCAAAGACTCCAAAACCCTCCACGCTGCTCCAGGCTCCCATCCACAGGTGGAAAAATCATCTTTCTGAAGACAGCCTTGTAACTAAAGCATTCCACTGAAGCAAGAGGAAGATCAAAGATCAAAGCAAGCGTGAGTGGCTGCAGCCTGCACCCCGCGCGGCTGAAGCTCCTCTTTGGTCCCCGCTCTATTAGCAAAGAAGCCAGCCACCCTGCTGCCTGCTGCCAGGCCTGCACGCTCAGGGATTGTTTCTAATTATGGGTCACGTCAGTGAGCTTAATAATAATGAAGTGCTTCCTAGATCTCAATGCAAAAATGCTAAAATACTGCTCCGAGAGCATGTATGTGCACAAGTGTGTGCCCACGAGCGCGGTTTTGAGCATTAAATGCTATAAAGGGAAGGAAGGACAAGGTAATGCTGGAAGACAGAAAGAACAGAAGAACACAAAGAGCAGGATTCTGGAACATTTCAGTATCCTGTTGACTCATAAGATTGGAGCAGACAGGTACAGCCCAAAGACAGCGTGAGCTAAACGTGGGCCAAGCTCTAACACACAGCAGGAATGTCTAATTTTAGTCTGTCCAGTTTTGGCAATGTCACCTTTAATTGCATGGCTCATTTGAATTGTAAAACACCTTTAAAAGCTAACTAGTAAAAGGAAATAGGCCGTATTTTCTAGAGTAACAGTCATATTCAATTTTAACTGTGGTGAAATTGGTTGGAAGCAGTTAACGTACATTAGGACTGGAGTTATCAGAGAGAAAACACGGCCTGCAAACACGTGCAGATGTCTCAGTCCTCTCACTGAGCCTGCATTCAGAGCCCGCTGGGGCAGAGCTTCTGCAAAGTTCTTTGTGTGAGCCACGGCTCACCGGGACGCATTGCTCCTGGCTGACACGGCGCAGAGCTCTGCGCACGGCAGCGAGCTGAATCCGGGTCTGCACACTCAGGACTTCTGATGCTCTCTGATCAGGACCGACTCCACCTGCTCCAGCACCCACAAGTAAGCCTGGGTTTCCAGGGCACAAGACACACAGACTGGCTGTGCTGCAGGGAGCTGTGTTCTCTCCGAGTCTAATTTTCCAAAAAGCCAGGCCTCAAAACGTAAACTAACACGTTGTGCTGCCAAAAATCTGGATGCTCAGTCCAATCTATTTAGTGACCAGATCACTGTGCTGGTTTAGGATGTGGGGGAAAAAATAAAAACCAGTTTTAGTGGAAAAGAAGATTTTCTGAACCCTGGGCTGAAGCTAACAAGCACTTTTTTCATCAGCTTGAGTGAGGCAGGACTGTATCCCACATTGAATACACTGCGCAATTTTCCAAATTTGTGATTTTGTGAATGAAGCCCAAGTAGGCACCCGGTGACATCTCTGCACATGCATGAGAAGACATTCACAGCAACCTGCTCCTGGTCAGCAGAGGGAGGAAAAGTGCTGGCAAGTGCATTTGAATAACATTCACGTTTCTGAAATAATTAGCTGCCATCCTGGAAGCACAGACACGAGGACCGGGCTCCTTCGTTACGACTTTCAGTCCTGATTAGGCAGACCCCAGTTCAGAGCTGGTTCCCTGCAAGCTCCCTCTGTTTCTGCACAAGGAGAGCTACAGTCAGAGAGCTGCAATTGCAGGAAAAGTGCTGTGCAGCTTTTGCAAGAGCCAAACCCTGCTGAGCCGGTGATGGAGGTGAATATTTAAGGACTTTTCCACTAGCATAACCTGTGCTGCCACCTGAAACACACTTGACAAAGAGTGCTTTTCTGTTGCTCCTGATTGTGCTGCACACATAAACTATCCAGTCTGCCTGTAGAAATAGCTCTCTGCCTCCCTCTAGAGAGATTTGTGTGGTATTCACTACCATAAAACTATTTTTCTGCTTTTGTCAGCCTGGAGTCCATGCGCCCAAAACTTGCTCTTGCCAAATCAAGCCAGCAGCACCTGCCTCAGGCTGGCAGCCCAGCAGCTCAGCTCTCCCATCGCACTGGGCCCCTGCAGCCGTGTGTCACAAAATGGCCCCTGCGTGGCACCACGGCAGCCCCATGCCCTCGCAGCAGGCCCAGCACAGCCCTGAAGCGAGTGAGCACTGGCTGCTGGTGCTGGGGTGTAACTGCCTGCCAGCAGATCGCCCACCGCCCACCTGGCTCCCGCAGGCACCGTGGGAGGTTGACCTGGAGCACCTTTCTGACGGACTGCGTCAGTGCTGGAGTGGGCAGCGGGTTCAGCAAACTCCAAGCTGCTTTTTTTCCCCCTCTGATTCCAGAAGAGAGACCCAGCAGGTGCGCTGCTGACGTGGACGCTGCCTGCCCTCAGTCCACAAAAGGAATGAGCAACCAAAATGTCACCTCTGGTTGTGCTTGCTCCTGGCTTCACGCTGTGCTCAAGGACTTGCCGAATTTCAGTCTTCAGAACTCTCCGGCGATCCCAGCAGACCTACTTACGCATTAAGGTCATGCCTGCATTCGTATCTTACAAAACCATGCACATCTTGAACACGTTTCTTATTAGAAATAATTGTTCAAATAATTTTAATAATCAACTCCTGGTCTGGGGCTTTCTGAAGCGTTTTTATTCAGTTTGGTTTTGAGGATCCTTCATACCTAAGATCTGAAGTCTTCTCCTGAGACTCACAAGTCACATTTTTACTCCCTGTCATATAGCAATTCCCTTCTGAGGTGCCCAGAACTGATGCAAGATCTTAGGGGGACTAAATTCTATTCTTTCCCCTTAAGCCTAATGAGTCATTAAAAAAGGCAGTGGGAAATAGCTAGGCAATTAAAATACAGAATATGGAGAAAAAAATTAAAGTAATGCATCCTTGGACTGTAATTTAGAGAATTTATTAGTCATAAAACCTTGATGAGTTATTCTTATGACAAAACTTGTAATAATAAGGAAAAAATGATAAAAATAATGAACACATTTGCATGACAGCAATTGTAACAAGTATGGGAAATGACAGCACCCTCCTTTGGAAGGATTTGTCTTCATAATTACAATCATATGGATATTTTTAATATCACTGTTTGGGTAATTTATTGTTAATTTTGCCTTGGAACCCTTTCCACTGAAACTACTTGCATGTTACCTTTCAAAAATAAGCACAGCTCTTGTCTTTGCTGAAGCAAACTGCTGGAGTTGTGCAGACCAGTTCCATGGCAGGAGCAGAACGCGATGGGATGAGCCTGCTGCCAGGCTCCGGAGCCGGCCCTGCCTGCGGCTGAGCTCTGCAGAGCTCTACAAATAGGACTGATGCTGTTGGGTGGGACTCTGCAAAACCCAGCGGCTTCGTGTATGTGGGAAGGGCACTGCAAGGGTGTCTAAACAAAAGCAGGCAGATGGCCGGTGTGAGTCACTACGAAAATAAATAACCGGGGTTCATCCAGCAAGCGCAAACTCTCCTGTTCAATTACAGTCCCATAGGGAGCAGCAAGGGCTGCGGGATCGGACCTGTAAGTGCTGCAGACAGATTTACACATCAGCAGCGGAGCCAGGCCTGCAGCCTCGCTCCCCCAGCCAGGGCTGGGGCTGCAGACCCCGGCGCTGCCGTCCGCAGCACGCAGCCCGACAGATCCCCAGCTTCGGTTCCTGGGTGGCGGTGCCCACCTCGGCTCGGGGTTGTGTTACAGAGCCCTGGCGGGGCCGGGAGCAGGAGCAGGGCCCTGCGGGAGGACTGGCAGCCCCTTTGTACCGTATCTGGGGCGACTCTGTCTGAAGTGCCGCCGGAAGCAGGAAAAGAAAGATTTGAATTAGAGCCTGCAGATTGAGTTTCAGAATTAGAAACCAGATCCTCCTGAAATCCCACCTGCAAACAAACTCTGAGCACCGCCAGTTCTGGGACCGAGATTTAATGTATCACTGCTACCTCAGCCAATGCCCCCTCTGCGCTTCCTCCCATTACGTTTCGTTATGCATCTCCCCAGGAGACAGACTGCGTCTGATCCGTGCTTCAGCAGCGAGCAGGCCACGAGCAAACAAAAATATCAGGCACTAAAGAGAGGGACCTGCGGCAGTGCCTCGTCAATAATACATGCTGCCGCTTCGCCCAGCTAAGTGACAGCGTTCTCCGTTGCGTGTGTCAAGGCTCATTTCATTTCCCGAGCAGGCAGTGTCCTGACAGGCGGGTGAGTAACACCTACGTGGTACTTGATGTATTTAATGGGTGTCTATGAGCTGGTGGGAGCTGGGGTCCTCCCAGAACCATATGATCTCTGCCAGAAATAAACATCAGTTGGAATGGAAGGGCTCTGATAGGCACAATCTGTTAGCAGCAAATTGAACTGTCACCCTTGTATGTCATGTTCATTTGGCTGATTAAGGAGATATTAATCTACTGTCATTGTTACAGTATCTGTCATCCTGGGGGAAAAAAAGCAACCACGAGGACATGCAGGCAGCTTTTCTGGATATATATACACAGAGCGGGGAGAGCAGAGGTGTGCAGAATACAAATGAAACTCTGGTTTGCTACAAACACTGAACCAACTACAACGGGCTGCTGACGCACGTGCAGAGCAAGCAGCAGGGCCCGTGCCAGGAACCGCATGGCTTTGGCTGGTTACCCCTCAAAGGCTGCAGATGAATTCTGTACAGCCAAGTTTTGCCTCCTCAGAATACAAAGATACTTAGCCATCTGCAAAATGGGTACCACAAGGTGTGATGAGGAGTTTCTGACACCAAATTTCACCCTTCCAGGAGGCACTCTGCTCTCAGCACCACTCTTCCCGTCCTTCACTCTGAAGAGACCAACAGCAGCTACTCAGCCATCCACAAACCAAGGTTGCCAGGAGTGCCCAGCACCAATACTGCAATAAATGTTGAAGGAGAGATGCTCACCCCGCCAGGTGACTAGAGAACAACCCTGAGAGCTAGGTTATTGTCCTGGAAGTAAAGGCTGGACTCCAAAATATTTGAAGATGCACTGAACACAGTCTGCCAGGACTGAGCACGAGATCCCCCCGGTTCAGGGTGCTCAGCAACACTCTGCTGTTGACGCAGAGCAGCACAGAGTTCATGGGAGGGAGCGCTGGCTACAGATCTCCCAGAGAAAATTGTAAAGGAACGCATTCAGGTCCAGCGTTTGTAGGTACAACTCCCACTGTCCTCCACTTGAAAACTCTGGTAAATAAATTAAAACTGGGGCGGATTCAGATGGAGACAGTTCAGGATACCGCTGTCAGTGCTACTTAGCAGAACCCTGTAATGAGAGGCAGATGGCCACAGCTTTTATTTAAGGGCAGGGTTGCCACTAACACAAAATTTTAATGAATATGCACGCACACAGAACCTTGTCTGCATGGGTTCTTACTCATTTTTGTTCTGGGAACATTAATACAACCTGAAAAGCTCAAGAATACGTCATTAAAAATGAGCTGCTAGTTCTACATTTTCTTGGGTGAGAAAATGTATGCTAAGCCCCTCCACCCCCCTTCCTTTCGCAGCAGTCGTCATAGGTCATGTTTGAATCAATAACTATTTTAATATGGGGAGTTTAGAAAAGTTTGATTCAAATTCCTTTGACACAGTTCCATCAACATCCAGTTATAGAGCCATTCTGCATATGACTCATTAAATATTTAAAAGATTCCTATTATTGAATTAACTATTTATTGATTTATAATTTAAAAGATTTATGCTTGGCCATTAAAAAAAATTCCAAGCTGACTTTCACTTAAAGAGATGTCAGGTGCCATTTGCTGCTAGTGAATGTCTAATGTACCCTTTTCACCCCTGGAGTGAAGAAAGGACAATTACTCAAGGACCCCTGGTTCAATATTCATACTGCTTAGATGCTGAGGTCTGTGGCTGCTTTCTTTTCCTGCGGCATTAGGTCATGCTCAGCAGCATCTATCCATCCCACAAAATCTCAGCCTCCGTGGAAATGCACAGCCTGTAGTTTCTCTCCTGTTACATTTATTGATTTACACCCCGGATGAATTTGGCTACCTTTATGAGGCTTGCTGATTACATTCGTGCTGCAGTGATGCTCGCCGACACACGTGGACACATGCACGCAGATAGGTGCCCAGCTGATCTTCCTGTCCAGCGCTGCTCTGAAGGAGCTGCTTCAACAAAGCCATCCAGGCTGGGAGCCATGCCTCTGGAAATTAATGGGCCTTTCTAAAATTAAGGGTGGAATTAAGAGCTCTGCTGAATCAGAACCACAGAAATTAAAATTTACTCTGAGCGCGGCAACATTAACTCCCAGCCATAAATCCCCGAGTTATCAGGCTATTACTTTGCTCTTTCTATAAGGAGTTGGGGTAAAAAATATTTTTATATTGCCTTTATTTAGCACCTTTAATCTGAGGCTCACAAACTGCTTTACCAACATTAATTATTTAAATCTGGAAGAGCCCCTGAGGGGTGCCTATGATTATAATACTCCTTTTACAAATGAGTAAACTGATGCACAGGAAGGGTAAGCGACTCGCTGAAGGCCACACAAAGAGTCCAGCCCAGAGCCAGCTATAGTCTTTCAAAGAGGAGAAGAAAGGGATAAAGCAGAATAAATGCACTGTCTGCCTCGCTGTACGAACTCAAGGTATTTCCAAATACAGACAGGAATACTAGTTGGTCTAAAGGAGAAAAAAAAGAAAAACAAAACACAGGAATGACTCTTTTCTGTACGCAGCTAGCAAGGGTCCGTTCAGATAACGATCTCTCACTGTTTGTTTTACTTTTGACTTTGGGGACCTACGTTTTAGTGATATACGTTTTTCTACAACCCATTCTTGGCTCTGCATCAAAACCATGCAGAGCAATTAGCACGGGTCTGTCCCAGAGCGCAGCGGAGCCGCGCGCTGTCCGGTGGAAAGGCTGCTCCAGCTCCTCCAATCCGTGAATCATTAATAAAGATTGCTGTGAGTTGAGAAGACTGCTTGCTCCAAATGGCGACTGTGTCAAGTCGGTCTGCCACACAGCTTTCCTGTCGGTATTGCTGTAGGATAGGGAACAACCCTATTTTTGGAATGTCAGACACAAGTTCTGTCTCCAGTGCTCTTCCAGTGGCGATGGCTCTGCAGCAATGCAGTCTGTGGGCAGAGGGCTGCAGCTGCTCACAGAACAGCTCCACGAGTCCTTCGGCCTCACTCAGAAAATGGCACATGGCTGTGGGGCTGCCCTGGTCCGTGCCGTGCCGTGAGGGCTGCGTGGCACGGGGCCTGGCCATGCTCCCAGCAGAGCAGCCCTCACTGGTGCCCAGCACCATGGGGAAAAGCACGAGCCCACGGCCCTGGTGTGAGGCCAGCAAGGGATGGAGATTCAGCCCCAGGGACAGTGCTGACAGACAGGCTCTGTATCGGCTCTGTCACCTGTAATGGACTGGAAACTGAAAAGCCCACAGCAAGGAATGAAAACGAGCAGCCACCTCTCTCTGCAGAGCAGGGCCTCTGGGCAGAGACAAGCATCTGCCAGCCCGGGTCAGCACGGTGTGCTCACAGCTTGATGGCTGTCTGAGGCCAGAGGACACACAGCCCATTCCCTTGGGAATGTCCCCACCCTTCGCTCAGTGCCACCACAATCACCACACCTCGTCCTACAGAGCTGTGCATGGAGCACCTGGGCCAACCCATCTGCCCCAGGGCAGTGCCGTCCTTCAGCCATGAACAGCACAGCCACGGAGCCGAGCGGAGCACAGCTCAGCTGCCCAGGCAACTTCAGCTGCTTCCTGCAACTTCTCTGACAAATCTGACCCCATCAGAAGTCAGCTCCTTCCCCCTGACTGCAGATGAAGGTTCCTGAGCTGCAGGCAGGTGCTGATGATGCACAGGCAATTTCAGTGCAGTCCATACCCCTCAGAGAACACTGTCCCCAAAAGCAAGAACTTCCTCCTGCTCACAGGCTATGCTCGACCTAAGACCCAGGGTAAAAGTAAGGGAAACTTGTGAACATGCAATCTGATCTTTGGCAACATACATCACTGCAGAAAACTTGCATCTGAACACCGAACAGCCCAAAGTATTTGTTCTGTAATCTCTAGCCAGGCCAAAATGATTTGCCCGCGTTTGAAAGTTTTTTAACATTAATCTTAGATAGCCATCACAGCAGCAAATATGTCATGTTTCATCTTAAAGTGAAATCCTGAATACAACGCTGACTTTTACACGTGCAGCTCCACAGAACAGTCAGGAACACATGCAGGGAGCAGTAGTTACACTGCTTTGATATTTAAGTACCTGAGAATTACAACATTGCTATGTAAATCCGTGCATGGTAGAGACAGTCAGGCTGGAAAGGATACATACATGAATAGACTAATTCAGAATGAGTGGAGGCAAAATGAATTATTCACTCAAGGTTTTTTATCTGCATTATTCACAGGATGCGTTGGAACACAACCATCCACTTGGTCAGCAGACCTCTATCCAAAATTTACCACGCTGGACTTACAGAAGACACAGAAAAGGTTATTGCACAAATTGAGGTACAGCCCAGCTCTGCATTTAATAGGAATGGCTGCACACAGGACTAATAGAACATCGTTCAGTGGTGGAGAAAGCAAGTTATGATGAAGAAGCTGTTGAAACAGGAAACATTTGATTTCCCTGGAGTCCTGTAAATCCACCTCTGATGTCCTTCAAATTCTCTGCTATTTGCTGCAAAAATTTTAAATGCCAGTATGAGGGTGAAACGGCTGACACACCATTTACCACGAGAAGAATGGTGCCCTGGGCCTGCCCGTGCAAACTGGCTCGATGTGCTTAGCAGAAACTTCAGGAAGGAGAGCTCACGGGGTCGGCCTTGGAATGCATGGCGGCACCTGGATCAGCTCCTCTCTGCCCTTGGTTTGCCTCCCTGTGCCCACTGAGCACCTCCTTGCTCTCCCACAGCATCCTCCCATCAGCACCTTGCTCTGGGGGATCTCCACACCTTCACACGCCCGTGCTGCTGAGCAGCCGCTGGTGTGGGCCTTGCAGGGTCCTTGCAGGGTCCTGGCACGGTCCGGTCCTTCCAGGACAGCAGGCCATCCATCTCTGCAGGCACGCAGCAATCCAGCCAAGAGAACGCTAATACCCTGGGATTTATTTTATTTTATTCTGTTTATTTTAAGTCGACTAATTTTATACTAAATTAGGTCTGATGCTGTTCTGGGTATTCTGCCAAATTGCAGCTGAGCCACCCAGGCAGCGGGGCCGGGTACCATCCCACGGCGCGGTGCCGGCTCGGTGCAGCTGCTCCTCAGGCTAAGGCCGATTCCCAACCAGCAGATACTGCTGCCCACAGCCAGTTCTCCTTTAGAAATTCGCTTGATTCTCCACGTTTTGCGATCCGTAATTAAGCAGCACTGCAGCTGCCATCAGAGCAGCAGCCCACCAAAGCGCTCGGAGCACGAGCTGTGCAGGTCACAGCCTCCAGCCCCGGGCGCAGGGAACGGGGCCGGGGCTGCAGCCTGGCTCCTAAGGGCCCACAGGAACTGGAGCTCCCGGCGTGACACGGACTTTGCTTGCTGTTGTGCTGAGGAAGTCATTCTTCAGAATCAAAATCTGTCTCTTCCTCACGTGTGGAAGCATTATTCATGTTTACCTTCTTTATTTTTCCACTAAATAAAGAAAAAAAAAAAGATTTCAATCCACAGATGTCTCAACATTTTATTTACATGCTGTCCTCTCCATATGTCACTTCTACTGAAATATTTTTCACCACTTTATTGAAATATTTTTGCTGATGAAAGGAAGAGCGTCCTGCTGCTTTCCACAGAAGGATCAGCAAGCTCGGAGCACTGGGTGCCCAGGAACAAACTCCCCTTCCATGCTTCAGACAAAACCTCTTCCCAAAACAAACACCTCCTGTATTTCCCTGTTTGGGAAAGAGACGATTTCAAAGCCAGCTTTCAAAGCCAATGCTTTTGAATCAGCAAACTCGGGTACGCAGGAAAAACGCTTTTTGTCGTTTCTGCCTTGTTGCCGTTGGACGGCGATGCCGTCAGCTCTCAGCGCACCACGAGTCCCGGCCCCGCAGCCCCCCCGCTTACGGCTGGGAACACCAACCCCATGGGCACCACCAACCCCACGGGCACCACCAACCCCATGGGCACCACCAACCCCACGGGCACCACCAACCCCACGGGCACCACGAGGTCACACCCCCCAAGCCCTGGCCATGCACGACTTTCCTACGCCAACAGCCGGTCCTTGTGTTTCTTCATCGCGGAGTTTTTCTTCCTGCTTTCTCAGCTGTACAGTGTCTCTGCATTTTTTTTTATTTTTTTTTTTGGCTTCAGGTCTCTGCCTAATTATCTGTAACCTTCTGTTCGAAGATCGCTGTCCTGGCCTGATAAAAACCAGTAACTTTGAAAACAAACTGGGTCTTAATTTTCCTTGACAGCCCTTCTTTAAACATGTGGGCAAAGCCCCGGCTTAATTAAATGCACATTCGTATTCCAAACAAATTAAGTACAATTAAGGACTCTGAGTTATGGGTATCTATCACTCGGCGATGTTTTTGTAAAAATTACCACATTTAGATCAAACACAGAGGACCCTTTGCTTAATTGCTTCATTAGGGCCCGATGCAATAGGCTTCATAAATACAGGGTCTGATGTCTCTTTGGGAATTGCCCAAAAGACGGCTCTTAAAGTAATTGCTTCCACATTTCTCCCCGTGCAATGTTCATGTGCTCGCTGATCAAAATGGGATGGCCCGGCCGTGGCCGCAGTGCTGGCCTGGCCGCGGTGCCGCCCCCCCCCAGCACCAGGGCTGCTGCCCAGCTTGGGCTGGGGCCGGGCAGGGTGCTCTGCAGCAGGCGGCTGGCACAGCCCTGCTCCCAGCTCTCACCTCCAGAGCTGCTCTCAGACAGCGCTGCCCTCACAGCAGGCACCAGCCAGATCTGTCTTCCCATCTTTCACTGGTCTTATCCTTTTAGTAAACGCAGTTATTATGACTCTTTATCAAGAAAACCTATTTGCAATGACTGCATCGGCTGGATGCAGACTTCTTTTGACTGAAGTCAGCCTTCCTCCCCTCACACCCACAGCCAGGAGCGTGTTCGGGGGGAGCCCAGAGAAGAGAGGGAACATGGAAAGAAAGCAAGAGGAAAAAAGAAATACGTCTCCCACAAAACAAACGCCTCCAAGATTTGATCCCATGCTAAAAATAAACAAGAAGACATTCTTTCTCTGATGAAACTTCTTACTTTCTAGGAAAGTTAATTATTTTTCATGGAGATAATGATTTAAAATAGTACAGGACAGACTTCTCCGTGGCCCGCCCTCTCCAGCTCCCCACTTTGGGCAGGAGGTGCCCCCTGTCCCCCCCCATGCCATGCCCCACCAGTGCTGGGAGCTCAGCCCGCACCGCTGCACCCATCTCACAGTGCCTGAGCATCAGTCCCTCGAGCCCCGAGCCTACAGGAGCTGCAGGTGCTCAGATGTGCACATTTTTCCTGCAGACAGCAGCAGGATAAAGAACGTCGCAGCCCCGAAGATCGCTCCACCATCTCTCCTGGAAAGCAGAAGGCAGCCTGATTGCCACCCGCCATAAAAGTCCATCAACCTCCCGTGGCCGAGGAAACACAGCTACTTATTTTCTGACTGCTTTATTCTCCAGACCAATTTTCCTCAACGCTGAAGAAAAAAAATGCACGGCAGATTGTCCAGTTCGTGACTGGATGGCTGGCAACAGAAATCCTATTTCCAAACTGACCCCTGCTTTCCAGTATGGCAGTCATTAATTCCACAGTCTCACGTTTCTAGGAAGATGTCAGTCATGTATGTGATTTTTCTATCAGCTATTAATGCCAGATCACAAGGTGAGAAAGCAGGGGTTTTAATCTCGAGACCCTCAGGAGATGGAGCTGAATACATTTGGTGTGAGCCATGTGTCTGGAAATGTCAAGGACAAATATTTTTAAAGTAAGGAGTGCTCGTATCCATGTGTAATCTTAAGTACTACAGAAGTGATCCAAAACACAGCCCCTTCCTCCTCGCCGTGGCTGTTCAGCTGGGGCCAGCACGGAGCTGCTGCTCCCAGGCACGAGGCAGGCAGCTCTGTGCTGAGGAGCTCGCCTGCTTCTGCTGAGCAGCACCTGAGGGCTCTCCTCAAGGCTTTGCCCATGGCAGGACGTTTAGTTTTCTATTTGCAGAAAGGAAAAGTTTTATTGTAAAGTTCCCCGCCTGTCTCCAAGAACTGCCTGTTCCCTCTTGCTGGCTGTGATCAGCTCCTCACCTCCGGAGGCTGTGCCATCCCTCACTGGGCTGCTCTCCCCGTCTGCAGAGCCAGGCACGGAGCTCACACAGACACCCAGATGTGGGGACACAGGTGGCCTGGCAGGAACGACCCACGCTCCCAGCAGCAGCAGACCCTGCTCACCTGCCCATGGCACCATCACTGGCTGGAGAAAACATTTGCAGGACACGTATTTCACGTGCCACTGGCCACTGCTGCAGCGGGGGGATGTTATCTCGCCAACCAAGCATGGCAGACGGCCGCTCCTTTGCCCTTCCCATGCCAGCACTGCTTTTCTTTCTGTGGGACCACTTCAAGTTCAAGACCAAAGGCTGTAAAAATGGGCAGTGTTCCTACTGCAGTGCACCAGGCGGGCTCACTTACGTGTTTCCAAGCAGATAAGTGAGAAAGAAAGAGAGAAATTTCTGAAGAAACAGCGATGGCGTGGACCTTCCAGACCCCCTTCCCAGCCAGCCGTCCTGTGCTCGAAGCCCAGACCCGAGCCTGCTCCTCGCTGCCACGTAACGCATCGCCCTGCTTTCTGCATCCAGTCCCACACATCTCGGATCTGGAAGCAACAAGGGAGAAGGCTCCTTTATCAAGTCAATCTCAGCTCTCATTATGTTCCTCCACAGCGGTTTCCGTAAACATTCAGCAATTTTCAGTGTCTGAGCTGCGCAGCTGAAGAGGTGCATAAACAGGCTCCACTGAAATGTGAAGATGACTGATAATGTACTAACATTGAGACCCCTCGCTGCGATTATTACCCCCTGAGTGCTCCTTACAGAATGTGCCTCTTATCTCACACTGACAACGCTAATAGAATATGCATAGCCCTATTAGCATACAAGATAATAGCACCCTGGAGGGGACAGAGCCATAAAACTTTAAGTAGAAATCAAAACAGGAGGAGGAAGAAAAAGGGAACATTGTCACAAGGAAAAAAAAAAGAAAGAGCCCGAGGGCAAATTTTGCTGCAGAAAACACACATAGTCATAATTCTTGCTCGAGTCACCAGGCGAATGGTAATAGTCCTCAGTCCCCTGAATCCTATCAGTGCCGTGTTTGCCGTGAGACATTAATTGCAGTAATGTGCCCCTCCCGGGGGCAGCAGGGTGCCACGGCAGATTGCACCGCGACTCAGCGACGGTGAAACATCTGCAGGGAGCTGCGGGCAGCCAGCGGGGCTGTGCCTCTGCAGATGGCACCTGAGGAAGCGCAGAGCCCGCGGGCAGGGCCAGGCGGCTGCTGCTGCGGGCAGACCTGGGCTTCTGCCTCTGTGTCCCACGGGCAGGGGCTCTGCAGGGCTGCCATGCACCCCCCGACCCCCTCCAGCCGCTGGATGGGGCCCGAGCAGCTCTGCCCACCACAGCCTCCCCTTGGCCGTGTCTGCGCGGGCGTTGGCGTTGGTCCCGTGGCAGCCATGGTGCCGCTGGTGGGCGGCCACCCATTCATGTGCTTCCCATCTCACGGCAATGGCCAAAGTAAATCTTTCAGTGCTTGGCACGAGGGTGTGAATTCAATAAAAAAGGCTTCGAACAACTTTGAGATGCCCTGTCTCGAAACAAACGGAGAGCAGGGAGCTTTTCCAGTGCCCATTGTGGTCCGGTTGTCTGTCACAGGACGGTGCCAGGAGGCAGCACCCCCGCGAGGCATCGTGCAGAGCTCTCTGGGATCCTTCGCAGCGTTCGCTGCGATTCCTAGAGAGCTGAACTCTTTGTGAAGTGGCTCTGGGTTGCGCAGCTCTGCAGCCTGTGGCTCTGTCCACACGGGTTTGGGTGAGGGCACGTTGTGCTGATGGCTGCAGCAATCAGAGCAGGGCTGGGAAGGGCTCCAGAAAAGAAAACCCAGCTGCTTTGGAAAAGGGAAGTGGAGAGGAGATTGGAGGAAGGGCTCCTGAAGGCACCTCTGTGTGTGGCTGTGTCCATGCATGCACACACCCCCGGCACCGTGCAAAGAACAGTGCGTCCCGGGGACACTGGGCCTGGTTCTGTCACTCGGCCACAGCCAGGAGTGCCCGGCAGCTGGGGGACTCACTCTGTGCACATGAGGTGATCAGCAATTACCTGGCTTAGACTGTTCTTGTATTACAAAAAAAAAAAAATCTAAAGATGCTAAAAACTTGGCAAAAAGAAATTCAGAAACACTCTAATACGACAATGAGAACAGAGAAAAGTTTGTGCATTTTAGAGGAAAGCGAGTGACTTCCACTGCAGCCCTGACCCGTCCCTTCTCACTCCACCTCACCCTCACAGTCAGCCTGCAGATGTCAAGCTTCTGCTTGTGGGCATTTCCTGGCTCAGCAGTGGAACACCTCCCGGTAACAACGTGCCAGCTGTGTATTAGCTCTGCAGCCCTGCAGAGGAGAAGGATGCTCCATCCAGCACCGCCGGGCGCGGTGCACGAGGGAACGCGGCGTGTGCTGCCGAGCAGCAACGGAGCAGCAGCCAGCTCCCTGCAGCAGCACTCATTTAGTGCATGAGTAATTATTCCACCATAATAAGTATCCTTTTTCCCTGCACTAAGGCATAACTTTCCTTCAGCTGGCATTATCTCCAAGGATCCCCAGCAGCCCAGGACACGGCGAAATAACGCCGTGCAGTCTGGATGCTGTTCTGTATTTATTAAGTTGTATCAGGGCCCATTTAGTAGCAGCTCTGCAGTTTATCAAGTAAATATCGAATGCCAAATACAAAAGAGAAGAAAATAGCAACATAAAAAATTTATCTTTGGGGGGAGGAGAGGGAGAAGGAGAGAGAGAATGGTGCTGATAATGTGATTGTGCCTTCAGCAATCGTGGCTAATATCCTTCGCAAGGGGTGCGCAGCACAAACACGGCAGAGCTGGGGGAGGAGAAGCGAGGAGAGGGGAGCCTGGCTGTTGTTTGTTTGTTTTAAAGTGCATGCTGGTTGCAGGCTAGGTCAGCGGGTGGCCAGACTGAGAAAATGAGTCCCCCGGGCTGTAATAATTGTAACTGTCAGGGAAAAAAAGTCAAGGTCTTCGATAGCAGTGGTCTGCTCTGACTTCTGACCATGGAGAAATATATATGAAAACTACTGCCTGGGGCACTATGGGAAGGAACCAAGAGGTTTTAACTCCTGGTGGCTTGTGCTTATGAATTGGAAAACCCATTTTGCACCTTGGCGGTTCCTATCTTTACGATCATTTTCATTTGCAGCACAAATGAAGCTAGAGATCCTCCTTTCCTTATGCCCAAATCTGTGACGCAACGAACACCCATGGCGAGGCCAGCTCTGCACTTCTGAGCACCCAGCAGCACGGGGACTGCTAACTGACCCCACGACAGGGGACGTTCACAAGCAGTCAGCACCTGGCACCCTGCAGCGTGCTCCCTGCTCCCCCAGCGCTGCACAGCTGCTGCCAGTGGTCGTCCCAGGGTGACACGCAGGGAACCTCGCTGCCCTCACCAGAACCATTCCTACCACGAAAGCAATGCCAGACAAAGAGAAGAGGCTGAAAAAGAGAAAATCCTGCAAGATCAAACCATGCAAATGGGAGAATGAAGGAACCCATCAACCTGGCTTCTTTTTTCCTTTTTTTTTTTTCTTTTCCCTTTTTTTGGTAATGCAGCCAAGGGCTGGGTAGCCAGACTGGTCAGGCTCTTCACGAACCCTCAGTCCGATCCTTTCTTTAGGGAAGCATGGGAGCTTTCCTGGAAACTTTGCTAACAAACCTGAGCCCAGAGGGTAGCATTCTGGTTATTCATTATTAAGCAGAACAGAAAATATTTACATACGCAGCCAGACCCAAAGAAGCCACAGAAACACCAAGCAGCCGTTACTCCCAGTTTGACCACGGCAGCAGCACCTGAGGTGCTGCTGTAAAGGAGGATCACATCGCTGGGAAGTGATTTACTTGTTGAAAGCCACCACAGCAGTGAGCTGGGCAACTTTTCTGGGCCCTGCCTGCCCTCTCCCCACCTTGCTGACAGCCCTGCAGGACCCAGTGTGCGGAACGGAGGAGGAGGGAGCGGGGACTGCGGGCAGCGAGGGGCACGAGTCTGAGGAAAGAGCACAGCCGTGACCCTCGGGTCTCGGGGAGACATGGAATGTCTCCTCACCAGTGCTCTTCTTGCCTGCTAATGAGGACTAACTCAGGTCTTTGTCTTCCCTACCTGTGAAGACACTTAACACGGCAACCTCATTGCCCCTGGATCTTCGTTTGGGCAACAAACACCGGTTCACACGCGCTCACCCCACACCCTGCAGCGAGCAGTGTGGGTGCTGCCAGCAGAATGCACCGGAACAGCTGCAACACCTGCACTGCCCCAGGTCCTGCTCTGCAGGCAGGAGCAGGAGCACAAGGCTCAGCTCCCGGAGGACGTGGGTGATGCTGAGCCTCTCGCTCCCTGATGCTCTCACCCTGAAGCAGGCATGGGGCTCCCTGCATCCCAGAGCATCACTGCCCGTGCTGTGCTGGTGCTGTGCTGGTGCTGTGCCCTGGCTGTGCCCTCGCAGGGTGCAGCTCAGCCCTGGTGCAGAGCTCGCGGTGCCCAGACAAGGAAGCAGTCGCTGGCACCGGGCTCTGTTTTCAGGTGAAGTGGCACACGTGGAGGATCTCAATGTCACTGCAAAGTGGGGAGGGAGCCCACGAGGAGGAGGAAGGCAGAAACCTTCACAACTAATGTCAATTTTCTGCATCAAATATTTTGATAATTAAACAAAGCTGATCAAGAGAGGAAAACAGCATGTCTCCAGAGCTCCGGAAGCAGAGGCCCATTAAATAGAAGAGTCAGAAAGTGCCAGAGGCGGCAGCCTCAGATTAATGGCACTCCAGTAATAGATTTTCCCAGGCACAGTCACACAGGAGACAACTACTGTGTAGCCAGAGCAGCGAGGAGGCCGTTAAAGCCACAGTAACATTAAATCACCTGGTACCGGGGGCGAGGGATGGATGGGCGCGGGCTGGAAGGAGCGGGGCCGCGTCCCCGGCGGCTGCGAGCGGGCTCTGCACAGACAGAGCAGCGCGGTGCCAGGAGGGCAGCGAGCCGAGCACGAGCGTCTGCTCCCGAAACGGAGCCGTGTGTGGGTCTGCTGACACTGCCCACGTTTCGGCTCGGAGGCTCTTCCTTTCTTAATCGAGTCCTAGGTTTATGTCCAGTTGTCCTCCATTGGCTTCCAGGGCGTTGAAACACCGCTCTGAATTTGGTTAAAAGCAGCCGAGCTTCGGGAGGGGGGTGGGAAGGAAGGCAGCCCTGTGTCCTCGTTATCCGGTCGGTTTTATCTCAGTGGTGTTTGAACTGATCCTCCTTGAAATGGCCATCTTGTCTGAATCATTTCTATCCACTTCTATAATACAATAACAACAGAAACAAGGGCTTCTCCCAAGCCAGGCTGGCACGGATTAGGGTCCATCGGCTCCCAGCTGGGGAGGATGGAAACCAGATGAAGGGGCTGCAAATCGGAAACAACTTTTTAGACGTACTTGAATCCTGATACGATCACATCACAGGGATGGGTTAAATTTATGATCTTATCTAGGATTTTTGTTGGTAATCAATCCCAGACCTGCTGGCTATCACTCACTACAAGCTTATGATTTCCCTGTGCTAACGAGGAGAAGTTGGGACATCAAACTACGAGGGAGTGAAGCCAAACGGCAATATTAGCAGAGAGGATCAGAACTGGAATGCAACACAAAGAATAAAAAAAGGACGCCCAAAACAAAAGGCAAAGGATGGCTTTCTGCAGCCTGAACATTTCAGCCTTTGTCCCTTTTGGCCTGTGCTGCACACACCAACTGTGGTGCGTGCAGGAAACTCCACCTTCTAGGCAGAAAGACATGGGGATAAAGGCTAACAAAACAGAAATTAAAATGGGATACCCTGAGATCAAAGTGCAGCTTCAGCATGGAAGTTATGTATCTGTAGTCATGTGTGTGCAGTGGGGTATGCACCAAGTGCACTGAATTCCTACTTTTCTCCCTGTGAGGTTCAGGAATCCCATCACACAGGGCCACTTATCTTGCTGGGTTGTCCAACACATTTATCATGGCAAAGCCTGAGCCATTTGCAGGTGGCCTGGGCAGCAGATGGCCGAGTGTTGGCCAGACAGAGCTGACCCTGGCAGCTCTCCTTGCTTACTTGGATGTAATTAAACAGAACTGCAGGCCAGGGATGCAGCACATGGCAGCAGGATCTATACAAATCTAGGCAACGTGAGCGAGTTTCCATAATTCCATCTCTAACATACAAACAGGGAAAGTGTGCATCTGTGTGCATGGGATTTCCTACAATGTTAGAGCCACTCAGGGCAGAAGAACTGCTCTTCCCTGATTACTGTTCTGTTTCCCACATTGATCACTGCTGAACAGGGCAGCACGGAGCACTGGGTCTCTTGCATATTTACCCAATGCAGATTAAACTCCTTTTTCCAGGGATCCTGGCATGGGTAAATTTCCCTAACAGGTGACTTTTCAGCTGTAAATAAGCATCTCAGTATTCAGAAGGCAGAAGGAACATCCCTGCTGAGCACTCTGCACAGCCCTGCAGACAGCCAGGAGTTTCCATCCCCACGCTGAATTGCTTTCTTCTCATCCTTGCAGGGACCAGCTCTGAGGCTAACAGTGTGACAAATCTGTTAATGTTTCAGCAGGCAAGTCTTACATTTGTACGTACCCTTCAGTCGTTTTCCATATGGTATTGGAAGTGTTTTTTCACAAACAGTCTGTTGATTTTTTCAATAGAGGCATAAAAAGATCGTTCAAAATGAAAAAGTTTCAACCAAGACATTCAGATTGTTTCAAAAATTAGAATTCTTGGGCAATCGCCATGAGTTTTGTAAAAATAATAACCCCGAGGCCTTATATTTGCTGTAGAAGCAGAATAGATAGATTCAGAGCAGAGGAGGTTTAGCAGCTTGCCTATGGCCACTCCAGGTAGGAAGGCAACCTCTGAACCCCGCGCTCCAAGCCCAGTCCAAAGGAGGCTTTCTCATAAATCCTAGGGCACGTTCAGATGTGAGTTTGGCCCATGAGCTCACAAGGAACCCCATGCAAGCAGCAGCCTGCAGTATAATTAGCCCCCCAAAGCAAACATAACTGTAGCAGGGAAATAGCTAGGGCCAGGCTCTTTTATTGTGTATAAATCAGATCCATAAATCAAGAGTGACTCATCTGAAGTTATTGGTGTTGCTGTGCTTTAGAATGAATGGATCAGAATCTGGTCCACACATTTCACACATTTCTGAGAATCAACATTTGTAACTGTATCAGTAGCCTGGAATGTCTCCTAATTGGCACCAAATGTGAAACAGCTCATTACCTGGGTAGGCAAATAGCTCTGGAGAGATCAGAAACTGAATGTAAAGTACGAGTAGGAACATAAAGAGCAAACAAGTTCCACGCACAGATAGGAGCTGAGGTGTAACGAGCATTAAATAATAGCTATAAAATTTTATGCATGTACATGAATTACAATATTACTTCATCCACAGTGATGCTGGTGGTAAAGGTGTGTGCTGTTTTCCTCTCTCTGTGATACAAAAATGACTCATAAAATGACTATGTGACAGCATTTGTGTTGGGCAAATATCCTGCAAATTGGTACCAGTGTACTTTGGTGGCACAGAGATTTATGCGCAGGTGGAATCTTTCGAACCTACTCGACAGCGAAGGGCTTACAAAGCAGCTGTGGAAATATTGTGTTACCCACGAGCTCAGAAACCCTCCAGTCCAGGTGTACGCTTCGGGGCCGCTGTCCCTGTGCCACCCAATGGAAGATTTTGGTTGAGGTCTGTAAAGAACTCGAGACAGACGCCCACAGGATGCTGGAAGCCCAGTGTCAGCAGCCTGCTTGTTTGTTAATCTTCAGAAAAGAAAGTGCTTGAGGATCCCCATGTTTATTCAAGCAAATAAAGTTAATAAATCCTGTTAAAATGTTACTAGAGCTTTGCTGCTCTGTTTGAGATTTGTACCCTGCAGTCTGAACACTGACTGTGGAAAGGAAGTGCTATTAACTAATGCAGGAAATAAATCCTGCTTTGTCTGCAACGAGTGTGGCTCCTGGACATTCCTGCCGACGACAGACCGTGGGTTTGAGCAGTGCCAGAGCAGCAGGGTGAGTGCAGAGACGCTGCCTTCCCTGGCACAGTGCTCGGGGCCAGGCCCTGTGGGATGGACCCAGCCCCAGAGGCTGCGGGATGGAGGAGAACCACCGCCAACACAGGGAGCGAGGGAGATGCTGCGGGCGGGCATCTCGCCTCTGGAGATGGGCAGCGCTGCTGCAAGGGCAATCTGCTCTGTGAACTGGCCCCAACATTTAATTTGCTCTTTGAAAAAATCCCTGCGCTGGCATTTTAGGCAGAACCGCAGTGATTTACAACACAGAGTGACATTTCAAAAAAAGATAATGTGGGTAATGAATTATTTGCTGATCCAAACCAACAATTGGACATACCTACTTTTCATGGATTTAATCTTTGCCGAGGCGTTAGCTAGCAAGCATGAAATATCACTTTTCGGAGGCATTCTGTTGCATTTATGCAGGGTACAATTACATTAGGCAGCTTTATGACACATTGACTCGGTCGAGTGTGATGCAATGTAATACAACCAAAGTAATACGAGCTTTTAAATGCAACATGATGGCAAAAATCCATCTCAGATCTGATCTTTGTTTCATTTCAGATGCCAACCACCATAACTCACAGGGAGTCGAACCCTTCTGGCTGCACACGTGGGCTGCTCTGTCGGAGCCAGAGGGATGTGCCCGTGGCAGCACGGAGGCAGCGCTCGCTCCGAGCGGGGCAGAGCTGCGAGCAGAGCGGGCACAGCAGCGAGCACACAGCCCTGGAACAGGAGCCCAGGGAGCTGCACACTGGCTGCAACTCCTCTTCGAGCAAAGGTACCCACAGGAACCAAAGCTGGCAAGTAAGAGTACAATACCCACGCCGTTCTATGACTCCATGATGATCTCTGAATTCTGTTTTGCTGGCCAGCAGCTTGCTCCCCCGAGTGTCTGCTTGCACAGGGGATGCAGCTGTGAACACGCTGCCTTTTGCAAGGACCCAGGCGGCATCCCCCGACCGGCTGCTGCACAAGAAGCTCCTGCAAGAAGCTATATCCAAATCCTGATAACAAGTAACACGTGATAAGGCATTGCAGTGATTTCCTACGAGCAGTGCCCTGTACTTGAACGGGAATGGCCACAGCAAGCCCAGACGCGGGGGCAGGCCGGGGGCTGGCTCTGCTGTTCCCCCCACCAGGATTCATTCCATCGCCTCCGCGGGACCGGGCCGTGCCGCCGGCATCGGGCAGTAGACAGCAACGCGTCCGCTTCAATTTCGGTTCTGATCCTGGGATATTTCTAACTCTCTCCATATCCTTGATAGATAATGGTTTAATAAGCGATCTGTTTTTTATTTAAAGGGTCGGTAGTAAAACCCAGATCATATTTCTCACTTGGTGGGTTAAAAAACCGCTTACGCTCATTTCTGCAATGTAAAACGACACTATATCAAATCAAACATTTCCAGATGTGGCCAGCTTGTGTATGGAAGTGCAAGAGGAGCGAGCCTTTCTGGACAAGTTTCCCAGGTTTCTTTAATAGGATTGGAACCCCACCTACTGGCAAAGACTGTTATAGTGATGTCAGGACAAGAACACATCCAGGGCTGGTTCCTGGACCACAAGTGACGGTGCTGCAGAGGGGCTCCCACCTCCACGCAGGCTGCGTGCCACCCACTCGATATGGGCACCTCGGTGCTCAGCACCCGTCAAATCCCAAGGGTCCCAAGTGTCAACGGCACGGAAACACAGATGGGAAAGCACAGCAATAGCTGAGAGCCGAGCTGTGTTTCCAGCGCTCACCCGACTTTAGGAAGTGCCAGCTTTAGTAAAGTGATTTTGGTCTGAATTTGGACGCTTGAGATCAGACCAGCAGACACAGCCCTGCCTGGACACTGCTCCCGCACGGCTGTGGGGCCGTACTGCGGTAACGCGCCGTGAGGAAATAAGTGGGGTCCCACTGTGTCCTGTCACTTGTGGAAAATGGGAAATTAAGACAGTAACAAACTAGACAGGATGGAGGAATACCACACCTGAATGAGACAAGCCTGAAAGGACATCCTGGGGACAGGCGGCAGTGGGGGGGTCCAGCATGGGTCTACGGTTCAGTGGGGGGATCTGAGGGTAGGGGGGAACTCTCCTCTGCTTCTCAAAAATACCAGCCCTTCCACAGCCTAGACCTTGAAATAAAGAGCTCCCTAATGCCAGCCCTCAAACCCCCACTGCAGCACAGGGCAGCAGCCAGCTCTGGAGGAGCTGTGCAGCGGGACGGGCTCCCTGCCACTGCTCTCCCTGCTCTTACCCGCAGCGAACCCAGCCAGCGTCCACACGGCAGTGACATAGAAGGAAAAAGTCCAGATGCTGCCGGACAAAGGGGAGAGATTGGGCTATTTGTAGCATCTGGCATAGGCACCAGGTATGTCCAAATATGAAGAAAAAAATATCTCTATCTTGGGCCAAAGTGCTAAGAAGAAAAGAAAAAAAAAGGAGGTTTTGCAGGATGTGAGTCAGAAAGTCCTGGAAGGGTTTGCCTTGAGGAACGGATGATAACGGAAGGCTGAGGAAAGCGTCGAGCTCGCTGCAGAGATAAGGCCGAGGTGGACACATGTGCTTCCTGCCCACGAGAGGGGAAACGAGGCGTGCAGACACTGAGCGTGCTGGCTTCCAGGGGCTCCCTCGGGATATGGGGATACTCAGCCCTAGAAGCCACACTCCTGGCACCTCTGGGCACCAACATCAAACGGCCACAGCAGGATGGATCTCCCGGCAGAGCAGAGTCTGCACCAGCAGCGGGTTTGCTCGCTCTGCGGTCTCCTGTGATCAGAGACCTGCAGCAGCCGCGTGTCCCAGCTCAGTGGCAAAAAACCTGCAGGTGAGCAGCTCTGCCCTAACCCCACTGCTACAGGGAAAGTGCAGCCACAGATCCAAAGGGAAGCGAACACCCAGGCTGCATTCAGCCGTGCTGCATCCCCCTACCCTGCCATCTCTTCAGTGCCACTCACTCAATTAATCCAAGCTCTTCTGCTTCAGAAGCAAAGCTGTACCATACCTAAACAGCTCGGGAGCTGCCCAAGGAGCCGTGCTCCCTATCTTCTGCATCAGCTGCGGGACTGACCGGGCATTAACTAAGAAAGCACACAGCTTGATTAACGCTTCCCCTGCCACTCCTCTGCTGCTGTTAATTTCTGCTGAACTTCGGCTCAGGCTGACATTTCCCAGCTTTTTTTAGGAGGGTGGATCTCATCTCAGCAGGGACTGTCTTTTGGACCGGCTCCTAGAACATCCCTGCAGCAGCTATAGCAAGTATTTTTATAGGCAAGTTTTATTAGGAAAGTATTTTAAATGGCCTTTGAATGCAATTTAGCAGCTGGAAATAAGGCAGCATGCCAGCACCATGTGAGCAGGCAATCTGTGGAGCACCAACAAGTGCTACCAGAGATCTCTGCTGCTCTACAGACTGTGCATGACAGAACACACTGGGGACATTCAGCAAGCCAGGAGATGCCCTGGCACTGCCAGTGCCTGAGAGGCTGAGCTCTGCTATTCCTGGAGCCCTTACTGGAGAAGCCCCTATTTTCAGAGTCCTAAATGCATGTCTGGAGCTAAAAGGGGTGCGGAAGCGGCGGGTTCTGTTACACAGTGGATGTCAGCTCATCACAAACACGTGTGAGGACAGCAGGAGCACAGGGCATTTCTGTGGCCATCAGTGAGTGTGCAAAAGGAGTGCGAGCTACACGCTCGTGGGGGTGGTTCTGACCAGATGACACAGGGTATAAGATGAAGTAGCCCAAGCACACTGGGCCCAACACATTCATCGTCTGCCTCATACCCAAGTGGAGCAGGAAAAGCCCCCTTCCCTTCTCCGTTTTGACCAGGGCTGAGCTTGACTCCAAACAAAGGCCTTTCTATCCTCACCATCCTTACCAGCCCTCTGCACAGCACTCGTGCTGTCAGACCTACCGAGATCTCTCTTTCTGAATGCTTTTCATGTTTTCTGTACAGCAAAAATCCTCCCCAGGAGCACAGAACTCTGCAGCAGTGCAGGCAACAAAAGCCTGATGGACAGACTGGGGAGCCTGGAGGTCCCTCCCAGCCCAGGCTGCTCTCTGACCTGTGCTGGGAAGGTGAGCTATGAGAGCAGGGCAGCAGGCCCAGCCCTGCGACGTGGGAGAAGCAACTCTCCTGAGGCCATACGGACAATGGGCTCCGTCGTCTGCGGAGCTGAGGGACATGCCTCCACCTGATGTTTCAAAAATCCCCAGGAGATAAAATAACCCATAGGCAAAGGGCTGTCACGGGCTCCTTACACCCCAGTGCTTACCGTTTCCTGAGGGATGCAGGGACCTCCTGTTCCCCATGCAGCACAGCATACAGCACTGCCAACACAGCTGCGGGCACCAGGCCCTGCTGCTGGGGCCAGGCTGCTGAGTGGCCGAGGCAAGCAACCAGACTGGCATGGCTGTGATCAGCCTCAAGGCTCAGAAAGGGAGAACAAAGCTCGAAAGAGCTGAGGACCCAGTTCTGATCCCGAGCAACCCTGGCGCAGCCACATGCAGAGTTCTGTGGTTTCAGCTCATGCAGATGAGAGTGGAAACTGGCCTCCAGTGCAAGTGCACGCCGAGGGAAAAGACAGCTTTCCTTTTAGACATGACTCCAATTGTACAGTCTGAGATTCAATTAAGCTTTGCTTTCCTGACATCTCCTTCCAAATAAAGGCTCAGTCTTTGTGCTAGGCATTTTTAAAAATAAAATAAAACAAAATCATACGTTTGGCAGGACCTGGGCATTCCTGCTACTAAATTGTTCTGTTCTTTATGCAAAATTTCAATGTATTAAGGAGAAGGGGGAGGGTAGCCTCTTTGACCAGTGTCCAACTGTTTAGAACTGTTAAATATCAGTTTTTGCCCATGTTTACATGTGGAATGGAACACAGCCATTCAACCACAAAATGTTCCCAAAGCAAACATCCAAAACCTGGTTGCTGGCAAGGTACGCTGACAGAATCGCCTGAAACCAGTCATTCACAGAATGCCAAAACAACAGATTACCATTGGTAAAAAATACACAAGGCTATTTTCTTACCTCCTGGGAAGAGGCCATTGCAAGTGACAGGAAACAGTGACTGGCAAGCGGGAGCGTGGGCTCCGGGTTTGTGCATCTGGAGGGAGAAAAAAGATCGGTGTTAGTTCAGATCTGCAGAGAAGCATGCAAGTAACACAACACAGCTAGCACACGCTGCCAACAGCACGTATGGGCAACTTGAGTTACAGCATGCACGTTCTGCTAAGTCAGAGATTGGTACATGATCAATAAAGCAGCAGGGGGAAAGATGGGCAGAGACGAAGCACCCGAAGCAGGACACAGCGGCTGCAGGCAGCTGCCAGAGGGGAAGGTGCCGTCAGGAGGTGACCCGTGCTCCTCCAGACAGAGGCCTACGCTGGGTGGCAGCCCACCCCTTCCCAGCCCTGCAGGGATGCTGAGCCAGGAGGTTTTTCCCAGCTCTTTCCCAGCAGAGCACGCTCAGGGTCCCTGCAATGCCAGGACCACGTCTGCCAGCCACGGGGTGTTTCCGAGGGCTGGGCAACCATCCATGGAGCTTGCCAAGGCCAAGGGACTCGGAGACTCAGGTCAGCCCTCGGGTTGGCTCTCACACTGGTCATGCCTGAGCGTTTGCACGCAGACCTCCATTATTCACGTGCAATGGCAGCCCTCTCCTCCTTCACCACGGGATGGGGCCCTACCTCCCGCCCTGCATCACTCACATCGCTGAGAGGGGCTCGGGTGCTGAGCCACCAACAAGTAGAAACGTTTCACCATCATGTTTTCTTTTCTCCTACATGTTCACACCTCCCCACGCGCTGTGATCCCTGCACACACCGGATTCGTGCCGTAATTCCGCCCGTGCACCGACACCTTGTTGTTGCATGAGCCGTGCTGATCGCTTGCAGGTGCCCCTCGCTATGGAACTGGCCAACAACCCACTCACAAATTTGCTCCACTTGTTAATATTAAAATCATATGGCCAATACCCTCCTAAATTGGTTCAGGCTTGAGGTACTGCTGCTTCCCAGTAGGAACAGTGCTGCATGGGCTCTCTGCAGGCCCCACTAGTTATGGTAAACACTCCACTTTGTTGAAATAACACAAAATTTTGAGATAAACCTCTTCTAGCAGAGGAAATGTTCAAGTGCCACCACTGTCTCTGCTTCAGAGCATTCACATGGGCTGCACTGCAGCTGCACCACGCGGTACAGGGCCAGGGAGCACGAGAACAATTGCTGGTGCTCCTTCACTGCTCAAGCAGGAGAGGGAAACTCTTGAAACCCTCACTCAAAAATCCTGGGGCTGGGTTCTGCATTGCCCAGAGCTGGTGTGAAGCTGGTTTGCACCTTCCTGCACAATTTACTTCAATCTGCAGCAGCTGTTTGCAGGTCCCAGGATGCTCTCCTGGGAATTCAGCCACCACCAAAACAAAATCAAAGCTCATAAAGGCTTTCAAGCAGAAGGCATTATCCCAACTATTTATGATGTGTGTGTACTACTTTGATACTTTGTTCTCTGAAAAATATTTTAACAGGTGGATTGGCTGTGATGCCTAACGGTGGTTTGGCCCCAAACCTCTATCGGTATGTCAGGAGGTAAGTGCCAGGCTGCGTCCTGTTTGCTGGCAGTGACACGGAGGCCTGGAGTCCTTACAGAATCTAACAGAACCGGGCAGGAAGCGCGGGGACTGCGCCGTGCCAGAGCCTGCGGCCAGAGCGCAGGAATTTGCCTATTTTCTGCCAATTTCACTCATGGAACAGAAAAACAAAGTAGCATGAAGCATGTCCCTGTGCGCTGGCACACTGAGCAAGAATCCCCTGCCAGCCAAGGTTGCTTCCTTCCTTTGAAACGGTGAGCACCCCATTTTTGATCACTAACACCCATCGTTCCATCGTACCGACTGAGGAGCAGAATGTCTGCTGTCCCAGCGGTGCTCCGACGATGCACAGACCACGCAGGGTGATTTTCCTGACGTTGGTACTGCAGGGGCGAGCAAAGCAGATCGGCTGTCGGAAATCATCCCACCTCGCTGTGAAGTTACGCTCCTGTTCAGCTGCTCGTTGTAAGCAAGGTTCAGGTTGAGCTGCTGGGCAGCAAACACAAGCGGTGGAAATGCCACGGTGCTCAGGCACCAGCAACTCACCCACACAAAGGGCTGGGTGGACAACCCCGAGAATGGCATCAGCTGGCCGCAGAACGCTGCCCACCATCTGCCATGGCCACTGGAAATCCAGCTGGGGTCATTTTGTAGCTGTGAAAGTCAACATCAACAACCTATGAGATTTTCCTGGAAATTCTATTTACATGTCAAAAGCCATTAGAAAAACTAGGAAGAATGTGTGATTCTGCAACGAGGAGTTACTCTAAAGAGAGGAGTTCAAATGCCATCGATGCATGCGTTTTTAAGAAGAAAATCCCAAGGAACGTGTTTCAAAAAGTGAATAATATTGTGTGCTTCAGGACATCCTGTTCATCCTTTGCAGAAAAAGCTGTGGATTCTCTTCACAGATACCTGCTGCAAAGCTTGGACTGAGATCCCTCCCACCTGCTTTTCGATACCCGATGTGCGGGCGTGCACATTTAAGCACTCTGAATCTCCTCTTTGCAGGGCACACTCAGAGCTGGCTTCAGATCGCTGTTTGATGCCAGACAGAAAAGCCAAGGGAGAACGTGAGGAAGCATGCAGCTACAGAGTCATTATCAGGACAAATCAGCTGAAGGCTGAGGGCTGCTAAAAATGGCGCAAAACAAACGTGTGCATCTTCCAGGAGGATTTTCCCAGAATAATCGCATGCTCTCCCCTAGCATTGCTTGGGAAGGCCACCCCAGAAGTTGATGGTTTAAGGTAGTTGAAGTGGGATTAGCCTTCATGAAAGACTCAGGAATACTTTTTCTCAGTGAAAGTTTACAATAATATTTTAAAGACTCTCAACCAACACCCATACTTAAGCTTTGAAAACAGATAATGCATTTTTAATGGGATTGCACATCTGACAAGGAATTTGACTAATTCCTCTGATAGCAGACAGCTTCCTCCCCATAATTCATCTCAAAAGGATCACAAACCAAAACACTCCCTGCCATCTCTGGAATGCCCCCTGCCCGGCCGCCCCGAGAGGCCCAGAGCCGTCCCCGCGCCGCAGCTCCCGGCCCCCGCAGCCGCTCTGCTGCAGGAGGGGATGCGGGGAGGAAGAAGAGGCTGAAGGCCCAGGCCAAGGGCTGGGCTGCTGACCCCGAGCCCGTGTTTCACAGGCTTATCTGGAACCAGTCCTGGAGCTCCCTATAGCCACCAGTGTCTTCAGAGTTGCTCGAGTCAGATGTCTGCTCTGCTCCGGTGCACCAACAGCTGTGAAACACCAGGAGCTGTTTGAATTTGAGGTGTTTGAGAAGGAAAAGTATGAGGATTTTCATTAGATTTTTTTATCATTTGCCCTAATGAGGATTTCCTGCCCATAACCACATGTTTTGCCACACATTAAAGCCCTTCTGCAAAGGAGGAGACAAGTCAGTGCTCTCCAGAATCACCTGGCTGTGCCTTTAAAGCTGTTCCCAGCATAATCCTTTGTAGATGATCCACAGCACAAAACCTAGCAAGGTCTGTCAAGGCATTTTTAGTATTTGTTTTGAAAAAAAAAAAAAAAAAAAAAAACAAGAAAAAAACCCTGAGGTATTAGGGTGCACTAATCTTTAAAAAGGTTAATTTATTCATAGAGATTTTGACAGAGATGTATGGCTAGGCTGCAGTCCCAGGCACTTCTTCCCAAGGGGAGCTGCCAGCGCGGAGACGGCTTCCCCGACACACGGAGAGAGGCTCCAGGAACGGGCCCGCGCGGCTCCGGCCCGGGGCTCCATGCACGCAGAGCAATTCTGCTGGCTGGGAGCAGCCCCCGGAGCTTCCCCGCTCCCAGCCTGGCCTCCTGCACAGCTGCAGCCCAGCGGGCAGCAAAGCCCTGCTGCGAGGAAACGGGGAGCGTGCTGCAGGGCAGCCCAGCGTGCTGCAGGCTGCTGGCTGCAGGGGACGGGGTGGGATGGGGTGGGATGGGCAGCTCATGGTGCTGTCTCGCTAACAGCCTGTTGCAGACACATCTCTCCAGGCAAGACCACACTTCTGTTGGGTTTTGTGGAGCAGCATTCTGGATTTTTAGACATCATCTTGGATGCTTGCATTCAGAGAAAAGCGTACTGAGACAACACGTGTTTCATCTGGATATTCTGGGATATCTTTTTCAGAATGCCAGAAGATAAATCCACGGATGCTCCAACAAGAGATATGGCACTAAATAAACTGCATCCTTGAAACAAAGCACACTGCAGAAAGTGGAGGATACTTTTGCAGTATCTGATCATGCCCTACCTTTTCCACTGGGAGCAGAGTTTGATCCATGACTGCACAAAGACCATTTGCAGATTACAATTGTTCTACTCTCTGCAGCTGAAGCCGGGGGTGCAGCAGAAGCCACAGCCTCTGCAGAGGCCTCTGGGACCGCGAGTTGTCAGGACACCGTAGGAACTCAGCCTGATAACTGATTTGGTTGCTTCTTTTTAATTTGCTTGGGGTCTGTGCAATTAAAACTAAACTTTCCACCGCTGCAGAAGGACAGAGCTAATTTGTGAGAGCCCTCGAGTTCCAGCAGCAATTCCTCAATGTCAGGAATACCTGCACCGTTCCTTTCAAGCTCTTGACCACGAAGGGAACTCATTCCTGCAGCACACCTGGGCTGTACAGGGATGCAGCCAGCAGGGCCAGGACAGCGATCCTTTCCCCAATATAAGGAAGACACGGACAGGCGGCAGCGAGGCTGCTCAGCCCAGGGGACAGAAGGACAAAGGGGAGCTCGTGCTGGTCCCAGCACCCCACAGCACCCCGAACCACCTCCCCCTGCGCTCCATGGGAAGGCTCCCCTGCAGCCAGCCCCGCTCAGCCCCTTGCTCTCCCACTGCAGGACCAGCTCCGCCAGCACGAGCCAAAAGCAATAGGGCTCCGCTGACCAGAGCTAGTTAACTGCTAGTTTAGCTTATTAACCTCTTGTGCTTAATGAGAGTCCTGAGGCTGCTCAAGCCACAAGACCAAATTTCTCCTAACCACAAACATGGAATCCTCATTAATACGAATCTGAGACACTTTCCCAGGAAGGAGCAATTTGTAGAATGCAGAATCTACCCAGGAGCAAATGACGCTGGATTTAGAAGCACGTTTGAAACTTCTGCAGTTCAGTTTAATGCGTCCCCGAGGAGAGGGAGGAAGGCCTGGATTGAGAAATAGATTTTTATTTTTAATTGCCAGGTGTCACCAGACCTTAAAGAGAAAGTTTTCTGATGATTTCCCCAATGCCTCCAAATACTTGTAATTATTTTCTGGGGAATTTTACTTGAAAAATGATCTATTTCTAACTGAATTTAAGGCTGTGTTATGCAAACAGTAAACCAGCTTGTTTGAAAGTAATCTTTACCCAAGGGCTAGCAGAGGAATAAAAATAAATAAAGTAGGAGAGGTTTTTACAAAACCACAGACACCACCAGGCTTTCCAGGTCCAAAGGAAGAAAATCCCGTTCTGGGGACTCCCTGTGACATCTGTGGGTGTCGTGTTTTTCAGACGTGTGTCCATGGCTGTGTGGCTGGCGTTACCCAATGTCAGCACCTGCTGCCTCCCTCCCACGGCACGCGGCACGCCGGCCAGGGAGGGGAAGCAGCATTCATGGCACTGATCTGAAGCTAAGGGCTTAGCAACACAACAACCCAGCTCAGCTAAACTGTTGTGCTAAACCATTCCGGGGCTCCTTGCATGGCCACAGGTGACCCAGTGCCCCCAGTGCCGCAGCACCCAGGCGATGCCCCGCAGTGCAGCTGCCTGCACCCATCTCAGGCGATCACCCTGTGGGCTCCGTGTGGGGCAGGAGCAGCACCGTGTCCCCTCCAAGGGGCTTCCACCCCGCGGGCTCTCCCGACCAGAGGGGCTTGGAAGCAGCGAGCAGGCCGCCCTCCCAGGTGGGACCGCACTGCAGCAGGACCAGGGTCACTTTCCCAATTGTTCTGCCCGTTCCCTGAAACATGAACCCGTCCTCTATCCTCAAAGAGCAGCAGTGCTGGCTGAAACCTGACCAGGGCAGGGAGCTGGAGGCATTTCTCTGAAGCACGACTGGCAGGACCTCGGCCTTGTGCTGCCACGATAACACCCCGTGGGAAAGGAAAGCGCGCTCCAGAAACTCATGTCCCCTGCTGCCCCGACCCAGCACAACCCCAGAATGGATGTGCTGGAGAGCACCAGCACAGAACACGTTATCCCTGGTGTCAGAGCTACCGAGCTGGCACAGGGGCTGCTCAGAACGACACCCGCCTCCCCCCGCACCCACTGGTTTGCATTACAGAGAACACGGCACAGCAGAAAGCCAATTTCTCGGCGCTGCAACTGGGTTTGGACTAATTCCAAGCAGTCACTATCAAACAATCTCTTTCCAGGAGTTCCCACTCACTTCTCCTGTATCGATCTATTTTTATGTTGCTATCTTGTTTTAATCTGCTCTTTCACATGGATGTGAGTGCAATACCAAGAGCAGATGTGGCTCATTCCTGTGCACAGCCACTCGCAGCCATAACACATGTGAAGCGCTCGCTCAGGTATGTTTGTTTGGCTCCTGTAACACGGAGACAATGTTTTTCATTAGATTTATTTCTGGCAGGTTTGGCTGAAATTGGAAGGATCAGTTGGGCAGGCTTTTCTCTCTCCAATTTAACGTCCATTTTGCAGTTTTAGTAACAAAGGGATGCAAAGATATGCAACAGTTCATGTGAAAATCTATCTTTTCTGTAAGAAATTAATTTTTGACCAAAACAAGGAGCGTTCCACCAGCACGAAATTCCCTTCCAACCACACACTGTGCATTCAGACAAGAACTCACAACACAATGGCAAGTAATAATGGGCTACACAGGTTTCATTCCTGATGGTCATCGCTAGCTCAAGTGACACATAAATTCCACAGGCTTCCACCTCTTCCTGAAACACAAGAGCTCGGGGGATCAGCGAGGATCAAGACGAGCCATCGAGCGCTGCCAAAGGCTCTGAGCAGTGGGAGCTGCTCGGGCTCCCTCCCGCCCGCGCCCACCAAGGATCGCAGCCCCTTCTCCCCCGCACACTCACGCTGCAATGGTCACCTTGGTGGAAGCTGACTTCTTACAGTGGAACCATATCAGACCTTCCCTGGTTATTCAGATAACAAAACTACATCCTACTGTCATTTAAAATAAGCTGGTTTACACTTGCAAGGCGTAAAATCCCTCCAGCGCAGTCCAGAAACCGCGTGCAGCTGAATACCCAAACAATCACACGCATGGCACAGACCTTCTGACCACTCAGACACTGGAAGGCCTCGAGATGCTGAATTTCACAGCATTTTTGCTTCCTTTTAATCCTCTCCCGCTGATGTATCCGACCAGTTACGCCAGGAACTGACAGCCTCCTATTGCCTCATAAGCAGCTCACCCCCACCTGCACAAAGCATTTCTTCCACAGTTCTCCTGCCTGCCCATGGCTGAACGCCATCTGCTAGCGCGCTCCATCCCGTGTAGCAGACACGCACGTTTCCAGGAGCCACACCTGCTTTCTTCTTCTCCCAACAGTGTAGGCAACACTGCTGGAAGCTCATTTTGATGTGTACATCTGAATAACCATTCTGATAGCTCTACGATCTTTGCTAGGTTTTCTTTTTACTTTTTTTTTGACATTTTACACAGGACAGATGTTGTCACCAAGGCTGCTCTTGTAAACAAGATATGGAGATGGCCTGGATTGGGTTACCTTGGTAAAATAGTTTAACATAAATAAAAGGATGGTTGGTCTCTCTCGGGTGAATTAGGTTGATTGGAACTGTCAGGTTAAAAAGGGCTGAATAAACAGAGCTGTGCATCTACCCCTCACGGAGCGCAGGGCCAGGACACGCAGCACAGACACCAGAAGGACAGCCCAGATGCAGGACTCCATCCCTGCACAGACGGGCTGAGAGGTGTGTAAGCACCCCCTAAGCCTCGTCTGTAAAGACCGCCGGTGTGGCTCCCAGCAGCCACTAACAGCTGTAAGGGTGTGCTGATTCCTTTATCTTGCTAATAAATAATGTCATGGAAATACAAAGATGTGAGTCAAGGATGTCTGGAGATGAGACGGATCACCTCTGCTTCCCAGACCTTCTGAGCTCCCTGCCCAGGAAAGAGGGGACATCGCTCCACCAGTCCCCAGCCACCACGGGCACTGCACCGCCCTGCCTGCTCCCACAGGACTGCATGCAGCCCGCTCTGCTCACGGGGCTGGGGCACAGGCTCTGCCTTCCGCTGCTGTGCCATAAGAAACCAGTCCTTCACACTGCTCTAAACCACAGAGCAGGTTTCTGCGCTGTGCAGCGGGCACGTCCTGCCACCGCGCTGCACGAACACCGCCGATGGGAGATCCATCGGAAAAAGAGAACGTGGTGATGCTGTAGGGTCAGCTCAGGATGACGGATGCTGATGGGTGGATATTTGCACCAACTCTGAAGGAAGCACTGCAAAACCCAACCCGGCATTATCCTGCAGCCCCTATCAGTGCACTTAAGGTCCCACAGTAACCACGTTACAGCAGTGCAGTGTAGCAGAACGCTGACATCCAAAGGCTGACCCCTCACTGTGGGACCCTCTTTGCCACTTTGAGCTGTTCAGACTGACATTTTCATCCAAAAACTTCATCTAAGCAGCTCATCTCTGGTTTGGTCTTGTTTGTACACAAATAAAGCTAGAGAAAAGCACATTGTTCTACCCTGCTCAACAGCACCTACAACCAGCCCGGTCAAAAACATCCAGGAGGTTGAAATCCCAAGTTATGAGAAGTTTCTGGATGCCGTGAGCCCTTCCCAGCTAACAGCTATGAATACAGCCCAGAAACAGAGGCACCTACACAAAGAATTTGGCCCACAGCAAACATACATTATTGTAAAGTCGTCCAGAAAATAGATGCTGTACAGACCAGAAATTACCTTAAATGACTGTTGAGTTGACTGGGTTACAATATTTTAAGGATCATAAAAATAAATATAGTTGTCCAAACAGAGGGCTGCAGAGTGCTGCCAAGGCAAACAGCGGCGCGGAGGGGAGCGCGCCCGCGCACACGGGGCTGCCGCGAGCAGCGAGCGCCGCGATGAAGTGCCTCTTTGTTCCGTCTGTGTGCTTAAAAATTGACGAGTGCTCCGTGGTATCAATCATGCCTGTCAGACAGCACAAGTGCAGATCTGTTACACTTAAAGGGTTGTCAAACGAGACATGATTTAATTTGTCATTTTTTTTCTCTCTCTCTTAGTGCAGCGTGCACGTGCTCTTCATTACTCTTCATCATCGGGGAACATGAATACATTTTTTGTATAATTTTTTTTTCCTTGGGAGGGTGGAGGGATGGTTGTTTACCAATGACCCAGCACTTGTGAAGAGATCATAAGCAGCTGTTCCCTACATGCCCTCACGATCTGAGAATTCAGCAGAGCCGCGGGAGGGGCGGGACGGAGCGGGGCTCAATGCACAAAGGCTGCACTCCGCGCCCAGGGCTGCCCCGGGCCTCCCTGCATCCCCTCCCATCAAACGTGGCTGGAAGAGACCCCTACCTGTGAGTTCATGTTATAGAGACCTGTACCTGTAACTCCAAGTTGCAGAGACCTGTACCTGTAACTCCATGCTATAGAGACCTGTACCTGTAACTCCATGCTATAGAGACCCATACCTGTAACTCCATGCTATAGAGACCCATACCTGTAACTCCATGCTATAGAGACCCGTACCTGTAACTCCATGCTATAGAGACCTGTACCTGTAACTCCATGCTATAGAGACCCGTACCTGTAACTCCATGCTATAGAGACCTGTACCTGTAACTCCATGCTATAGAGACCCATACCTGTAACCCCACGCTATACTCTGGGAGCCCACTCCAGGACTGCAAGGTTGAACTCAGAAAGCTTCCTGGTTTCTGCAGCTCTGAGCAGGGTCTGTCTGAATCCTGGGAGAAGCTTTACCTGCAGTCATGAGCCAGGAAGAGGTGAAGCAGATACGTGAAATGTCAGTGTTGTGGGAAAGAAAGGATTAACTCGCTTGTTTCATGGTTAATGCTGATGAATTTTTGTCTCAGGCGAGATCCAGCTGCATCCTTCAATTCACATTTCATTCATCACAAGAAGTTGGGGAGAAAACCCGAGTCCGAGCCTCATTAGGTGTCACGACGTCTGTCCTCCCCTGCACAGAACGTCTGCGTCCTGCGAGCAGCCGGGCCAGGCCGGCCCCGAGGGGATGTCCCCAGAATGTCCCTGAACGTGTCCCACACAGCACCTGCAGGTCTCCAAGGGAGGGAACAGGAGCCGGAGATGCAGAGCTGCCCTATGGGATGGAAATGTTCATTTTCTTCCTTACACCTCCCTGTTCCTTCTCTGCTACAGCCCTGTGGGCATCTGGCTCCAGCCAGGCTTTATTTCATCGCTGGTAAAAGTAGCCAGGACCAACAAAGAGACCAACAAGGAAAATTTCACCCCTCACTTAAAGGAACCCACAGAGCAGACATCAAATCCACCCAAGCAAAGCAGCAATCCCAGCCTGTCCCCATGCCACCAGCAGCCCAGTGCCCAACAACCCAGTTCCACTGCAGTGCTGCACAAAGGGAGCAGGGAAACGCCTGCCAGCATCCACACACCCACACCAGCAGGGAACTCCTCTGATAACAAAGTGTCACAGAGCCATAGGGAAGGACAGACCCAAACAGAAGGGCAAATCGCTGGGCTGCAGCTCTAACTTTGGCCATGCCAAAGCTCCTGGTCCACCAGGAGCGTGGGCAGCCAACAGAGCTGAACAGTGGCACGGCAGGCAGCGAGCACACGCCTGATGGCTTCTCTGAGCTGTGTCCCAAATCCTGCTTTACCTACGAATGTGAATGGCCCTATTGAGTTCAGTCAGCAGCTCATGGGAATACCGATAGAAAACTTTGGCTCTGCTTCGGTGAACTAAATTTCAAGAGCAGTCTGAGTGTACCGTAACAAAGACCCTAAAGCCAGCGAGGACCATGAAGGGAGCTCATTTCATTACTAAATCAATTTATAAGTATAAACATGGAGTTATCTGACTAAAATATGGGTTTTCCCCATTTGAAATACTGCACCTCCAACTTGCTGAATGTCACCGATAGGCAGCCCCGAGGAAGCAGGCAGCGTGCTGCCTCTGGATGCCCCAACCATAAATCAAGAGATTTCCTGAGGTCTGCCTGGAACAGTGGAGAGGAGCCAAAGTTACATGAAGTGCTGTTTGTGTGCTATTAGTTGTGGGGTGGGGGGGGGAGTGTGGGAAGGAGAAAGAGGAAGAAGGGAAACCACTTTCTTAATAGTTCCTACGATATTTGGAAAACATTCAGTCATGGCATCCATTTATCAGGCTTCCATGTAATAACTCCAGGTCAAAAAACAAAAAAAAAGCCTGAAGGGTAGGTGGAGAGAGGAAACCAGGGACACCAGGCTTTAAATGGGAAAAACTGGAATGCCATCCATGTTTCCATTCTAAAGAAATATCACAATTACAAAGCAATGTTTGTGCCCAGGTGCCACTCAGAGGTAGCAGACAAGGTCAATTTGTTCTGCTCAGCAGCTTCACGTCTGAACAATACTCCAGTCTTAGAACCCTTACGATTTTCTATTCAGTCTCTGCAGCCTCCACACACCCACTGCAGTGTCCCCAGCATCGCTCCAACAGCCACAACAGCCCGGCCATGGCGAGGGCTGCGGACGTGGCACAGCCGAGCCCCAAAGCTCACACACCCCGAGCCCTGCCGGGATCCTTGCCAGAATCGGCACTGCTGGATGGGATGGGATGGGATGGGATGCCACCATGCAGGGAAACGATGGCCCCACTGCAGCCACACGCGCGGCTCCTCGCAGCCTGAGCGCTGTGCCCTGCTGCCACCAGTGACCAAAACGTCACAGAGTCATCTAGTGGCCAAGGGAGATCCTACAGGGGAGCGTTTCCATTTTCTAACGTGAAAAATGAAAAGGTAGTGAGCAATTAGCGCCCGGTATCTAATTTCATCGTGAATTTGAAAAATGCATGAGGAACCAAGAAGCCGAGATGAAATAATGTGCGTACGTGAAGCCAGAGACAGAGGATGGGAGCGGGCTGCTCGCAGAGCACGAGAGCTGTCAGGAGCCACCTCCCCTGCGGGGATTGATACCAGCTTCAGCGCAGAAGCTGTGCATCGAGTGCCATCTGCGAGACAGACAGATCTCAGTGCAGCGGGAGCACAACTCCTCCTCTCATATTTTAGCAGACCACGTCCATGGTTGTCTTTTGATGTTTCTAGCTGAGAGAACATTTTTATAAAACAAAACAAAACAAAAAACCTCTTTGGGAATCCCTGTTGGCGCGATGTTTTTGATTAGTGCTAATGTTTTTCTGGCCGGCTGTGAAAATGCATTTAACTATAATTGACTAGGCATTGTAATTCCAAAGCTTTATGAAACAGAAATCCACAGAGTGACAATCTGATACAGAAATCTGGCAAAAGATGATGTATCTTGCTCCTCGGAGACGAGTTTAATGGAATAAAAATATTGATCTAATATAGAAAGATTGGATATACGTTTTCCTATAGCTTTCACTATTACCAAGGGGGCAAGGGAGAAAATTCTGAGCATGAAAACCCATTCATATTTGGAATAGTTTCCTCTAAAAGGAAATGGTGTAATTGTAATTTCAGCGCTCGCTCCACTGCGAACCAGACAAAGCGCTGAGGACCGCAGCACAGAGAGGAGCTGCTGGGCGATGACATGGACCCATCTTCTCCACTCCTGACTTCCACGATGCCACAATTTCCCTTTGCACTCAAACTAGGAGCAGGGGAGAGGAGGAGAAAAGCAATTCTGTTCCCTCACTAGCACCACTGTTATCCCAGTGCCTTCTTCTCCCAGCCAGGGATGGACAGAACCCGTTGCTGGCCACGTGCTGAAGAGCTCCTCGCTATGGTGGCCAGAAGGGAACCACGTGTCATCTCCACTCAACCCCAGAGCTGGAAAAAGCAAAGCCCAGTTGATTCCCGTCCAGGAGATTTCTGAGAGTACTTTTAATTAATGCTCTAAATTGGGCCTTCACGCAGGAAAAACAAATCTGTCGAGGGAACTGACTTTTTTCTTTGTGAAACGCTGCGCGGCTGGCTCGGTGGCACTGCCCATCTGGCTGGTGCCAACCCGTGTGGGGCCGGCGGTGACGGGGTGCCACCAGGAGCCGGCCACCGCTCCCCTCCCGCTCCCCTCATCCGCAGCGAGCACTGAGCTTGAGCTCTTCCCTTTTGCATTTTGCAAAAAGGAAAAAAAGACCGAAGAAAAGAACAACCCAAAGAACACTGCGGATAAAGCAAAAATCGCAGCATCGAATCAATTAACGCGAGTTCTTCCTAACTTCCATGCGAGCTTTGCCTTCAATTAGCATGATCTCACTGAACCCTCTTGTGTAGGCCTGGAGCAAAAGCAATGGAAACTTTCTCCCTTCTTGTTTTAATCTTTCACCAAGTCCTGACTTTCGCCTCCAGCCCGTCTAATTGAAACTAATCTTCGCGGGCGAGGCCTGTCTCTTTCCCTTAATCCCTCTCTAAGGAAGCTCACATGGTCCCAATTACAGCCACACCGGCCCCTTTTATTCCCCTCCTCGTCTCTTTCTGCCAGTTTCATTTTTTGAAAGTTTGCATTATTAACTCCATGCTTGCGAGTTCCTGTCTGTCACGGGGGCCTAGAGATGTTATCACTGGTTGCCGATGTATAAGGTTACCATGAAAGCATTTTATGGATTACATTTTGCAAAAAGGCGATAGAGGGCATGATAGCTAGCACAGTGGCGAGCTTTATAGGAGTTTATATCTGCAATAAATGAGAGGCCAAGGAAGTGTTTATCTTGGACTTAAGTGTATACCTGCTCAGCTATCTGCAGGCAGAGACAATGAGAGCTCAGAGGGATCGCTGCCGTTCCCCGCGGGGCTGCCGAGGTGCCTGCCCATGGCCGGGCCCTGCGAGGGAGGCAGGGGAGCGCGGCCGGCGAGCCCGGCCGGGGAATGTGTTTGACATTACGGAGTTAACGAGGTTATGTGAAGGCAACGATAGCGCTCGCCGGTTCCCAAGCTGGCTCCTAATCCCAAGGCAAAGCCTAGCCCACTAACGCTGGAGCTCAAACAATTTATTAAAAATAGACAATTCTCTTTCTCTTCCTTTTTTTCTACTTTTTTATGCTTCCTTCTCATAACTTGCCTAGTCGCAGGCAATAGCTTCTGTGTTCCTCCAGTGCCATGATTTATTGCTTGCTTATATAGTTTCTGGTTCAAAGCTAGCGCATAAATCAATCACGGTGCCTGCTCCCCTGAACACATTCGTTCCAGCTCCTGTTGGAGCCCTGAGAACCCCACCACCACCTCCCTCCTCCCCGTCCCAGCAAAGCTCCCTGGGTGTCACTGTGCAGGAGCACACGCACCCCAGGCCTCACCTTCCCCTCGAGCAGGACAGCAGATGCACAGCACAGACCTCCTGCTACGCTGGCACTACGGATGCAGACTCCTTGGGAAACACAGAGCTGCCCATTCCCCATCCCAAGGGATGGCCGTTGAAGTCTGGCCTTCCTGAAACCATCTGGGTTATTCAAATTGCCTGAAAAATAGTAGTACTTGCCCATTTTGTTTCCCTTTAGAGAGAAAGTAAGGGGAAGAACCACTTGTGGCACAGGTGAATGACATCTCTCCTAGGGGAACTTCTACCACAGCCTTCTGTACCCGGCTGCATCAGCTCCTCCAGCCCCCCCAGCCCCGGGGGCAGCAAGGACAGGCTCCTCTGCCCCTGCAGCCCCTCTTCCACGCCCAGAGCCAAGCGGGAAGCTCCTCACCCACCTCAGCTCATGGCATCTCCCCCCACCACCATGGGACCTCAACCACGGGGCACCTCTCACGGGCCTGGAAGGGGCGAATGCTAGGTTTTAGCTCTAAAGGCAGGATTTTATTTTTTATTATTTTGCAAAAGAAAACTCAAAATATGGGAAAAAACCTGATCAGACTGCATGTGCTGAAAGCTAGGAATTTAGAAATTCCTGGAGAAAATGCTTGAAAAAGGATTTATCACTTCTGTCAACTAAAGCATCTTTTCTATAGTTTCAAAGCGTTTCATTTTTGAACATTTGATTTCGAACGTTTTACTTCAGCTCACTAGTTTCAAAGCAAGAAGTCATTTAAACTACAAAAAAACCCGACAATTTCTTTTTAAAAATATCAAAATAAGATATTTTGACAAACTCAAAGCATTTTTCCAAAACACAACCCAAGTCAAGAATGTCAGAAGCCTTTCCCACAAGGAAAACTGGCATTTTTAAGACGAAATAATAACTTGCACATCTGGACAATGAATTCTTGGCCAACACTAACTCAGGAGCTGTGGTCTGGTTAGCAGCAGTCCCACCTGTACAAGTGCATGTATGCATGTGATTCTTGAAGTCTCTTTTCTTTTTTCTGGAAGATTCTATCTCCTCTGAATGCATCTGTGCCCGCCTACTTTTTGGCCTGGGAAGCACAGTCAGCAAGAAACCTCACATTGCAACCCCTGGTTTGCTGCTGAATTCTTCACATGTGAGCTGAGAAGTAAAAACTCATAGCACAACATCACACATTTTATGGCAGAGCAAGAACAGGTCATTCTTTTCCTCTGCCCAAGATATTTATGAGGACTTAGAGAATGATTAACTGAAGGGGATGGGGGAAATGAATCCTTCTGAACAGTGAAGCTTTGGATTCTCCAACCCAACGAATGGCTTCTACTCCAGATTTATGGTCTTTTCACAGCCTGGTGATGATGAGTAATGACCTATCTTCACACTATTAAAGAATTTATTATGACTATTTATCACTAAAGTAACATACCAAGATTTGAAGAGGCACGGAATAATGCTAGGAGAGCAGCCAACATTGTCTTAGCTGCACACTTTCCCAAACACCGCATGGCCGAAGAGGGGCTGGCAAAGGAGCGTGTCTGCTGGGGGAGTGTCCAGGAGAGTGTGCAGCTGGGTGGAGAAAGCCCCGAGCCCAGAGAGGTACACGGGCACGGGAACACCCCCAAGGGGAAGGAGGACAGAGAACATCTCTATGTGCACACACACAACTCTTTCCCAGGATCTGAGGGATGCTCTCTGAGGATGACCCAGGAGCCACGCAGCATTCTTCCTAGCATTCAACTCATACCATTGATTTGAATTCTCCAGTTTCCAGCTGTAAAAGTCCACCAGAATTACAGCTGCTTTTGATGCTTATCAGGTTCATAAAGCAGCCTGAGCCCTGCACAGAAGGATAAAACCCCACAGCATTTCTGCCCCTTCATCAGCTCTGAGCTAAGCGCTAAAACTCGACTTGACTTCCGTGCCAGCTACCAGAAACTCTCATAGAGTTTCAAAATGGAGCTAAATGCTGACAATATTGCTCCTGAGAGCCACACAGCCCCGCAGAGTAACTCATCTGTCTGCAAGAGACCACAGCCATGCCCGCTCCCCGAGCTCCCATCACAGCAGCTGTTCTGGGGCAGCTCCTCCCAGGGAAGCAGCAGCAAGAATGGATTTCCTGCACCCCCGACACAGACGAGAGATCAGTCCTTTCCACTTTTGAAGCTGGCTGTCAGTAAATGTCATATTTTATTTTGCTTCCGAAAGACAAACATGGCAACACACGCTTTGTTAGCAGGCCAAAAGAATTATAACTGTATGTTGCTGAAAGCAATGTTGATTTGGATTTAGCCTAGCACTTCTTGTAAAACTGAATTACGCTGAATTCACTCTAACCAGCTGTGACATTGGCATCTTTGTAACACACGCTGCTAGCTACCTAAGAGTGCAACTGATGCTCAGGGGAAGGCAGCTCCTCTCCACTGCACAGGAACCACCACTCAGGCCAGGACACAAGAGCTAGGGAAGGAAATGAGAGGACAGAATTCAGAGAGGAGCATGGCTTACGGACAGCTGCGGATGGCCCCTGCCAGGTCACTCAGAGCAAGGAGCAGAACCTGCTTGGCTCCGTGGAGCCCTACCCAGCCTCCAGCCCCCAGCCCCCAGAACCAAAGCCTGATATTGAGTGTCTCACTGCTGCTCCCACGCCACAAGAGCTCGGTACTAATGGCCAACATGCACAGAGCTCAAAGGCAGTGGGCACCACTGAAGCAAACAGAGCAGCTGGAATGTAATTCAACGGCGTTCAGACCCAGCGAGCATCTCCGAGGCAGTGGCTCCTCTTCCCTCCAGGTGCTCTTGTTCCACAACCCAAGGAGTTCCAGGAAACTCCACAGGGTCAAACCCAGGTCTGAGCCAGACGCTGCTCCCAGGCTCGATCCCAAAGCTTGGGTGTCCTTGGTCACAGCGTCTCAGCCCTTCACACTGAGCTGCTGTGCTGACCTCTGTACTTTCTCATTTCTTTAGGAAAAGGTGCCAAATCACCAGGCAGAGCCCAGCTGCGGCAGCTGGATCTACTGTAACCATGTAGGTGGATGAGGGCAGCCCCTAACACCACAATGATGGTTTCTGTGTTCTCAGAACGGAATCTCAGACCCCATGCACCAATGCCAGGCTCCAAGTTCCCAAAGCCCATCTGCAGCAATCATTAAATAAACTCTTAACGGTGTCTTCTGTAGCTTTTAATAGACTGGAGTACTTACACTGTCAGCTTTTAGTGGGCAAGATGTAATTTTCCAATAAACACCGCCCCTTCCAAAAAGCAGCACTTTCTGAACTTTTTCCAGAATCCAAAGGTTTTGGCTGCAGCTGCAGCAATGGGAATCAAATTATAAAAACAAAATCCCTCCTTTCACTCCATGCTTTCAAATGTTTTTCCACGGCTGAAACGAGAGGCGCGCTCACTATTTGTTTCTGCTTCTGTTGGCTTTTAAAAGCACAAGAGGGTAAAGGAGCGGGATGGCTGTAACTTTCACAGCTTGCTTATGTACACAGTGCCATAACCTTTGTGTCTTGCTGTGAGCAGCTGCACTGCAATTGTATTAGTCTGACTGACTGTAAACTGTGTGGTAATATGTAAAACATATTGTGAGTGATGATGACTAATTGGAGAACATCTTGTGAGACACTCTAAACGTGTGTAAAATGTCATCCAGCTGTAAGCTGCGTTCTGTCCTGGACTGGCTGTGTTACTCACCAGGGCTTCAGGGCCCAGCAGCAACTTCAGAGAGAACAGATGGATGGCCTGAGCAGCAGCATCCCACGGGTCAGCCTCTTCCATCGGCTGTAACCGATCGCTGAAACTCAGGGACCAAGTTCTGGTGACAGGGCCCTGGGGTCCCTGCAGAAATTCAGAGCACGCTGGCTAGAGGACCCTGACTGTCAGTGGGAAACTTGGACAAGTCAGCTGCACTTCAAAAAAAGAAAAATAAAAAATGCCAGTTGTATTCTACAACCTTGTCCCTATTCCTAGTGCTGTCATGAAAGGACTGAACACAAACTATCACGCTCTTGACATTGCTGCAAATGCCAGAGACACAGGGTAGCAGCCACATCCAAAAAGCCAGCAGACCCTGTGCCCAAAAGGGAGAAGCAGCCTGCAGGAAGGATGTGCTGAGCCGTGTGTCAGCCCCACGGCCCCACGCAGAGCGTTCCCCTCCAGCTCTCGTGGCAGCCGAAGTGTTCCCACCTCGGAAAGCACGTCCAAATTCATCTGTAAGAGCCTCTCTGTGGGTGCTAAAGCCAAATCAGTTTTGCAGGGAATTCCAAACTAGATATGTAAACGTTCTTTAAGATGAGAGATCTCGTGCATAAAGGACTAAATGGTGTGTGTCAATGAAATGGTGTCTTATAAGGGACATACGAAGTGGATCAGCTCTTCTCTTACATAACATCATGCAATGTATTTTGGAAGCAAGGAAGATCTTACATTTAGAAATAAGGGATAGCCCAGAACAAGCGTGCCAGCCTTAAACACACTATGTTTACACAAGCACAGCTGTCCTGTTTGCCGATAGCCCTTGCCTATGGGATCTGGGAACAGCAACTGCAGCGCAGTGCAGCCATGACTGGAGCACAGCAGATAAAATACAACAGACTATGGTCATTGAACTGTTACGACTTTTGTCCAGAGGAGCCCCAAATTTACAGCAGTGGAAACTGAAATGTAGGACAGCATAGGAGATGGGGAGTCCTCATCAGAACAGCAATTTGTGTGCAAGGAGACTCCTTGAGACCGTTCCGCAGCGTCTCCAGACAGCTCACTGCAGATGCCCTACGCCTTCACAGCACAACATGCCTTTGACAGCCCTCAGCAGCAGACCCTCAACAATGTCTCCCATTGTTCACTTCAGCTCACGCCAGCCCAAAACAATAGCTTGGTTGTAGTCCCAATAAGCTGGAACATATCTGCTATCTGGTGTGCAGGCAACAGCGAGGTGAGTTGAGGGTAAAAATAATTCTGTCCTCCTTGGTGCTGAAAACCCTTTCATTTGTGCTGATATCCACAGGCCTAATTTAAACAGGGACCATCTCTTTGTGAACACATCCGACTGGCAGCACAGGATAGAGTTACGGCCGTAGCTCGAGCTCGTCCATTCCCAGTTTAGCCCCTCCAGGCCCATGCCAACACGCCCCACCACGACCATGGGGGATCGGATCCAGCTGCCCTGCAGCCAGGGAGCCGGGGGATGAGCGATGCCCCGCGGTGCAGCCCGCAGTCCCACAGCAGCCCATGGGGCTGGGGTGCCCCTGGGGCAGTGCTGGAGGAGCTGGGGGTGCGCGGCCGCCGGCGCTGACCCGGCCCTCACCTCCCTGCCGTGCTCCAACAGAGCCGTTTTGTTCCGCCCGCAGTGGAGGGCGTCCAAACAGCGACCGCTCAGTGAGGGCAGGAAGAGCGTTTGAAGCAAATGCTTGCAGAAATAAATGTGAATTTACTTAACTTACCATGTCTCCTGCTTTTCCCCTCAGCCCCCCTTTTCCTTCCTACTGCTGTTCCTCAATAGCATCCCTCTACTTTCCAAGTCATCCTTCACACTCACCACCGTGTACCTCTCTCCCTTTTGCCACCCACTGCCTATTTCTTTATTTTCTTTTTCTAATTTCTTTCCCCTCCCTCCACCTCAGCACAGACTTCTTTCCAGGTGAGAATATTTGACTCGGTGATTCTGGTTAAGAAAAACATTGTAAAAGAACCGACTCCTGCTGCTCTCTGCTCCTCGGAGCACGCTCACGTAAGCGCGTCGAGCCCACGGCTGGGCACCGCACAATCGGACCTGCATGGAAATATTTGTTTCCCGTGCTCTTTCCTCTGCGTGGATCTCAGGTTTTACAGCTTTGTCAGCCACTCAGATTTTGTTGAGAGTTCCAGCAGTTGGTGCTGGGCTGCTGTCTCTGCATGTCTGTACTTCCACGCTCACCACGCTGCAGCCAAAAGCTTGAACACTGGAAACATACAGCTCCAAAACCCAAAGTTCAGTGCAATAGCCTTCATTGCATTTTTAAGCCAACCTCATTATTTTGGGCCTCAGTCCATGTTTTCATGCTCCTCATCTAATAATTATACTATTGTTTGGAGCTCCAGTGCTACAGAACATCAGACTGCAAAGCCGGGTACCAGGTGAACTCCTCCTGCTCTGCGGGCTGGGGATAACGGGAAACGCCGGGCAGCCAGCGGCCGGGGAAGGAGGCACCGTGGCCACTGCATCAAACACAGCTGGGCACAGTGCCACGAGGTGAGCACACACACCCAAGTAACAGCCCACCTTTCAGAACGGTTTCACTCTCTCCTTTATCTTTCCAGGCCAAGTTTCCCCACCAGAATGGCCTCAGAAGCAGCACTTTACAAAACAGAAGCTGTCCCAGCAGACAGAGGAAGAGGATGCACCCGTTGCTCACAGCCTGCCAACACACTCCCAGCACTGAGTGGCAGCAGCCAGGAGCCTCTGGTACCCAATGAGCGCCTGGAAGGGTTAAATCCTCTCCTGCTCTTCTGCAAGGCAGCTGTGCTCGGAATAATATGCAGGTGGCCATTAACTACGTTGCATTAAGACTTGGTGTTAAATTTTAATACAGTGATTATGCAGGAGAAAAATTGTACTTCGGATGAGGAAGGTATTAAAGAGTTTGGGAAAAATCTTTTCTTTGAAAGCAGCATTGCCCAGGTAGTTCAGAGGATGCTGTCAGCTGTCAGGCAGGATGCTCAGATGGGGAAAGGCTCCCACGAATGAGAACAGGAGATGCAGCGACTCTTTCTAACGCTTTTGCTCACCCCCCCGGGCAGGGCTGGCAGCATGCCCCCAGACCCAGCGGGCCCGTCCCCCTCCCAGAGCACTGCCTGTCAGGAAAGAACAGAGCCCATTGAGAAGGGATTCCCTTTAGCTGCATCCATCAGTGCAGACACTGCCTAAAAATAAACAAACTAAAAACCTCAACAACCTTCTGTTGGCAAATCCTCTGCAAGCCCAACGCAAGCAGGGCTCACTGAGCCCCAGCGTCACAGCCCGCTCGCCTCCAGGGGGATTTTCCCGGTGCCCGGCTCTGCAGACAGCCGGGAAGGCTCCGGATGTTCAGGGGAGGAGCTGATACGGTGCTGGGACAGCGCTGGAACCACCGATCCCCGCGGCGCGGGTTCTCCAGCAGCAGGAGGAAACAAAGAAGCCAGTGTTTTCTGGGAAGGAGAGGGAAGAAAAATAATTTTGGCTGAACCAACATTTTCCAGTGAAAACCCTTTTTGTCAGAAAATTCTCGAATGAGTCTACGGGTGGGGAAACACGGGTATCTTGTCCCAGGGCTCCAAAGGGCCCTGAGCACAGCACAGCCCAGCCCTGCACACAGCAGCAGACCGGTTTGGAGGCAGCTCCTTCCAGGTGCAGCTAGTTACCAAAGCACTTCTCAGCAGGATTCGGCAGAGAAGCTTCCAATGTTCTTTTGAAATGACTTCTTGAAGTTTCTGCTGGGCAGCATGGAGCAGTCGGACTAGAACGACACGAACTCTCGGTGTGATGGGCTCACAGAACCACAGACATCTCCAGACAGCCCCAAATATTTTGTGTTTCAGTGAAAGACTCCCTGCCCTTTATTTTCAACCAAAAGATGAAGACAAACAGATGTCCTGAAGCAACATGTCCAAGGCCTGCCTTAGCTTCCTTCCATACACAGGCACCAAAAAAGCTGAGAGCAGCAGTCAGTGCTGCCTGCCAGCAGCAGCTCGCTGCTCTGACTTCTTGTTTCCTTCAGGTGCACCTTGAAGATGGAGCAGAGGAGCACAGAGCCAGCACAGAGCCTGGCTAAGCTAGCATCTCTGGGCTTTCATTAGCAGAAAAGCCACAATTAATTTCCTAAAGAAAAAAAGGAAATTGAAGGGTTGGTTTTAATCTTGTCCTGGGCTGAGTGAATCCAAGAGTCAGAGCAAATGGGATCCCCGTAAATCTAACAGCAGCCACAGTGAAACCTTACCCCGTGCCTTCTGCAGGAAGTACTTAGTGTAAGAAGTAGCAGCAGTGTTAGTGGAAGCAGCCCCCGCTCCGCTGTGACCCCACCAGATGTGGCCGCTCAGAGGCAGCGCCGGGGACAGACCCTGGCCATGGAATTAATCAGTTCCCATTCTCTTAACCCCTCGCATGCCTGTGCAGGGCCTACAGATTTCTGGGGCCATTTGGGGTTGAAAAAAGCTCAGGTCAAAGCTCGGCTGCCCGCCGCAGCCCCAGCGAGGCTGCAGAACACCCGGCAGCACGGGGACAGCGGAGCATCACGTCTGATAGGAGCTGAGAGCCCCGGCCCCCTGGGACAGCACCCACATCGGGCTGGGGAAGTGCTATGCTCCTCCTGCCCACCTGTGCCTCAGCAGCAGCGTTTCAAGCTTCCTCATGTTGTGTTTTTTATTTAATTTTCCAGCGAACACACTCTTTTATCATCCAGAACCGTGAAAGTAAATTAAGAAGAAATGGTTTTCTTTCAATTAGACTCACGGTTGCTTTGAGTAACTGCCTATAATTCTATTTAATGAAAAAATAAAATCATTATTCCAGTTCTCCCTTTGCCCTGTGACAAGCACACAGACGGGCCCCATTAGCAGGCACTGTAGATTTACTTAATTAGAAAAATATTTTGTTTTCTTCAATTCAAAAAGAGAGAAAGAGAAAGAGAGAAAAAAGAAGCAAAAAGGAAAAAAAAAGAAACCTCCAGGCACAACATTAATCTAACCTGTTACCTGGTGCTTAATAACTTATAAACTAAGGGCATCTATCAATCTACAGTGCAGTTTCCCCTTTGATCAGCTCTAGCATCCTGCTGCAGCCCCACCAGCAGCCCCGCCAGCTCATCCCAGGCAAAGCACGGCCATGTCTGCCCCCTCCCTCTCCTTTATCTCTGTCCCAACACCGCACCCCTGGCTCCTCACCTCCTGCACTGCCTGGTGCTCCCTGCCCCACGCCTGCCTGGCACAAGGGACACTTCAAGGACAGCACCTGCAGCTGGAGGTGGCAGCGAGTCCTCGCAGCACCCAGCCGGAGCGGTCACAGCACACAGCCCTGCTCCAGGTCTGCAGGTGAGCTCAGCAGCAGCTCCACAGCACAAGGGCAGGACATGGAAGGGGCAGCTGAACAGCTGTGACCAGGCCAGCCCCGCTGTGTGAGCACTGGGGTCTGTTTGTGCAAGGACAAAGGAGGCTGAGCACCACGCTTCTGACAATGAGATCTTCTGGAGCTTCTGCTGCACTGCCTGCACAAGGCAGAACGTCCAGGGCAGATCCTTCAGCACCGCCTGGTACCGGGTGCCAAGGGTCTTCCTGGTGTTCATGGGTTACTGGAAACAACGCACTTTCATTTTATCTGCATCTTGCTTTTTTATGATGATTATTATTCTGCTGTAGCATGAATGCCTCCAAGAAGAGGAAGTTTCAATTAGGATGCTGAAACCCTAAGCTGTAGTTTTATGGCTTTAAATTAACATATAGAGATTTGCTCCAGGTACCGTAACAAAGTCAACATCCAGCTCTGCTATCTGATTACACGAGCTGATAAAGAATTTATGGAACATAGCACAGGAAGCTCGCTGCTTGCTGGCTGCCGTTCCGCAGGGCAGGGCCAGATCCTGCCTGGTGTAAAGGAGCCATGCCTGAGCCTGGGGGGCTGCGTTGGTTCTGGGAGGCAGGACAGTCACAGACACAAAACCCAAAGCATTCTGTAGGGCACTGCTCAGAGATGTTCTGCATTATTATGAAGTACACATGCTCTTAAGAAGAAAAATGTCAGGCTAGGTTCCTAGTCCGCTTGGGAGGAAGCAGCCCCTGCAGTGTCACACCTCCCTGCTCGGTCACCCAGAGGCAGACACAGCTCTCAGCCCCAGGGGGTCACTGAGCCCCTCACCCTGACACAGCAACTCCAGGCCTGGCTCAGCTGGGGGCTTTCGGATTTCTGCCCATCACTATAAGCTATATGGAATGGGTAAGGGCCAGTGATGCACCAGCAGACAAACTCAAAAGTCCAAAATCAAGATCTTTCTGTCTGGGAAAAAATAATTTTAAAAAAGTTTGAGGTCCCCACCACTTTCTCCTTCCTTCTGCCCGAACAGGACTTTAAAGGCAGCTGCCCGGGAAGGCTCTGCAAGCTGAACTCACACGGCAGCAGCATCCTCCGTTGGTGTGGGCCCAGGGAGCCACACCGAGCAAGAAACTGCAGGTTTCGGGGTGACAACGTCCATCCCTGCGAGCAGCGCACGGGTACCCTCTGCTGGCAGAGCTCCGTCACGGCAGGACGGGCACCGCGCTGCCGACAGGAGCAGCATCGCCGTTCCAACATCCCCGACTTTCACACAGGCAGAGATTCCTTCCCACATCACAGCGAGCATCGCCGGGCTCCTGCGGAACAAAGGAAGCCGCCCTGGCCTTGCCGCAGCCGCGCAGTGCCACGCGTCCTCCCAGCCGGCAGCTGCCCCCGGACGCACACGCGCTGCCTGCCTGCAGAGCCCAGCCCCTGCCCCTGCTGCAGGACGGGCAGCACCCAGCCCAGCCCTGCAGATGTTTATCCAGCCCCTTCCCCAGGGCTCTGCTGGCAGCGTTCCACACCTCCTTAGATGATGTCTTCACGTTATGACAAAATTTGTATTGCCTTTCATCAAACGATCGTTTCTTGACCAGATGAGAAGTGCTCGTGGCAGATCCGTGGGGAGTGATCCCCAGGCTGACATTGTAACCACTGTCCAAGCAGCAGAGAGAGCCTCACCTGGCGTGTCACCCACGGAGCTTTCCAGTACCTGCACCGAAGCCCAAACACAGACACTGCTGCTGTGGGATGGAGGGGACAACACCAGCCTTAAACGACCATAGCACTTCTCCTTCACCCAAGGAAATGAATCAAATCACAGAAAAAGGGCCCAGAAATGACAGCATCAGTGAGGATCGGCCCCACAGGCAGCCCTGGGGAGCTCTGGCTGACCACACTGGAACACCAGCTCCTGCAGTGTCCATGCAACGCACGCACCCAGCACCCCGACGGGGCCTGGTGCAGGAGAGCAGCAGCCGCGGGCAGGCGGCCGGGGCCGGGCAGCAGCAGGGAGCCCGCTCGCCTGCCTCCATTCATCTCCCTCCTGCTCATGTATCAAAGTGCAGCGCGTTTCCTTGTAAAAATGATTAAGCTGCTAATTAAGTTGTTTATAACTTGTTTCCCTGGTTGCTAATGATAATTAACATGCAAATTAGCTGAGGGAAGAGAGGCACAGGGGTCCTCAGTTCATTACCAAGTTAATTACTGTTTGCATACTTAAACATAACAGTTATAAATGGTGGCATTTAATGTAATGGCCAAGATGATAATTATACCAACGACATTTTGAAAAGTCATTTCACCGTGTGTTATTTTTCTGGGTGATTAATGTTTCCACGCCTGGTTGAGGAACTCGGCTCAAACCAATATGATTTAGAAACTCAGCGCAGCCAAATAACTTATCCCTTAACAATGCGCCCTGATCCCTGTTTGTTTGTAAAGCAGGGAAGGAACGAGAGGAAACAAAAGCAGTCAGCTTCAACATGAACAGAGGAGACAAAGCAGGCTGGTTAGCACTGCCTGCTGCCTGGGAGCTGGCAGCTTCCTCGCCGCACACGGAGGGGCTGAGCAAGCTGGAATGCCAGGCCCAGCCTGGCTGGATGTGAAGCCCGCTATGGTGAAATCTGTTGTGACTCAGAGGCTGGTCCTGCTCCCCAGTTATCTGTGGTGCCACTGATTTCAGCAGTCTCCACCTAGAAAATCTTGTACAGGCAGTTAGGCTGGGAATGCTGCTGAAACAGCTCCGAGCAGGAAATTTCAGCCAGAAACTCCTACCCGTGAGCCTCTGTATCAGAGGAGGTGGCATCAGAGGGGCAGACAGGCGCTGGCTCATGAACCGCAGGGGAACACTTCACTGAGCAGACCCCCAGGCACCAGCTGTGTCTGAATGGAGTGCTCCCTTCCTGGGGCTCAGACGATGCAATGTCTGGCTTGTCCTCATCAGCTAAGACAATTGCTTTTCAATTGAACACAAGCTTATTAGAGGTAATTACTGCTGAGAGCCAGGCACATCACACCTACGGCAGCGCAGACAAGGAGAACAGGAGCCCTGCAGAAGGACAAACCCTTCCCCGGCATTCAAGGGACACATGCAGATTCACCAGATGAGAAATGCTGCTACTTCCAGGTTATTATCACTCCTTGGAAGCACTTCATTCCCACCATAGACCTTTGTTCAATTTCAAGCACACTTATCTGCCTCCAGAGTAAACAGATCTGCCTTATTACCAGAGCTAGGAGTGGGAGAATTAACTAACTTATGCAACTGCACTGCTGAATCCCACAGTCAAATTACAGAAAATAACCGAGAGCAAAGGATGTGTGTGGTGACCTTTGGGGGCTTTGTGCTGTTACTGCTTTAATCTCTAGAATATAAACAAAAGGATTATTTCTTTCTCTAATGGAGTGACAACTTTCTTCTTGTAATCTTGTTCAAGTGCATCTTAATCCTGCTCTTCACCGGGGAGCCCTGCAATCCTTCGCACTGCCGTTGTCGGTGGGGGAAGCAGATGAAAACAGCCCAGTGCACAACGACATCGCGCTGGCTGAGTGCAGAAAGTCCACAGTCATAGGAAGTTATAGGGTGCTTGATGTACAGAAAGACATATATTTAAGCGCTGGAAAGCCAAGTGAAGATTTAGGATTGTCACTTCTTCAAGGCCTTACTGAGAAGCTTGAGTAAAGGGGGAAACTTGACAAAATTCATCCAGATCCAGAGTAACCGGGCTGGACCAGAAAACAGCAAGACTAAAACTTCTCCTCTGGCCCACACCACCTTTCACCCACGTTTTTCAGAGCTCTCTACAAACACTGATTTCATCACCTGATAGTTTTCCTAGGATGTGTTATATTCCTGTGATTATCCAGGCTCAGAAAGGTTTGACCTAACAGCAGGTGCTGGTATCACACCCAGAGCAATGTACATAAGGCTGACTGAGAACCTGAACATCCTGGAAAGACAGGTTTGGTGTACGTTCTTCTTCCAGACAACGTCAGGAAGCAGATCTGTCAATAACCAAGCTCAGCACAGCAGACACCAAACGGAGACCTCTACGTCAAAGGAACAGCAGCAGCTGCGGTCACGGGGATACAACACCGGGGTGCAGATTTCCTCCAGGAGAGGAGAATATCCTCACTCCATCCTGACAACAGCCACCAGCAGCCTAATGCTCCTGGCAGACTGCGGGTGTGGAACTAAAGATGTCTGGGGATGAAATTTCATCGGGTGGCTTAATGGCTCCGTGCACAGCAGAGCGTCCCGACTGCAGTGCTGCGGGCATCCAGTTGCCCAGCCTGTATCACTTAGCACCAGCCATCTTCATTCCCTACCCTGTGCTGACACCAGGCTAAACGAGAGCAGAATTTGGTGTCTGCTCTCCAACACACAGCTCAGAGTGAAGGCATTCAAGAATGTTAAGTAAATCAAAGACATTTTTCCCCCTTTTTTTAAGCGGAAAATGCCCCACTCCATTACACTCCTCCCTTTAAAGAAAGTTCATTTCTAAGCCCAATGTTGCGCACTTCTGGCTTCTCACCTCCTGCCCCAGCTGACTGATTTGAAGCCCTGGGGGAAGGACCCACTACAGGCACTGCAGGCACTGACAGCCCTTACAGAAGTGCAGGATTGCTCAGCCACATCCCGTGAGAAGCAGCCTTACTGCAGCAGTGTCAGAGCATCCCTGCCCCGCAGAGCCCCTGGCGGTGCCTCCCCCCCTTCCCACTCTCCTCCCTTTAAAAATTAACCACTGGCCAGAGACATCACGAGGGGCTATCGCATCGTCCTTAATATTTAATGACTGTGTAGCACACTTAATATTTAATGAATGTTTAGATAAACATCTCCATGCTTTTTTTTCCCCCCTCTCACTTTTTTTCAGATGATCCTGCACACAGAGCTTGCCCTGCCTGCCTGCAGCACAGCCACCAGTGTGTGCTGGATGTGAACCCTGCTGCTGTCAGTGCCACCGGGCACTGCTGGCTCTGCCTCCCTCACTGGGATTCCTGTTCCAGACCTACTCCTGCCCGTGCCCACACCACCTCCTCCGCAACATCACCCATGGGCGAATGGGACAGCAATGCCACGTTATATCTTGATAGCTAATTAGGGTAATTAAAGTGAAAGTAATCAAATCAAAGTAACGGCCAAACTCTTAGCAAAACATCAACAACCCTCTAGTAATCACAGAGGCGTTTTTTCCCACCTGACTGTCACAGAACAAGGTTTGGGGCCGGGCCGGGCTGGCCCTGCTGCAGCCCCTGCTCCCCCTCCGCGGGGCATCGCTGCTCCCGGCTGCCCCCTCCCACACCACCGCGCTCTGTGCCCGCCGGGTCCTCCCGGCTGAAAACAACGAACACAAAACACCCCCCCCGGGCCGCACGAAGCTCCGCCCGCACCGCCGGGCCCAGCCCCGCCCGGGCCGTGTTTGCGGTCTCCGGGCACCGCGGCCCGCCCCGCCCCGCCCCGCCCCGTCCCGTCCCTCCTCCCGGCGTTCCCCTCCATCGCCCGCTCCTTCCCCGGGCTGTGCTCCCCGTCAGCTTGCCCCAGAGAAAACCGGGGCCTTCCACAGGGCTGGGGCTTGCTCGTTGCTGTCAGCTGGAAAGCCGCGCGCCCCAAACACAAACAAACCGTGCTCGGCGGCCCCTCACCTTGCTGGCTGGCTGTCCACAGGCCCATGTGATGCTCCTCGGTGAAGATCTGCAGCTGACCATGTCTCCTCAGGGGCTGGCCGTGCTGCTCTGCAGGGAAGGGGACCGGCACCTGGCCCAGCAGGAGCTGCCCATGGCCACTGCCTTCTACGTGGCCGCCTTCAGCTGCTGTGCCCCCACGGCCCTGCAGAAGGTGACCTCCTTGGACAAAGGGCTCCAGGAGAAGGTGATTGCCACCTTGGAGACGTGGTGCCGGGGCAAGAGTCACATTCCCAAGATCCAGAGCAGGAACGTGGCTGTCGCATCCCTCGGAGTGGAAATTGCTGCCGTCCTTCTCTCCACCCTGAGTCCCGACCACGTGCTGTCCTCGGTGTACGGGCTGGAGACCCTGCTCAGACGAGGATGCTTGGAGGAGGTGGTGAGCAAATGCGAGGTTCTGCTCAAGGCTTACCCAAAGTACTCAGTGGAACTGCTGCTGCTGAGGGCGTTGGCATGGGTGCTGTCGGGGACACAGGTCAGGAAGGGGGTTGCGGACTATATCCAGGTGTTTGTGATGCATCGGGATGAAGCGGTGGCCTATGTGTGCACGAGGCAAAGAGAACACCTGCCACAGATCGTCCAGGCCTTCTCTGGTTTTCTCTCAACGTATCAGAAAGAAAGCCCGGACTGCAGCCCCTTGGAGCAGTGGCTGGGCAACTGCTACGACTTCCTGTCCGCGGTGGCACCGGACGATGTCTGGGTTTGCAGGGCGCAGGCAGCTCTCCTCTACAAGAAAAGCAGATTTGAGGAGTGCGTGGCCGTCTGCAGCAAGGCCCTTAAGGGCCTGTCACCAGAGAGTAACCTCACAGATGAGAAAACCCTGGGTCTGCTCTTGGAACGGGCTGCTGCCTGTTTCTTCTTGGGTGGCCGGATGCAGGAAATGATGCAGGATTTAGCAGAAGCCTTTGCAGCAACCCCTGACCTGGCAATGAAGCACTTTGAAGAGCTCTTCTCGCCACCTGACATCAAGAAGATAGAAGAGCAGGCCAGAACTGTCCTGGAAGTGAAGTTTGCAGCATACAGGGAGGCTGTGCGTGCTCGGACCGAGCTCAGAAGCAATCGTGGTGCTGAACTGCTCCCTTCTGTAATCCAAACGGTCCAGTTCCTCCTGCATATCTCCCCAGGGTCCAAACGGGAGCTCCGGGTCCGCCTGGCAGACTGCCACCTCCTGCACGGACACACCAGAACTGCCTCGGAAATCTGCGACCACCTCCTGGCTGCAGAGCAGAAGACTTACTGCAACACCCTCCTGGCATTGCGGGGATTCTGCTCCCTCCACGCTCACGAGCACCAGCAAGCCCTGCAGGCCTTCCAGAAGGTCATTGAGCACGATTCCCCACATCCTAACAGCTGCATTAAAGCCTTATGTGGGCGTGGGCTTCTCCGGATTTCTGGTGGCAGCCATTACTTGGCAGCCCTGGATTATATCACAGCTTGCCAGCTAAAGCTGGAAGAAACCATCTTCACCATCAAGTCCTATGTGCCGTGGAACCAGAGAGGACTGCTGCTGAAGGTTCTCCAGGAAGAGGGACAGAAGATGCTCCAGAAGAAGAGGTACCCAGGAGGCAGTTCAGCCTGTGGACAGAAAAACAAACACAGCTGAGCAGATCCCAACAGAAAGAATGGCTGGGGTAGTAGGGAGGCTGCTTGCTTCAAATAACAGAGAATAGGCCATAGGCGCTTTTAAAGGGTTCCTAATTATCATAACTGGTTGAAATAGAACTTCATAGGTGTGGCTACTGCAGCAAAATGGTTTCTTGCTGGTATGTGGTAAGATCCGTGGCACCAAATCAGCTCAATCTCTCTGTGGGAGTTAATCCATGATACACCAGCTGGCCTTTGCTAGGGGTGAGCAAAATGCTGGATGGGACATGACAGATTTCTCCTCTAAAGGAACTGATACACCCACAATAAAAGAGATTTGTGAGTGCTGGCTGGCTCCTTTCAGTCTCAGCTCTGAACGGGAGAATTCAGTGGGCATGAAGAACCAAGCCCCTGGAAAGCATCCTTCCAACACAGAGCTGAAATGTCACCATTTAGAACATACAGTTTCAGAGTTTCATTTTTAAAGTTTTTTTTTAATATTTTTTTTGCATTCCTTTCTCAGTTTTTCCTCATGTGAAATACTAATTTTGGGGGGAAAACCTTCAAAATTTATGTCAGAAAACTGCTGTTTGCAAGTGGCACCGTTTAATTCATCTCTCAATACTTTTAGTACTATTGCAGCCTTTCTCTTCAGTTCTGTGAGGCACATTTCACAGCCTGTGCTCCAGTGGTATAGCTGAAGCACAGAGAAATGTGCTAACTCCCTCGGTGCTGCACTTGGCAGGCAGGGCACAAGCACAAGCCCTCTCAGCCACAGGTCACTGCGCCTGGAACCCGTGAGCACAGCTCTTTTGAGGCCACGCAGATCTTCACTCATGGTTCTTCAGTGGAAACAACACTTTTTTTCCACTATCACTGTTATGTCCTCCTTTCCCATTGTGGTATCAGCTGCAACCACAGGTATGAATCACATGCTGCTAACCTTTCTGTAGATCCACAGCCGCTTAGGAACACGTTTTCATAAAGAGGGATAATGTCTATAGAAGGACGTGGCAGAGATTTCTGCGGTGCTGGCTATGGTAAAATTTATCATCCATTTTGATATTGGACTGCCTCTTCGCTTCCAGATGAGATGAAGAGGCTGTTATTGTTATTAGCATTTTACCTGAAGGTGGTCTTCTTTCTTTCTTTCTTTCTTCATTTTTCCCAGGGATGCCCTTGGGGTTTACCAGCTGGCTTCTCTCCTGATGGAACTGGACACTTCTGATGAAGCATCACGGATCCTTCGTGCTGATGCTCTGTACCAGATGGGCTGGGTAGAGGAAGCTCACAAGCTGCTCCTCCTAGCTCTCTCCAGAAACCCACAAAGATCTCCCATCCTGGCTAGACTGGCACTTCTGCAACTGAAGAAAGGTTTCACGTATGATGGCAACCAGGTAAGGAGCACCTGGCTGGCAGAGAACGAGCCAACTGCTCGCTGATGTATGGTGAATGGGGCTGACAGCCCTCTGGCTGACAGAGAAGATCCAGGCAGAACTTAGAGGGATGGCTGTAGTACTTTCTGTCAGAGACTTTAACCAGGCAGAGCACGACTGAGCATCCTGCCACCCAGTGACAATATGGATGGGGTTGGGAATTTTCCCCTAAAGAACTACTACCTGATTATCCTAATGAAGAATTGTAAGGAGATCCAAACGAACAAACAAACAAACCCCACAGAAGCTCCAGTATCAATCTGCAGTTTTCTTTCTTTTGTGGCACGTGACTTTGCATGAAACCATGGGAGAGATTCCATGATTCTCCTACCAGGGATTACCAAGTGGAATTACCACGTTCTGCCATCAGAGGGAACTATTGCATTTTTTAAAATCCCATATAAATTGTGTTAGGCGCTAAGTTCTCAGGTTCTGTTGTCACCAATTCTTATGAAAAATATAATAAATATAATTTTCTGCCTTTGGGAGGGCTACTAACGAATGACATGGCTAATGTCATGTCTACTAACTAATGAATGGCTAACTGACTCTAACAGAGTCAGTAAGCAGCCTGTGGAAGCTGGATTCCTATCTGCAGCTCTCTGCTACAAGTTCTAGAGGGAATGTATGTCACTGGAAATTTCTCTTCAAGATGTTTCTGTCCCACCTGCTTGTCAGACGAGCCTGGTGCATCAAGATGATTTTGTTCTTGTTCTTCTGGCATCTCTGGCTCAGAGCTGAATGCTGAGTACCTGTTAAGCACATTTGTTTTCCTGCTGGAAACATGTTTTGATTCTTTTCCTTAGGAAATGCAGTAAAACCACCATTCACTCTAATGAATGGAGGCAAAGACACCATACGTCAGGCAGGGCTCGTTTCCAGGAGGACCGTAGGTTGTGGATTTGGATCTATACGTTTCTCAGGTTCCTAACAGCAATACCAAAAGGAAGATGCAGCACTTCACTGATTTCCTATGAATTCACTGGTTTCAGTTTTACAGCCAAAACAAGATTGCTGAAGTCCTTCTGTTCACAGAAACTTTCTCTTTTTGGAGCAATCCTCCTGTGATTCAGCTGCGTTTATAACAAGTTAACTGGCAGTCTGAAACAGCTGATTTTGCCCAAAGTTACCAAAACAGCATTAGTATATCCACTAAAATGATTCCACAGCTGCAGTGGTGGTGAGAATAGATAAGAGGTCTTGTTCTTTCCAATATGCTTTTGAACTAGGGCCAGCTGAGGAGTAAAGTAGGAGAGATCCACGGTCTGTGGCTGGAGCACGGCTGGCACCCTGTGAAACATGGGAAGCACTGGGAAAGAGCATCCTTGTCTCACTAGACAGCAATATTTCCAGCTCCAGCAGCTGTCGACTTCATTTATCTTTTCACGCCAATCTCTCCTAACTTTTTCTCTCAACATTGTCAAGCTGCTGAAGAAAGTGATCAAAATTGGCGATACCTCCTGCCTCCTGCCAATCATGGACATTTTCAAAGATGAAGATCGGAAGCTGATGCAAGCTCACTGCCGTTTCAGAGCACTGACCATCCTGAAGAACAAACGGGACGATGCTGACATAAAGGAGGCCATTACCTATCTTTCCTTTGCCATCATTGCTTCAGGTAAGATTATAAAGATACGGAGAGGAGATTTACCTCTATGGGAAATCCTATCGGTGGGTGATGGATTTTCAGTAAGTTACTGCATACAGTAAGCCAGAAAGCCGGTAATGTCATGAATTCCCAGGGATTTTTGATCTTGTTGTCTAAAAGCATTGTTTTCCCAGAAAATTAAACTTGCAATTTGGAAAGGCTACAGGAAAAAGGTTCTGCTTCAGCCCACTGCAGACTAGCAGCTTCAAGGCAGACGGGTCCCAGCTTAGCCTTCGGTTGTTCCATCAGTCAGTACTCTGCAATCCTTCCTACCAATGAAATTCACCTGGTACCTCCTGTTCCTCATAATGACCATAATGTAAAAACAGTCACTGCAGCAAGCCTGCCTTCTAGTGCCAACACACCAACGAACGTGTGGCTCCAGTGCAAAAGAGTACATGTGCCCACTTACACGCATCGTTATCCCAGTTTTTCCTAAGGAGAGGAAATATGGAAATGTTTCTGGCATGTTCCAAGCAAAACCATATTTGTATGGAAATCTGCCTTTCACTCTGAGAAAATGTTATGACAGCCGTGTTGAAAAGAAGAGAGAGTGGTTTATGAAAATGGAAAAGAAAACTGCTAATTGCTTTGAGATGGTTCCATTTCACAGCCCATGCGTTCCAGCTTATCAACCCCCCACCTGCTGGAACAGATGCTTGTTAAGAAATAGGCATTGTCTTTATGGGAGCCAACTGATAGAGCTCCAGAGTGATAATAACCTTTGGTACAGAAGTTTTGGAGCATATCAGGAGGGAGAGAAAGCCTCATTACTGTAAAAGAATTGCTAGGAGCCTGTCTGCTGGCTCATCTCTGCACGCAGCTGTGCAAGATGCTGCACTTGCCCGATGAAAAAATATTTACAGAGACACTGATAATTTATCATCCAGTATTGGGATGCCACAGTTATTGATTGCAATTCCAGGCAAATTAAGATCCTTATCAAAATTGCCTCGAAGGGAAGGGGCATATGGATGGGAGAAGGATACATGCTCTGCATCCAGTGGATGAATGCACCGTACTTTTCATTGTCAACTATGTTTTTTTATTTGGACAGCATGTATTTAAAGCAGAGAAAAAGAATTTTAGTATTACAAATTCCAGTGCATATTAAGTGTGGCAGTAAATTACGCAGTCCCATCTGGATCGCTGTCTTAGCCAAAACAATCTGTACTTTCCACAACATCTGTATCTACAACATCATTTTCACTCAGCCAGTTTGAGGCCCTTTGCTAGGGCTTAGTCATCTGCACACGGGGGAATTTCACTGCACCCTATTTTAGAGCAGGAGGCTTGAGGCCTTTCCAGTAACCGTGGCCGCATTTCTGCCTTCCAGGTGGCTATGCTGAAGATTGCCTCCTCATCAGGGCTCAGTGTTACGGGCACCTTGGCCAGAAGAAAACTGCTATTTTTGATTTTAACGCTGTCTTAAAGGAGGACCCTGGGAATGTGCATGCCCTGAGTGGGCGAGGATTAATCTACCTTGCTCTGAAGCAGCAGAAGGTACCACTACTACTTTGCTGGTGAATTTTCTCATAGTGTAATGTACGATACCACAAGCTTTGCCGTGGGCTCACTGAAAGAGTTTCTCATGGAATTTGCTCAGTGAAGGCTCTTGTTTTGGCTGTTTGTGTAAGTAGCCCGCTTGCCATTACTGAGTTGCTTTCCCAAATCTAGAGGGAGGGAGACTATACCTTGGTCATAACTGTTAGTCACCATCACTACCATACGTTGGACTGCACTGCTGCAAACTCTCCCCTGTATTTGACCTCACATCTTCATGAGGGTTGTGTCAGATGAAATGGAGCACCTTGAGCTGACACGGCTGGTTGAACTACTCACTCCAAACCATTCTGCGAAGTGTGAGATGGTTTATGATCAAGAAAGGTTTATCACAGTCGAATGCAAACCAATGGGCAAAACTCATCTTTGTGTAAAATGGCCACAACAGTGCACTTGCACTGCTCATTACTGCAACAGTGATATGAGCTGCAAGGAAAGTCTGAGACAGTGTTGTCACTTTGTAAAATGATGGATTTTGACTGCTGCTTGGAACTGTCTGACTGCAAAAACAGCTACTGTCTGGACTTCAGCACCATAATCAATCTTCATTCCCCAAACACAAGCTAGATGTAAAGTCTGAAGGATACAGCAATATGTGATGCCAGATCTGATTCTCACTGCAGGAGTGGAACAAGTAAAAGATTAAAAAGACCATAAAAATGATCCTTAATGGTCAGCTCAGTTGAATTAAACTTCTCAGAGAATATTTTTCTAATGAACTGAGGAATATATAGGAATACATAGGAATATACATAGGAATATACAGGAATACAGAAATCCATAGTTATTGTTACTGTTTCATTTCTGGTCTCATTTCTACTTAGGAGGCAGTGCAAGATCTGATCTTGGCGCTGAAGGCAGAGGCAGGAATGGTGATCCCAGCAATCCTGTCCTTAAAGCATGAAGCCCAGGAGCTGATCACTCAATGGCTTCTCCAGCACGGCAGGACGGTGTTAGCTGAGCTTGTTGCTACTAAAGACTTTTCAAAGGAAGAAAGAACCCTCAGGGACCTTCTCGTGATTGCAGGAGCACTAATAAAAATCTGCAAGGATGCACAGTATCACATCTTCTATACAGATGTTTTAATTGCAAATGGTAAGTACCAATTCTTTCACACAGCTAATCACAGTAAGTGAATGAATGGTTAGTAAACTCACAAAAAGTCAATGTGACATAGCAACAGCAGAATGTGTTTGTTGTGGAGCACTTTTCAAGAGAAGCTTGCAGAAGTTTTGCAAAAGGGTAAGCAGTAATTAATACCCTTAGATGTGAGCTGTGGACAGTCTGCTTTCGTAAGTTTTATTGCTGTCTCTTTCTCCACATGGAACGGGTTATATAGCTTGTACTGGTGTTAACCAACAGGAAGGTATGAAGAGGCCCTGGGTCACCTTCAGGAGGCATTTGGCCACTCTCTTGCTGATGAGTTTGCTAGCGCAAGACTGGCTGTGTTGCAGCTGAAGAAGAGGAACGTGCCAGTGGCAGCTCACTCATTCAGCATCCTAGCTAAGAAAGATGAAGGGGAGCTGGGGTTTCTCCTGAACTTCGTAGATGCTAAGCAACAGCAGCATCTCTCTCAGGTACAATCCTTTTTTGATGCCACACCTGCGGATTCAGTGGGGAAAGGAATGGGAAGGAAAATTAGGCTGCAGAGATGTTCCTTGCCTTGTCTTAAACAGAGGTATGTGGGAGGATCATTTATCAGAAGAATGAGAACTAAAGTGGGTTCTTCCTGCATCCTTCACTCCAGTCAGAGGAGACTGGAGAGTCTGGATTCAGCTTTCATTGCAGTGACCTTGCTTCAGTCTCCAGTAGTTCACCATTACCACTCCTCAGCACCTGGGGGAATCGCTTGTTGGTCTCGCTAGCACGCGACCTGTTTAATCCCACTGCTGAAATGCAGGGGATGTGAGGAAGAGCCAGAGATGTAACAGGATCATTGCTAACGTTACACTCTGAATGAGCTACATGGTGCACTGAGCTGGCTTCTGGGGAAAGGGAATTCATGTTTTCTTCATTTTCCTGCTGAAATGAAACTAAAGGTTCTGATTCAGTCACATAAAATGCTTCAAACCCTTCTACTCTCATGTAATTTTCAGAAGTTTAAATATACTCACAGTTTTGTAAAAGGACTAGTCTTTGAGGTTGGAGAGATTTGGTAGTGGTTTTCTTAGCTACAGCTGTTTGACACAATAACATAATGCTCTAGTCCCCCTGAGTATGTATTTTTCACTGTTTTTTTCCAAGTTTCTCCCCCAAATTGCATTCAGCTCTGAGAAAGCGTCTCCAATAACAAGACAGGACAAGGTCAGATTGATGGTGAGGAGCTTGAACATTCACACACGCATCTGCAATTCTGATTACCCAGAAGCTCTGTGTTCTGAGAATCAGTTTGCTTCCTTTTATTCAATTTGTAGATTGCGTGTGCCCTGGTGAGAAGCTATATTGTTGTGTTTTCTCCCAGGTTATAAAACAAACAACATGCTGATCTACTAAATGCATCCAGAGAGGAGTACTTTGTATGTATTTTAGCAACACAGCAGGAGGATATAAGTAAACAAGTATTAATTTACCAGTCCCTAGATGTATCCCATTACAGAGAAAAGAGCCCCTCTCTTCTGAATAATGTAGAAAGTTCAGTCTTCTGGGGAAGAGTTTGGAGATTTTAGAGCCAATTTGCAGTCTTTCTCTATATAAAGTTGATAAAGGTACAATCAGGAATGTGCCTATGAGGGCCCTGAGGAGGTGTCTATAAATGAAGATAAGTTTTACAGCTAATTTCCCTTGCTGCCGCATCACTCTTTCTGCACAGAAGTCTCACAGCTAAGTCCATCCATGCTGCCTTCTGAGAAAATGCAGGAGGGACTGTTATGCTGTCAATATGAAAAAAATTGATTTTTGTAGTTTAAACAGATGTATTAGGAACTCACTGGCGGCACAGATCAGTGAAGCCCATAAAAGGGGGAGAGGCACTTTATTTCTGCCTCTTTTTGGCAGCTGTGGAATAGAGGCTGGAACAAAACCCCTCGCTGGTGGCTTATTTATCAGGAAATATTTCTCTGCCACTTCAGAGGATGGAGGTGGCTGGATCGATTTCAAGATTGGAACTCAATACCTGTGTTGGGAGTACAATAAGATTATTTTTTATCTTTCTTCTCAGGCTTTTTGTGCAAACCAAGTAAACATTTGGACTCAGGAGCCTGGGGCCTTTCTGTACTGTCTAATCTGCAAAGATTTACTGAGCATGATTACTTTTATTGCTGATTAGCCCCAAAAATGGTTGGGTTTTTTGGATACATATTTTTTGACAAGTGGATAAATATGTACTTGGCTTGGGTGGGGAAGGAATTGGTTAATTCACCTGCACAGTATCTCAAAGGACCTTTCTGATAGCACTGTCTTTTGCCTGCAAGGTTATTCCAGTTTGTGTCTGGAAGGAAGGTCTCATAAAAGCAGAGGCAGCTTATGGAAAGAATTAGTGCCAAGAAAACAATGTTGGCCTCACTGTGCAATGGCTCCAAACTACACTGCAGGGGGAGGGCGTTCCTCCTGGTACCTCCATTGCACAAGTAAGGAGACTGAAGCAAAGAAGAGCTCAGGGATCCAGCCGGCGTCCCGCAGCCTGTCTCGGGCAGAGCAGTGCTTGGAGGCTGACGGCACCATGGACCGCATCAGCATGACCCTGGAGCCTGGTCTGAAAAGCTAAAAATAATTCTACATGAGCTGCATAGGAAAGGGTGGAGCAAGGATTGCTCCTTGATGTACTACTTATTTTTTTCATGAAAAACAAAGTAATAAAATTCTTCCTTTATTTATAGTCCAAGGGGTCCCATGCTAAGGAATCTGTAAACAACTGGGAAAGCCACATGGGAATAAGAATCTGAAAGGTTTATTAAACTGCAAAAGGTCAGAGGAAGGGAGTCTGCTTGCTGTGAGTATAGCTCCAACCCTTCGGTTTCAATGGCCAGCTCCTTGCCCAGACCCCCAGAGCTGCATTCTGTCCATGGGCCATGGGGCGTCCAGAGCTGCCTCCCCCAGAAGTGATTGTAAATGTGATAAGGCCTGCCCTCAGCACGGGAGGAACTGCACACTGCTCTGCAGAACAAGATGATCTACAGCTTTGTAGAGTTTCTTAGAAAAAGCATTCCCTTACATGCAGATGCAATTCCTTCTCGTGTCCTTGTTTGGATCCCACCCCTAAGAAAACACTCGCATGGACTAGCTGCCTTCAACACACTCAGAAGGACAAGCCAAGTGTGCTGCTCCTTAGGTGTATATGCAGAGATCTGATGGGTTAGAAAGGCTGTCTTAAAATTTATGGCCAGAACTATCAAAGCCAATGATTTACACTATCTGAAGAGAGGTCCTATCCCTATTTCCACATGTGAAAGCTCAGAGACTGTAATCACTGTGAGTCTGTAAGGGATTTTATATCATTTTGTAGCAAAATAATTGGGGCAGAGCTCTTCCTAAACTGTTAGGAACGGCTAAATGATTTCATGCCACTGCTGTCTGACGGGGTTCTCCGAGCTGACCTGCAACACTGCTCCATTTCAGCCAGACCTGCTTTCCTTACCTGCACTGAACTGCAAGCATTCCTCATCTACGCAACCGCAACGCAGAGCCAAAGCACACAGGCAGAGACCTGGGGCTTCGAGAGAGTGCCCAAGCCTAGCTGCTGGGACCGTGCCTGAGCTCAGCGAATTTGCGGTACCACAGGCACCCCAGAGCTGTGACATCCCATGGAATCAGGCTGATGAAAACATTTACCCTGTGCTTCCCATCTCAGCTTGTCTGGCTCAGCCTGCTGTAAGGCCGAAGCTGCTGCTGGCAGCCCTCTTTACAACATACACGTTCACTCTGCTGCAGCATGTTAAAATCTGTTTATTACCAATAAAGGGAAATAATGAAAAATCCATTTGAGGTAAATAGTTCTAATGGAGTTTTCTTTATTGACCTTTATAGGCCTAAAAATCATGTGGCTCTCAGCCTTCTCTATTTTCTTGTTGTTTTTCCCTTCAGATAAGGGCAGATAGTTCATTTGCATTTGAGATTACTGATGGACAAAGCCACCCGTTGCTCATTTGTTTCCTGTAGCTTGGGGAAACCTTTCAGCAGAGCCCATCCTTCAGTGTTAGCACATGCAGATGCCTGTGGGGCTGACATGGGGCTCACACTGTTGACCAGAACATACACGTTCCCTGTGGCCACCTGCTAGAGCAGACCATGGCAGAAATTTGCTTTCACAAAGAGAACACTGTCAATTTTGGTTTGGTCCACTCTGTTTTCAGTTCCCATCCCATTTTTAAAGGATGTAAACAGCTTCAGAAGAAATGTTCTGAGCAAGTTTTAGCAAAGCATACAGAAGCAAAGAATCTGGTTCAGTAACCACTGAGGGAACAGCAAGTGCCCACTGACCTCAGGTTTCCACATCTGGATGCAAAGAAAACATGCTGGTTATACATCTCCAACTAGATGCAATTTCAACAATTGAAAAAATTGAAAACTATTTCTGAGGTTGCCCTCTGTGTCTGCAGCCTACTGATTTTACTTCCCCACCACCCCCCTTTTAACATGAATAACTCTGCCCACAGGTAGCAGCCCAAGAAGGGAACGTGCTGATTAAAGGGCACCGCTACAAGAAGGCCCTCGGGTACTTCACCCTGGCTATCTTGACAAGCAAAGATAACCCAAGATACCTCCGACAGAGGGCTGCTTGCTTTATGCACCTGAAAAAATACGACAAAGCTTTAAAAGATATGGAGAAAGTGATTGAGAAGCACGGCTGTAACAGTCTCAGAACACGGGTTCAGGACCACTGCTCCAAAGGACATCTGCTGCTGGCAGTGTCAGAGGAGCAGGCAGCAGTCAAACAGTATCTTGAAGCACTGCAGTTGGACGAATCCATGGCCCTGTGCAGCATCAGTAATGGCCCTGGTAATGAAATTTTAGCCAAAACTTTTCATAAAATTGCACAATGCAATTTTGAAATGCAGCATTATGAAGAGGCCTGGAAAATCACAGATTATGGACTTAAAATTGATAGAAATAGTACTGAACTGAAGAAGCTGAAAACAAGACTCAAGCGAGAGGCATCAGGCTGCAGCATACATTAATTTATGTTTGGGGATTTTCCAGTGACTGATCTTTTTCTAGTTTGTTTGTGAGGCTACAAGAATAAGGGAAGGAGAAGCTCATGAGAAATACGCAATGGAACATGGCACTGAACGTGGCACAGCAAGACCAGAAGTAAAACATTTCAGAGTGAAACAAAACTGACCAAGAGAGCTAATAAGGAAAAGGCATTATTCAATATCCTTTATAATTATTGTGGATCTAAGTCAACTCCACCTTGTGAAGAATGGGTTTGTCTGGCTAAACTGAGTAACTCATCCCGCAGCACATTGGTTCCAATCACAGTGAAGGAAAGCATTCCAGTATCTTGCAGTTTATGAAATAACCACGTATTTCCTTGCTATTTATTCAAGTAGCTTTAATGCAAACTGTTGAACTAAGTAGCCTTATTTTATGGGCCAAAAAGATCCCTGAAAAGTAACATTTGTGCTTGAAGTTTGTGAAGCATCACGTGTTACACCACTCAACTGTCCCTCTTCTGAAGGGGAGGATCTGTCTCGTTCTAGTGGATTTGCAATATTCAGCACCAGTTCAAGGGAGTGGGGCAGTACAAATGCAAAGCAGTGTTCTTCTGTCCCAGGCAACATAGGTAAGATGAAGGATGAGACCCAACAAAGGTGAAACATCCAACCTAGAGACTCTGGGGGACAGAGGCAGCTATACCACAGGTAAGAATGGGTTTCTTTCTCTTTCAAAGTCAAGAACGGTTACTCTGATTCTAATCATGGTGACACCGATGAGTACTTTTTGCTCCTAATTGGCACTGAGATGCTGTAAGAAAGTTTATTTCCAAGTATGAAATCAAAAAGAGAAAACAAAGACAGCCTACTGGATCAGCAGCCTCTGCTCAGAGAAGCAGCACCAACCTCCTGAATCTCAGTACGGAACTCATAGCGAACCGAGATATGCTTCAAGACCCACGTCTTATAAAAATAAGATACTTCATTTTCTTCTCTTTCCTTCTAGACCCGAAGCTTTTTGTGCTTTTTTTGTTAAGGAAAATGAAGTTGGGGAACAACATCCCTCAGATCACCCGACAGTCCTGGGAAGACGACGTCCTGCCTGCCAGGATGATACTCCACCCACCAGCCCAGGCTCCTTTTTAGGAAGCTTGGGGTGTTTTTGGCATGCTTTGCTTTGCTAAGCGATACACTCTGCTGCTTTGAATAGATTGCATTTATTGCTCCTGAAGTATTTTGTCTTTAAAGACATTAGAGGCAAAAATCACCCTTGCAAGATTGCTATAGAGTTACGCTGAAGAAAAATTTGTTTTCAACCTAAATAGCCTGAAACTATTTCTTCAAGCACCAGGAAGGCATATAACTTCTTATCTATTAGTCATGGTCTAGATTAATGGCTGCTTCTCTCTGCAGATCCAAACTGTTCTCATCAGCATTTTTATTTGTTTCTTTAATCTTCTTTGTCCTCTTTCTGTGCACATTAAACTACTGTGATCAAAGTCCTTATCTCTGTCTCTGCCTAAGCTTCTGATTTGTTCTTTATTTCTCCATTGTGGGCTTGCTCTTCCAACTAATTTCTTGGAATATCAACTAGATCTTTCTGATTAGTCACAGTGAGAGGGGTTTGATTAGCAGCGGCCTTGCATTATGCATGCCCAGCACAATTTCACACTCAGCACAACCCATTCTGACACTCTTTTCCTGGACTCCTGGGGAGCAGGCAGGATTAAACATGACCTATTTCTATCAGCTACTGCCCAGCCCGTGCACCTATGGCCAAAAGCATGCCCGTGCCCACATATCCACGTACCTCCACCACTCTATTGCTGTGCTATGCCAGAAGACAGCAGCTTTCAAACAACAGCATGCCGCAGCGTGTAGGGAAGGAGTCCTTCCAGAGTACCCAGCACTTTTCCTTACACAGTCACCATCACTGGCTTTGGATAGAACTCTGAGGCTAACTGTGATCCTTCACTCAGTGCCAGGGAGGCCACGAGGAGCATTTGAGACGCCTTAACAGCATCTCTGCTCGAGCCTGGCTCTGGGCAGCCTGCTGCTGTTAAACAAGCTATCACAGTCATCAGAGGGCACTGCCCTCGCTGGGAGCCAGCTCCGGCTGCTTTCCTCTCAGCCCAGTCTCCCCTGCCAGCAATAGCTATGCAGCAGAAATCCATCAATATTTATCAACAAACATCTCCCTCCCTCTCCAGCCTGATAAGTCTCGTTTTTATCTGCTGCCTTTCCCCATATCAGGGCCTGGGACCACTCAGCCGAATCACCAACTGTTTCATTACACACATGCCGTTTTCTAACAGGATATTGTTTCCACTTCCAGATTGAAGAATCTGAATAGAAGCTGCAGTGATCACTGCTGTATGTTTCTATAAGGTTAACCAGCAATTCATCAAGATTACAGAGCTGTTTCCAGCTGCTTTGAGACACATCACTCATTCTGTGCATGCAGCCGATGGCTGAAGTTTAGAGAAGAAATTGCATTTGTAACACCTGCTCCTTGAAAGTCTCTGCACCACACCTCAGGACATCCTCACGGCACGCGGGTGTGAGTGGTGGAGTTTCCTGACTTCATCTGCTGCAGTCCAGCAGGCAAAAAGCAGTTTAGAAATGATGAAAAATTGGTTGGTATTAAATACTCAACTGGAAGCTTTTCTCAGAGCTCAGGCAGAGCTAAACTGAACTTTTCTGATTTCAAAATAACTTTTTTTTTCCTTTAAACTCATATCACACCCATTATTTTTTCAATTTCAGTTACTTATGTGCTCCCAGGTACTGAGAGAATCTAAAACCATCAGTGAGTGATCAAATGCCTTTTTGAAGCTGACACACTGCCTGGAAGTCATCTTCCTGACTTTCAGTCTAATCCACTGAGCTCCCCAGATTCACATGGTGGTGGAAACGCAGCTCTGGCTTACAGCCACACAAACCCAGTAACGTTAATGAGTTTCTGTGTTTATGAGTGAGGACATCCACTTGACTTGCAGAGGCAGATGTTTCACTTTAATGACAGCTAATCTAAAAGCCATTTCTTTTACTACCATTTCTCTGTGGAAGATTAACCGTGTTATCGTTGCACTGCTTCTGCACCAAGCCATTTCCAATTTGCCAGGGCTCCGAGGACGCACTGTCACCATTAGTTTAATGGGCTCCATGGAATTATCCCTGATGTTGCGGTCTCCCTTTGGAGCCGTGGCTGTTTCAGCTCCACTGGTTATGTCAGAACCTGTTGTTTCTCCAGCAGTTGTTCGATAGCACCTTAAGGGAGGGGACTCATTACTCAGAAGGCACTGCACTCCAGAGCTGTGGGCTCCAAGATGCTCTTCCTCTTTCCTCCTGCAGCTGCTGCAGCTCCCAGGAATGACTGTTTCACATTCACTTGTTCTGTAAGATGCCAAAGAACGCTGCAGACCTGCCCCTGCCTCACTGATGCATACCTCCCTGACACCCCAAGCACAGGACCAGTGGTTTACTGGTCACTGAAGTGCTCAGAGCAGGATGACATGAGTGCAGCATTCAGCAGATGAGAAGGGGTGAGGACAGGTGAGGAACCACCTGAGGAGCACCGAGGACTGTTCTGCAGGCAGCACAAAGCCAGGTCTCACTTGCCAGGCCAGCTGTGGGCTCATCAGGTGGCTCACCATTCAACCCCACCCTTTTTGTATTTGTATGTTCCCTACCTGATTCCAAAAAATCAAGAGTTAGAGAGAAGAAACTGGCATAAGGACTTTCCCACAGATTGGAAAGGAAATTAACAATGGCATCTGATAATAAGCGTACACATCTCATTGCTGAGCTGCCTCACAGTAAAGGAGAAAATGTAGCAGTGAAGCCAGAGGGGGAATGCAGGAGCGAGCCGGAAGCAGAGGATGGTAAGGATGCCATTCCCTTTCTGTTGTGCATTGTGTTATGCCCCTCAGTTGTATTTTGTGATTCAGGTGCACGCCTGGTGCAGCCTGGTGCACACAGTGCAGGGGGGGCACGGGGCACAGCGGGACCTGCAGCCACAGCGGAGCCACGGTGCCAGGGCCAGATCGCTCGTGGATGAAACAAGAAACAGACTGACTCTTATTTTCCTGCTGAAAATGACCATTTTATGGAGCATCTTAATTGCTTAGAAACCTCAGATGTTGTATTATAAGACACTCAAACCCTGGTAATATACTTGGCACATTCTCTGAAAATCACATTGAAATCTTTGAATACCAGGAACATCTCTGCGTGCTGGTAATGGCGGAGGCAGAGTTCCTTTAATGTAGTTTTAACAATAGAAACATTTTTACTTCACCATTTGCATTTTTTGCAACCCGGCCAACAGTATTTTTGCAGTGCCATTTCTTTTCTTCTCATGCATCATCTGTCCGCTCCTGAGCAATAAGATCTACTTACTGAAGAAAACAGGTAATTAGCCATCTACATAAATTACCCTGTGTCTACATCATTAATGTGTTTGGATGTTTTAATTGATTGCATTTGCAACTGTTTTGGATAGCTAAAATGCCAGCTAATGTGATCCAATTAAGCCTCCTAATAAACCTGACTGAGGAACTGCAGTACAACCACACATCAAGCAGACACGTCCAGGGAAATGCCATGGGGCTGACAGATTGGAATAGACTGTGTCCCTTTGGAAAGACTCAAATCACTTCTCAACAAGGAAACTTCTGCTTGACTGTGACTTCCAGCTGACTCTACCCAAGACCTGATCCAACACACCTTGTGAGCACACGCTCAAGTCTGCTCCCACAGTTGTGTGCGTTGCTGACTCAGGTTCCTCCCAGGAGCTTCCCCTGTAATTGTCTCCTTCCATAACGCTCTGCTAACAATTTATTGCCATTTTTGTAATGATTTATTTCCTAGACTTCTTGAACTATCAACAATATCAACTTACTCAACTCATAGACATCTAAAGGAAATTATCCCACAAATATGTGAAGTGATAGCATTCATACAGGTAAGATTAGAAGCTTTCTTCATTTATTTTAAGCTAAATTACAATTTTAACAGCAAACTGCCTTTTAATATTCTGTTATCAGTCACCCGAGTACCACCTGTACGGTTAGGATTCCTTAAGCTGATCGTGTTGCTGCTGTTGTTGCTGTCTCACACACAAGCAGCAATGCACCCAGCCTTACTAAGGACAGGGGCCACTCATGCCCAGAGATGCTCTCACTAGAAACATGATGCACCTTGCCAAGGGTGCCCTGCAGGCAGCTCACCTACATGGGGCAGTGTCTTTATGACAGCTCCGGAGGTCTTTTCTAGGCTCAGAGATTATAGATTTAATGGACTAATTTGTGTGAAACTCTCTGCTCTGTATTTCGCCAGATATTAGACAAGACATAATGGCTCTGGCATCAACATCTATTAACTCATCTTGACTTTGATTCTCTGCGTGACTTTGTTTCATCTGTTAAAATGGGGATAATACTCTATTTTCAGATATTTGTCTGTATCTCTTAGTTCTGGGTACAAAATCCTCTGAAGATGACATGCTGTTGTAAAAGAGCTATGAATTCTCAGCAAACCCCTTCCCAGCCGGTGCTGCCAGCTGAGATCACCCCTCTGCTGTCTGCACCCCTTGGCTAGCTGTACAGCTGTGGCACAAGCACAGTCAGAGCATCAGCCCCAGTGGGACCAAGAAAGCATCCAGAGCAGCCCAGGGTATGCAGCCCGCTGACCCTGAGCACAGGTTTTCTGTTTAGTTTGTAGGCAACGCGATGGAAACAGTAACAATGGGTAAGAAGGGTGTTCAGATTCACACCACTGGCTGCAGACAGTTTTCCAGTTGGTCTGAATAGCTTTTCTTTGAAAACAGAACTATCTTCATTTGAAAGATACCAACAGTGCACGATTAATGAATATTACTGCCGAAATTTGTATGTGTCCTGTATCTGGAAATCACTTCAAGTAAAATAACTTAAAAGCATTTCATTGGCAATCCATCTTCCTATGTAGCAAAACGAAGCACATCCTTTAAATCATCACAAAGTTTTAGAAAGCTGTGTCATTAAAACATTATTGCAATATTCAGCACTGCACTGAAATTAAATTAAATCCATGGAAAACGAGACATTGCCTTCCCAAATAAGTCTCCCTGCCACAGATGCTGGAAAATCTCTTCTCCCTCCATTCCAAAGTCAGTTCTGGAAAAGAGCTACATACAACCCAAGGGAAATCCCATACCCATCCTTTCACTGTCTCATCTAGCTGCTAGCTGAGGGAGTAGCACCAAAAGGAATTCTGTGCAATGCCTGCACCTCTGTATGTATAAATCAGCGTGCTTCCCAGCTGCTGCCATGTATCACACCAAGAAGCTGCCAGCACTCTCAGAGCCAGAAGCTGTGGTAGGTTTCCACTCCTGACTTCTCACTCCCTTGAGCACAGCCAGGCAGCCCGGGGCAGGGCTCAGGAAGGTGGAGGAAAGCCGGCAGCAGCCAGGGCTATGCGGAGCCCCAGCCTGCCTGCGTGCTGCAACCCCTCCTCCCCTGCTCAGGAGCTGGGAGCTGCACGCAGCCGAGCTCAGAACTTTGGGAATGGCTCTGAGAAGAGTGAGGAGCTGGGGCACAGGGGCTCCTGCAAGCTGGGGAGCTGGCACATGGGGTAGGAGCCTTCTCCTTCCCTTCCTCTCTACTAAGGACAGAGCAGACACAGCTCGAAGACGCTCACATCTGGAAGGAGCTCTGTTTGGATTCTGCTGCTGTTAACAGAGCCCAGCAGAGCTGCATCCACAGAGGAGGAGAGGAAAATTCTTCAAAACAGCAAGATACTGTTCAGAGCGTGGAGTGGAAGGAGGCAGCTTTCCCCCTCCTTCCCCTTTTGGGAGAAAGGAGTTGCCCAAACCTCGTGATGAGACTTTTCCACAGTTCCCAGCGTGGGCTCCTGGAGCGATGACGCTGCACCGCTGACCCGGGGGGGCACAGCCAGAGCACCCCCAGAGCAGGCACCCGGTGGGCACGGAAATGGAGAATGAGGTTGGCAAATCTGTGGACAATCAAATGGACAAATACATGTAATTTGGAAGTTTTCTTTACCTATCTCTGCTTTTATTCTGCTTCCTTTTTCCCTCTGATTTGTCGTGCATTTACTCCGTATTGATTTAGCTGTGCTGTTAATTCTGTCTTACCCTCCCCTCCTCAATGTAGAGTTACAATAATGGGGAAATCAGAAAGTCAAATGGATATTGTGGAAAAATCAACAAGATCTGGGAAGAAATCCTGGCGCGTTGTGGCCATCGGGCTGGCAGTGCTGCTGCTCCTCACCACTTGTGCCGCAGTCGCCCTGGTGATCCTCTATGCCAGCAGCAGGGGTGAGTACCTGGAATCGTTTTCCTTTTCCCCTGCAAACAATGTAAAAGTCTTTTCTGCAGAGCTAAATGAAACCAGAAATACAGGGAGGAGGCGAGCTCACCTCTGTGAGGGACTTTGCTATCTCTGCTTTGTTCCAAGCTCATAAAGAGAGAGGATTGTGAGATTTGGTTTCATTATTGAGTTATGTGAAATAAGATTTTAATTCTGTGCATTTCATTGAATTTGTCAGTTAGACAAAGGTCAAAAAATATTGCACTATTTTAGAGGGGAAGCATGCATGTGTGTGCCCTGACATTTTACAGCACAATATGAAAGCTTAAAAAGATGTCAGTGCACTGCTGGAGGGAGGGAGAGAGACTTCTTTAATATTGCATAGGGCAGTTTGAGCTCTAGGTGAAACGTGGTTCGGTGACTTCTATGAGCATGACTTGCCAGGAACCTGACATGTGCCAGGCATGTTCGGTGTGCTCTGCCTAAATATATTAACTGCCCATCTTTGGGGGGTAACAATTAATGAGAAATGTGAGTTCATGAGAAAAGCCTTTTCTATTGTTTACTTCACTGCCAGCAACTGAATGTTATCAGCATTTGCTCCAGTGCTAGGTGAAATCCCTGAGCACTAGGTAGTCATAATACTCAGCAGTAAGTTGCTCATGTTCATTCTACTACCTCGGGAGACAGAGGTAAAGAATTCCCCTTATCTAGGTCCTGGGGTTGGAATCTCTGTAACAGAACATTGAGCTATACAGAATTTTTTGTTGCTTGGATGTACAGTAGCTTTCTCAAGTCTTCTATACATGTTGCTTCTTGGGTTCAGAAGAATCAAAATGCAGGCATTATTATCTGTCCAAATGTTGGCCTCACATTCAGACCCATGGGAAAAGTCTGTGCAAAGAAAGCTGGTGTATGCACAGAAAAGCTTGTTTGTGGAAAAGGAATTCCAAAATCTAAATATTTCTCAGGCCTGTATCAGCAATTAAGCTTTCATTTGAAGTGTTTCCCAGATTCAGACATTCCCAAGCAGAATGCAAGTGCAAAATGATAGCAGAACTGATATGCTGCTTGTCCTGTTAGCTGCTCAGCTCATGGAAAAATAAGTTTTTTCTTCTTTTATCTGCATACCCAGACAAAACAGAAAAACCACTGAAGCTGAAACAGATCTAGAAGCTCTTTGGGGATATTTGACATCTAGAGAAGTTTTTGCATTCACAAAACATTGCCTAAATAAGCTAAAAAAAGTATAGAAAGAATAGCAGAGCAATATTTGGGTGAGCACAGAAAGGGAGGCAGACAGAAATGAAGTCATTCTCTTTGAGTCTGACTACAGCATGCTCTCAGTTACATCTTTCCATCACCACCCACACACGCATCTCTGCAGCCTTTTCACAGCTCTCTCAGCTATGATCCACAAATATTTACCAACCTCCCAGTCTCATCACTTCTTGTACAGGTTACAGCTGGAAGAACATTTCAATACTTATCCTAGCTGGCATGTCAAGTCACAGTCAGTGACTTCTCCAAACACCTTAGAGTTGCTAACAGCTTGCATCCTCCCCTAACTGCCAGTGCTGACCACTGAAAAGTCAATTTCTAGCTTCCAGGTTTGTAGGGTTTCCTCTCAGATAGGATTTGCCAGTTTTTTTGTTCGCATCCCTACCGGTTGTATTCACATCCATTATGCAGGCTGTCAGCACTAGAGGGCCCACTGCTGCACCCCTTTGGCAGTTTACAAACAACCAAAAAGGAATACAGCCCTTGGAGTAAGGAGCACCCTGTTCTGGGAGGGGATTTCCAAAAGCCATGCCATGGCCCTGTATTTCCTCTGCTGTGAATGGAATAGACATGCAATCAAATAACGTGTTTGCAAGAGCTGCCGACTGCTCACCCAGCACAGGCACAGCAACAGCAGGTTGTGGCTGAGGCCTGGCTCGTCTCCTGGCCTGATGCCTCATCATGCTTTGGCTCCATGAACATTCACTGGAGAGGCATCTTAATCAAAGGAGATGGAGAGTTTAAAGAAGTAGCAGCTAACATAAAAGTCACGATGAAATGACCTCTGGGCAGCAAGATTCCTTTCCTCTATCACTTCTGTCTCAGTTCTGCTAAGATGGAGCTCAGGGACTGTGAGGTGTGAATGCTGTTAGCAAGCAGCAGCCACACGGGGCCGCAGAGGTGGCCGTTATTCAGCCTGCTGATCCCCACCTCAGACTGTCTCAGCCACGCTTACAGACAGACCGCAGGTAAGAGACTAAGATAGAAGAAAAACACCTGGGTCATGGAGCTCATCTGAAGACACTGGCAAGTGGCAGGGCCAGTCCTTTCAGAGAAAAAGCAGCTAGATTTGGCAGTTACATTATCCATTGGAAGCTCTTTGCTGTCACAATAGCAGAGGCAGTCTGCAGTGCTGACAGCACTCCTGCAGATGAGAACTGCGTGAGGAGCAGGCCAGGTGCTGAAGGTAGAGCTCACGCTTGGCTGCCTGATGACAACTGTGGATCTAAATTGCTTTGATGTGCCATCCCCAGCCATCTGTGGTCCTCAAAAACACAGAGGCAAAACACTAAACACAAACTGTACGCTTCAGAGCATTCAGAGAATGATTTGCTGAGGTTTTGTCTAAAAAGAAACTTACAATAAGGCTGTGAAAAGCAACTGGCATTTTAAAATTCATCACTCAGATGAACTGCTGAAGAGAGCTACAGGGCTCTGCTGTTCTCAAATTATTCTTGTAACCTGCTGCTTGCCAGTAAACATAGAACTGCTCTGTGCCTTCCTGTGGAGATCTCTGCAGGGAACCCCGGGGGCCTGCGGCACGCCCCAGTCCTGCCATCCCTCTGGTGAGCAGCTGCCCTCTGAAGTTGGGTCTGGAGCACTTATTTTCCCTCATTTTCTTCATTCTGCAGCAGCCCCACAGCTCAGGTCACTTTATTTAGCTCCATTAAAGCTTATCCTCCTTTCTCAGTTCTCTGACAGTGCTCTGCCAGACTGGCAGTGAGAAAGCCTTCAGTCTGACCAGCGTTCATTGGCTGAACAGCATGTTTTTACCCTGGGCTTTTAAATCTATATATTATTCGAGAGTTTAAGAAAATCCACAAACTGTGCTTGCTTCTTCTGGTAAAAAAAAAAAAAAAAAAAAAGTGCTGCTGCACTGCTCTATGTGAGGCTTCATGTCGTTACACATTTTGCTCATCCCATGTTCTGATTGCTAGACACTGAGCTATTACAAGGCATGCAGTTATTCTAATGCAGATCTACTCCCACGCAGCACAACTGCACTCAACTGAACCCTGAATGTTCCATCCCCAATCACAGTGGGGGCTTTTTATGTTGCTTCCACTGATGAACTTCAAAGCCCTCTTTTCTTCCCTACTGTTTTATTTCTATCTGAATTACTGTAATCTTGTTTGCTCTCATGTAAAGAGAACTTGTTTTGTGCACTTGTTTTCATGGGAAGGAATTTTTGAGCAACTTCTCTGCAAGCACCCTACAGTAAGGATCAAGAGAAGGTTTAAAATCACAAAGTGGGGGTGTCAAGTTTTAGTTTCCACATCAGGAAGCTCCACATTGCTGCCAGACTCACGCAGCACGGTTAGAAAAGAGCGCTCGGCCCTGCTCCAGCTCCTGCTCCCCACTGACCCATCAGCAGTGCATTTGGCTTTTGTGGATCTTCTTCATTGACCAAATGCAAGCCTGCTCCCCTCCCCAAGCCAAACACACAGATGACCCTGAGCAGTGCAAAGTCAATAAACCAGCTATGGGCTTTCTCCTCCTCTCTAAACCTCTCAGTCAATGCCTTTGAAGATCAGGAAAAAGCTCAAGCAATCTTAGTACATCATACAGATATAGACACACTTTCAGTATACCTATGAACATTTCTTGCACAGGAATGTTCCTCATGTATCCACAGGTAAGAGATGCCTGCAGCTGGCATCTTTCACCAACACTGAGGCTGGACTGTTGGTGGATGACACTGGTAGTGACCTCCAGCTGACCGTCTGCTTCCTCCCTCCTTTCTCTCCAGGCTCTCACTACGGCACCAATTCGGGAAACATATGTACCAGCCCTGGATGTGTCACAGCAGGTAACAGTCCTTACAATAAATAGTTATTGCAGAAGTGATGTTTTACAAATTGTTAGGCTTTTAAAAGAATAGAACTATTTCTGTCAAGGGCTGCAAGTACAGCTGTCCTCAAACACAGCTCCATGTGTAAACACTGGGGCAAAACAAAAAAAGGACCCAAGTATTGCTATTCCTCCAGTGTATACTTTCTTCATAGGTGAGTAGTACAGGGAGATTTCCATTGTGGTCATCTGGCCTGAGCCACGATGATGTGGATTGACCAACACAGTCTGTATCCATAAAGTATCATAAAAATCCCCTTAGAATTAATTCTGTCACAAAGATTTTATTGTACATACAGGGCTATGCACCTTCTCAGTCTGAGCACCTACTGATGTGCCTCCATTATATGCAATTAAGAGAGGTAAGACCACAACACAGATGCTCAGTTACCCCCAGAAACACTGACCTCCCAAGCAGGTACCCAGGCTCGAGCCCCAGGCTGAGCAGCAGCAGCGTGCTCGTGCCTGTAAGGCAGTGTGCGTTAAGAGGATTATCATGCTATCAGCCACAGGCCCTCTCTGTAAAAGCCTGTGCACATCTGCACTATAATTGCAGTGCAAGTGTCTGCCTTCAGATGCTCCTTTGCATTGTTAAATAGATAACATGATCTTTTCAGTGATAATACTTGAGCAAGGTGCCTTCTTTCCAAGCACCTTAGTGGCAGTCTTTGGCAGTCCCAGAGATGACTGAGCAGTCTGTGGAACTCACCTCTCTGATTTTCATACCTAGCTGCTAGAATAATTCAGAATATGGACACGACAGCTGACCCCTGCAAGGATTTCTACCAGTATGCTTGTGGGGGCTGGCTGAACCGGCACGTTATCCCAGAAACTAGCTCCAGATACAGCATTTTCGACATCCTGAGAGATGAGCTGGAGATCATCCTAAAAGGCAAGAGTGAGGCTTCTCTATCCTTGGTTATACTTGTCTTTAATTTCAGATATTTACTGGACCTTATGGAGGGAAGTGTTGATCACTATTTTTTTCCACCAGTCCTTTAATCTCTCTCTCTCTCACTACATCCATTTTGTGATAACATCCTGTTCCCACTGGAAATTGGCCAGAGGTGATTTGGTACTACCTTCAAAGGGAGCTGGACAAGCCATGTGCATGTCCTTCTTCCTTACACTTTCTCCCTTTAATAGCTCCTTTAAAGAGCACTCTAGTTTAACAGTAATTGAAGCCTAAGGTAACAAGTACTTTTCATAGCCCTCAATTCTCAGTGATTTCTGTGAAAAGATCAAAAGATCTCTAGGGTGGAAATCTCACTGCAATGGTTCCTTCCCCAGGTGTGCTGGAGACTTCAGATCAAGGGGACAGAGAAGCATTTCAGAAAGCTAAGATACTTTACAAGTCATGCATGAATGAGAGTGAGTCTCTTCTCGTTCAATACCAAACATACAACTTGAACAAGAGTCCAACTGATGTGTCTGATCTGCATGGCCTTGTGTGGAAAGCTGATCTTCAGCCAAATGAATACCGATGCCTTGGAACATGGCATGGATACTGCTTGCCACCCTCAAACATGCAAAGTCTGTCCCTCTGCATTCAGAAGTGCAGTTAAAATCTGTACAGATTTTTATTACTTTTATGAAGATTAACATGGAGACTGATTTCACACCTCTTGCTGTCTACTATTATAGATTCACTTCTAGAGTTAAACTGTTAAGATTTTATCTACTTTTTTCTGCATGTCTCCCCAGCCCACCTCCCAAAAACAAATATAGTATTTGTTTTTCCTCTCTTAGGTCTTATAGAGCAGCGAGATTCACTGCCCCTGCTAGAGGTCTTAGCAATGGTTGGAGATTGGCCAGTGGCTTCTGCAGACTGGAATAGCACCAAAGGTAACACCGGGCCTGGAAGAGGCAGAATTATGTGCTGCACTAAGGTGGCAGCTATCCTCGATCCCCTGACTTTTGCTTATGAAAAGATTAGAATGTAGGATACAAACATACTTAGCATGCTGTGATCCGTATGAAGTACTTCAAAATAACATACCCATATTTTAAGATTTCATTCATGAACACTGGACATTTTAAGGCAAGTTAGGAAACCTAGAGGACAAACACAGTGATAACAAAACAATATAACAGTTCTACTACTTGCATACTGATTAGGGTTTGGAGCATAACCCCCTAATTAGGCAAGGTCATGTCTGTGCTAATGGATATATTGCTAAGTAATGTATGTTTTCCCTTTCATCTCCCAGAACCAAGCTGGAGCATGGAGGAGAAGCTCTCCATAATGAACTCCAGGTTTAACAAACGTGTCCTCATTGACATGTTTGTATGGAACGATGACCGGGATTCCAGCAGACATATCATTTACGTAAGAAAAACATTGCAAGGAATTATTTATGTACACCAGAATTGTGTCCTTATTTACCCCACGGATGGATTAGCTTCCCCTAACTGCTGCTGATTCACAACATTTAAGGGTTGGAAATGCTTGTGACTTGCAAGATGATTGTGGTGGTTAATATATAGCAGGATATCTTGAAGTTTATATGTATTTCAGAGCTTGTTCATGTGTTCTTATGCATGAAGTCTAGCCCTTAAGTCAAGCAGCTTCTTTTCTAAGTCGCTTAAATTTATTCTTATATCTCAATGACTGCTTAAAAGATGCTTCTTAATTACCTGTGCTAAGTATTCATCCTGTCATCACCTAGAAATTCAGAGGCAGAATTCTCACCTCAGTTTCTAGAGAGCTGACTTTGAGTATTTGGTAGAAGCGTGTTGCTGGCCATTCCAGCACTGGATGGCATGTGCAGCATTTCATGTTGCCTTTCAAGGACACCTTTGGACAACACCAGTTCCTGTTCATCACTAACTAAAGAAATGTATATGATCTCCTTCAGATTGACCAACCTGGCTTAGGAATGCCGTCCAGAGATTACTACTTCAATGGGGGCAACTACCAAAGGGTGAGTACTCCTTGTCATTTACTATGTGCTACTAAGTAACCTCAGTAAGTATTTCTGTGTTTTGAAAAACTCAGATACATGAATCTTCATGTTACAGAACAGACTGTTACACTCACTGCTACATTTTTTCTACCTATGCTAAAGTTCATAAAGTTCAGCAAAGGACTGAACACAGGTATAACTAGCAAGGTCCCCCAGAACTGGCAAATTCATACAGATCAGGAGGTTGTGTGAACAAGGTATGATTGTATTTTATAACTTTCAACAGTTTAATTCTGAAGGATAGCTTTCACTACAATCTGTAAAGCTACCTTGGATTTGCTTGTATGTTCTTCTACAGCCACTGGCTCTGGCTGCTATTATAGAAGGTACTGGAAAGATGGATTATAAGTATGATCTAATGTGACAATTCTCCCATATTTGACATACGATACCACAACATCACTCTTGCTCACAACCAAAACATTCAGAAGTTCGCGTGTTCATTCAGGAGAAAAATCAAGTTTCACATGGAACAGCAAAAGCACTATTACTGGACCAGATACTCACTGGGAAGAGCCTGCTGCCACCCGCTTCCTCCCCTCATTCCCAGAACTACACGAACGCTGTCAGACTAAGTTCTCACTGCTCTGTTGGTGCTCGGGGCAAAAGCATGAGGTTTCTGTAAATACTTAGTAAGCTGTTGCAAATATAGCCTGAGAATTTATCAGTTTTCAAGCTGAAAATACTGCTTTAGTACTTGTTATTTTGTCAGTTATGTCGTACTGGCAGAGAGGATTTGCAGCCTAACAAACTAGCTTTCCTAACACGAATGGAAGGGCATGCAGAGAGCCAACAATTAGCATTTCAGACTCTTGTCTAGTGGCTGTAAAGACAGATTAAAAAATAAAAACAAAAATAAAAGATTAGTTTTCTTCTGACTTCACTGCATTTGAATGCATTTCCATGTATTACGTAGTCTAAAATACAGTCCTGTGAAATTTTTATGAGATTGTTTTTCCACACCTTCTGGCCACCTCTACAAACTGCCAACTTCTGTTGATCTGCCTCATAATACCCAACACGCAGGCTGCACATGGTTGCACTGGGAACAGAGCTGCTCTGAAGTTCGCTGGTAGCTGCTGGAACTGGGGTTCTGCTCTATGAGTTTCACCTACAAAGTAGCAGTTACATTAGAAAAGAGGGATATTTATGCATCACTGCTCAAAAATCAGACTTGGGACATCTTGTAGGAGGTAGAAAAGCAGGTACAGTACACTGATGATCTTAGAAAATCCAGCAGTATTTACAATAGTGACAGAAGAAGGGCTGTGTTCTTAATGTTTATTACTAAAGAGGAGACAACCCCTTTTTGCTTGCTATTTAACAGCTCACTTCCCACAGACAATGAACCAAACTGATGACCCAAACTCCCCCTCTGTGTAGCCCAGCATCTTTTGGCTAAACTCTCACTGAGGCCGGTGGGAGTCTGGCCTGATTAAGGCCTCAGCATTCAGCCTAACAACACAAACCATTACCATGTAAGTGCCCAGACTCACTTTCACAACAGCTATTTTATTTGGCTTCCAAGGTCTATGCAGGAAGACAAGCACACAAGAATAATAGGTAATATTAAGCTTTTCTGTGTCAGGGATCTGTCCTCAGCAGCCAGATACCTTTTCAAGGCCCACCCGGAGGCGTAACTCACAGCCATACCCTTCTCTTACAAGAAAGCAAAGGCATCTCTGGGAGCCATCCAAGAGCTCTTTTCTTTCAGCCAGTAAAAACAGAGTTTAGAGGATTTGTGGTATCACTTTCAGAGAACTTAAGCCCTTCCAAGTTTACCCTGGTATTTGGGCTAGTAGCAATCACCTGTTCCCACAGTGTAACTCAAAGCACAGAGCTTTCTTTCTGCTGAAGTAGAAGTTCTAACCCCAAGAAGTATTGCTTTTGTTATGTGTTTGAGACTGGCAACCGCACTGCAAGGTATTCCAGGATGCAGTGAGGTCCCAGGCAGTGCAGCAGTATCTATTACAGTAAGGAAAATAAAATCAAATTTAAAAATGGAGCATAGAGACTGTGCCATTGGGCACAACTTTTTCCACAGCAGTCTGTGTAGAAGGAAATAACAACCAGTTGTTTGCTTAATGAGGAATGACAGGCAGTATCCCTATTCCTTCTGACTCTATGCACACGCACAATTTCTTCCGTGCAGGTGAGAGAAGCTTACCTGCAGTTCATGATCACTATTGCTAAAATGATCCGAGAAGACAAGAATATGTCCAGAGATGATTCATTTGTCCAAGAGGAGATGGCAAAGGTTATGGAGCTTGAAACAGATATTGCAAATGTGAGTATGGCAATCAAGAACTTGTGAGGGTGTTTGGGGAGGAGTAAGAGTTTCATTCTTTCGTAGCAGTTTGACACAGAACTCAGCCCAAAGATCAGAATCTCTGCATGTATAATTAAGTCTACTGCATGTACTGCTATCATGTCTGCTCTACCCATACTTAATTTTTGGAAGTACCCAAAAGTAGGACACTTCATGTTCTGCTGAACGTGCACCACGACAACCCCCAGGCTAGCTCCCTTCCTTTGTTAGTTGGGGTATTTTGGGGGGAGACTTGTAAAAGCTTGGTTGTCCATTTTGAGGAAGAGAATGCCCTGCCTCAACACATTAATGAAGCATTATTGACCTAGATGTGCTGTACTGAAATACAGAAAACACTGGACACCATCTTTGTGCTTTCATTCCCTCCCGAAAGAAAACCCACTGCTTCTGTTCTCAGCATTGTTCAAGTGTGTCTATGTGCACACAAACCTGTGACTTCAGCCATTGACACCTGTCAGTTGATTCTAGTAATAACCTTGTGAATGTCTTCAGGCAACTACCCCAGCAGAAGAAAGGCACGATGTAACCTTGTTATACAACAAAATGACCTTAAAAGAGCTACAGGAGAAGTTTGCCTTGAACGTAAGTGTTTAAACAAGCTGTGTACAGCTTTCAGCCTCCTGTCATTACCATGTCAATTGGAAAAGGCTTGGTCAACTTGTCAGTGATGCTACAGGAAATCATTTCAATTCTTAATATTGTCCTGGGAGTTTCAAAAAGCATTTTTCTACTGATCAACACTACTACTTAAATATTTGCTGTATCTTCTGTCTCTATACCAAGTGTGTAATTACATGTATTAATCCTAAAGACAAAAGCAAGTGCTTCAATGTCCTTCATATAAAAAAGTAAACTGCATCTTTGGTTCAGAGTGATTCCAAACCAAGTTCTGGGAAAAAAACAACCAAGCCCCAAATAATCAGTCAAAATAAACCCAATACATTTTTCTAGTATATACTCTAAGAGCAACTGGACCTCGGTGCTGCTGGAGCAAGAAACAGTGACCTCTGTACTCAGCAGACCCTCTCTAGTGACTGCTGGCACTACTGCCAACACTGGAATATCCAGTGGCAGGGGCTGTAGTTAGTCCAGACAGTTACTAAGGCACTTAAACACCATGCACGTGTCTTCCTTTCTGCCTAGGAATTTAACTGGACCTTCTTCATCCAAGGTGTCATGTCTTCAGTAAGTGTTCAGGTTGACCCAGAAGAAGAGGTGGTTGTATATGGCATGCCCTACCTGCAAGAGCTGAAAGCAATTATCTCAAAGTACTCAGCAAGGTAAAAAAAATTTGGAACGAGATCCAAGACAATAGTCACTGAAATACCATGGAAACAAGTTATTGGGGCCCATTTGCTAGTTCTACCAGAGCTTCTCTTAGAGGAAAAAAACTTAAAGCTTCACTGTTCTCCTCTGACAGTCTGTACAAATGTTACTTTTTACAAGGGATTAACTCAGCTTTGATTCCCCCACACAGCACCATCCAGAACTACCTCATCTGGCGACTAGTAATTGATCGAGTCAGCAGCTTGAGTCGGCGTTTCAAGGATGCTCGGGCCAGCTACAGGAAGGTACTTCCTCTCTTCCTAAACACACTGCAGAGCACAGTTCTGGCAGAGAGCCGCCCATTCCCCAGCCCAGCCATCGTCAATACAAAGACATTGACATGATCATGTAACTACAAAACATGCTTGAGAGAACTACCCTAACAGAAACCTTTGTGTTAGCCTCCTCTTTAGGCATCAGTTTGGCAGAGGATTTTCAATAAAAGATACGTACACAGAATTGATCCGCGTTGTTTTCTATTCTAGGCACTGTACGGGACAACACTGGAAGAAGCCCGCTGGAGGGAATGCGTGAGTTATGTCAACAACAACATGGAGAACGCAGTGGGAGCGATGTATGTCAGGGAGACATTTGCTGGTGAGAGCAAGAGGATGGTATGTAGTTTCCCCTTTGTACTATTGTACATCCAGTGCCCACAGTGACCATTCCCCTCCATCTGATCTCCCAGCCTATTTTATCTGGTAAAGATATCCATCAGTCAACAGTTAGAAAGTAGAAGAACTCATTTGTGATGCTCTTTTAAATGTCAGTTACCTGAAAACACAATTTTGGGAAAAATCAACTTTTAGTAGTAAACTCTTCATCACTTTAGCTGTGTCTGGGAAAAATAGCATGTAAATAATTCATTTTTTCTTACCACCTCTCTTTTAGGTCCGAGATTTAATAGATAAGATTCGTGAAGTGTTCATTGAGACCTTAGATGAGTTACAGTGGATGGATGAGGCATCTAAAGAGAAAGCTCGTGAGAAGGTCAGAGAACAAGGAAGTTCAATATTCTTTCATGAATATAAGATCTTTGGAGTTTTGTAGCATCACTATTTCCAGTTCTTCCACAGATGAGAGAAGAAAACTTCAATGCTCACTGTCCTGTTGTTTATCATCCTATGACATTATCCTCTTCTTCATCATTTATTAGCTCACATACATTTTTACTTCCTTTAATGAATCTTGTGAACCACTCTGTAATTGAAGAGAGAAGATGGCATACTAGTTGATGCCCTGGCTGTCAACTGAATGCAATGCAGCCCCCCAAAGGCAACTTTTCATTGACTTCAGGACTATCAACTGCTGCAATACAAAGGAAAAGACGTTAAGCCAAATCCCGGTCAGACAGTGCTGCAGGGTCTGCATGTCCACCACAGTGGCTGGCCACACCTGGAGAAGGGAGGGAGGCTATGCTCCGTGCTTTTTTAAAAGTCTCACTAGGCAATAGGGTGTATTTATTTGAACAAAGTCTTCAAGTTTGTGAGAACTGGGATGCAAATACAGGTGGGCAATAACAAAGGTGAGCTTGAATCAAATGAGGAAAAAAAACTCTTTTCTTCTAGGCAATGGCAATTAAAGAACAGATTGGCTATCCAGATTATGTTTTGGAAGACCAGAATGAAAAACTAGACCAGGAATATGCCAATGTAAGTATGCTGCACGTACCTCAGAAAGTACCTCCAGATAAAAACCTTCACTTATTTTCTTGCTTCTTTGAGTACTTTTACCTCCATGACTATCATTTCCAAGTGACTTGAAAGTATACAAATATGATTGTATGGAGCATTTTCCAAGATATCGAGCTCTTTGCATGCATTTGTAAGTGATACTTTGCAATCAAAACATTTTAGAAGATGCATTCAGTGGCACAAAGAATTCCTCATTCAACACAGCTTACCAATACCAAGATATCTGTTTCTCCAGCTAAACTTCAGTGAACACAATTACTTTGAAAACATCCTAGAAAATCTGAGAGCTGGAGCCCAAAAGAGCTTGAAAAAACTTCGAGAAAGAGTTGACCAAGATATGTAAGTTTCAAGACTAGATGCTGCGTACACAGTCCTAAGTCCTGAAACAATGGTTATGATGTCTAAGTCAGATGCAGTGGATACATAAGAACGTTTGTGTTAACATCTCCTGGAAAATATGAACATCTTCTGTTTTGCTTAAGCAGAGAATAATTCAATTTCAGAGCAGCTCACAAGGAGCTATGTCAAGATAAGGGTAGCTAGAGCAGCCAGGGCACCATGAGACACTGCAAGGACAGGAGATGTGGGAAGAGGAGTATCTGAGGCTGATGCTGCTGGACCCTTCTCACAGGTTCATGGCTTCAGACCGTTACCACCATAAAAATGGGCTGACCAGGAGTGTACTTCAGGTAGAAGAAAAGGAGAGGGGATGGAAGGGGAGAAATACAAAGAATGAGAAGTTGTCAAGTTGTGGGAAAGATTTTCCCAGAGAAGCCTACTTCAAAAATAATTACTTCTTAAAGTTAATACTCATTATCTATGGGGCTCCAAATGCAGATGTTCGTATATCAGATTTGCAGTGACAGCAATTACTTAGATTTAATTAAAGTTGTTCAACAGATAAGTTGGGTCTTAACTTGAACTGGACTAACGGCCTTGTGATGCTCAAAACTTCTTCTAAATGCTAATTTTCTTCTGAACATAATAATTCTCATTTCCTCTTAATCTCAGATAGCATTAACGTGACCTGGTAAACAGCTACCACATTCCACCCCAGTGTCATTGTTTAATATTCAAGAGCAAATGTTTCTCACTTTAATTTGGTACTCTTTTGGATGAAAGATACCAAGAAGGGAGACACCAGCTTCTTCCTACTAAGAGTATTTCTTTATAACTGCATTCACTGGTGCTCTTCTTCCCTACCTTAATCCTTTTCTTATACGCAATCTGCATTTTTGAGTAATTCAGTAAAAAGAACGTTGGAAAAAAAAAAAATCACAACTGACTGTGTGCAACATTTATTTTTAGATGGATAATTGGAGCTGCAGTGGTCAATGCATTCTACTCCCCCAACAGGAACCAGATAGGTAGGTTACCACCAACCTCAAACAGCTGCACAGAACTAACGCACCACTCACTGCTTCACCAGCGTGCGAGCCTGCTGTCTAGAAGCAAACCTGCCCAGGCCTCTGGGGAAGAGGAGGGCAAAGCAGACAGGCTGCTCTTCTCAAACAGTTGCTTTGTTGGTGAATATTCAACTCCCCACCCCCTACTTGGCAGGCATCGTTCACATACTGTAATTGGAACAGCCTCATGTTTGGAAGCCTGAGACAGTAACTGCTACTATGCAAGTGCCAGCTCCAGCGACCAGGGAGTGCTCACAGCGTGTTCTGGGCTGTTTCTACTCATGTTTCCACATTCCTGATAAACATAAGGGCAGCTATCCAGCTTGCTCTCTGTGCAGATGGTACAGAAATAATTTTGCTAAGAGGCATACCAGACTAAGGAAACCTGCCTCTGCTTACAGGACGCCAGACTGGAGATATTCTGCAGAGCTGCTAGCCTGACTTCTCTTGATCTCAGTAGCCAAGGTCTTCAGACACAAGACAGGATGGACGTGTCTGGCTCCACACCCTGCCCAGCCTCTGGGCTGGCACAGGTGCCCAGAAGCTCAGGTTCAGCAAGGACCCTGCAGTATCTCCAGGCTCACCTCTGAGCACATCAAACAGGAGCAGAACCAAATCATTTCTACTCTGCAGAGTAGATTTGAATTCCCAAAGCAAAAAGAACAACATCTACTATGTCAAGTACTGACAAACATCATAAGAGAAAATTCTGGCTCTTTTGACCAGCCAGCAACTGTGTAGCCCACAGCACCAGGCTAAAATCACAGTGCAAGGGCAAGACTTCAATAATTTATTCCTAAAGGCAAAAACTTCCGAAGTTCTCACAATTTGATGCTTTAGCCTCATTCAAAAGTACTGTTCCCTATTTGTGCTGCTTCCACTTACCTCCACACTGCAGGCACAGCAAAGCTAGGACCAGTCCTTCACCCTTAGCAGCATTACTCCTGCAGCCTGCCAACACACCCTCCTGGAGCTATACTGGTACTCACTATTGGGCTATTCAGCCACACCATCCCTACTTATCCACACTCATTTTATACTGATGCTAATCAGCTGTGAGCCAGCTTTCCCAGCAGTGAACTTGGGTCTTAAAGAAGCCTGGTTCCTCCATAACTTTGTCCTTGTAAACAATGTGGAGGTTACTGGCTTAACTTGTGGATGAATATGCTTCTATGGAAGGCTTTTATCAGTACACTGAAGGACAGAGCTCCTGCTGCCCTCCCAAGGCTGACACCCAAGCACTCTTGGAGGTCTGCAGCAGTTACTGCTGTGCATGTTTTACATCACTGGGCCTGGTTGGTAATCAGCGTACGATTGCTCACCTTTCTGCAACAAAAATAAAGCAATAAAACATCCACTAGTTCCCCTATAAAATGGGTTTAAGACACCAACTGTAGCCATCTCTGGAGGCCAGTTACTATCTTGTTCTTTCCGCGCTGCAGCGTACATCACTGCAGCTGAAATGTAAATGATGCTTTTCTCAAACAAGGGGATATCGTCATTGCAGATGTGCTAAATTAAACCTTTATCAACTGGTCACTTCCATTTATATAGAGGGAAGTAAATTCACATGAGGAGGCAAGATGGTCTGTGTTCTTAATAATTCTAAGTTTTAGGTTCTTTTTGACCCTTAAACCAAATAACCACTCAGCAATGCATGGAGAAATAAAGCTGTCTCACTTTCTCTATTTCCCTCTCTTCCCCTTTTTGCAGTTTTTCCTGCTGGGATTCTACAGCCTCCCTTCTTCAGCAAACACCAGCCACAAGCCCTGAACTTTGGAGGCATTGGGATGGTTATTGGGCATGAGATTACTCATGGCTTTGATGACAATGGTGAGAAGATAACTCAGAACATATTGTTCTCTCAGTTGCACTCCTTACACTGCAAGAGATTAAAGTTATACACTGCTGTGACTGAAGTATCCATGCACATGTTGATTAAACTTGTGCAGGTTGTACAGAAGCATAAAATGCAGCCTCAGAAATCTCAATCACAGCACATAAAAAGCACGCTCCACCCAGAGAGCTGAGAACAGCAGTGCAGGAGCTATAATTCCAGCTTTCTCCTGTTGTGGCAAAGAAATTAATTCCTTATGAACCTCAGATCATGTAATTACGTGAGCACATAGAATAAGCACTTTAGATAGCCCAAAAGAAGGTAGTAAATTTTGTTATGTGCTGTCTGCAGAATTCAATCTGAAATAAAACTGGGTCTCAGTGTTATACCTGAAGTCAGGGCTGCTGGCTGAACAGCACAGAGCAAGAGGGATGGAAGGAACAATAGAACCTGTCCATACCTTTGTGCCAAAGCAGAATTGACTGCACCAAAACCATTCCTGATACATCTCTGGAGCACAGACCTAAATCAAAGGAGGTAAAGAAGGGGAGGAAGCGTGAATCAAGCATTAAGAAGAAACAGGTGCTACACTGGAAGGGCAGTTGCTGTTAGTAATACGCTCTCACTCAAAGCTTTCCTTTTCTTTTGGATTTTTCACATAGGTAGGAATTTTGACAAAGATGGAAACATGTTTGACTGGTGGAGCAATTTCTCAGCTATGCACTTCAAGGAGCAGTCTCGCTGCATGGTCTACCAGTATGGGAACTACACGTGGGAGCTGGCTGGAGGACAGAATGTAAGTGTAGTTCCCAGAAACAGGCATACATGGCATCTTTCGCTTCCAGACATGTAGGGGAAATAGGTGCTGATCTGAAAACAGCCATCTCAAGCACTTGGTTCCAGTTCAAAGTCAGATTAGAACATCCCCCTGCCTGCTCCACCCCCTCCCTTCCTGTGGTCAGGCTGCTGTCCTTGCAAGCAGCCACTTCCACACCAGTGTCCTTGAACACAGAAAGAAGTGAACATAAATGGAGAATCTCTATAGCCAACAAGCATAAAGTACCCACATCTGATGGCCATAAATATTCTGGAAATAAAATGGAAAGAGTGTTTCTCTCAAGTTAGGGATTGGATGGACGATAGCACAGCCTAGAAAAACAGCAAGATCTGTGCAAGTTGGGCTGATGGTGAACTGGGACCACGTGTGCTTTTGCTGCCTGACCCTATTAAGTTAACTTTGCAGGAAGGAGGAAAATCTGGTGACTGCTACTGTATCTTGCCAGTCCTGCTAGGGGATGTTCTGCCCAGCAGCCCATAGTCTGTTCATTTTATATTCTTAGCCAAACATCTAATCTACAGCTTCTACCCTGTTAATTTCTCATTTACATTCTCCGCTTTCTTTGTCCTAGCACAAAGTCACTGCTGCCTCCTGTTCCAGCCATGGCTGTCTGTCTGTGGTTTGTGGCTGTGCTTCAGCTCGTGGCTCTTAGGTTACTGATGTTACTGCCTGTGGAGTAAAGGAATGATTCCTCTTTTACAGGTCAGTGGCATAAGCACGTTGGGAGAAAATATTGCAGATAATGGAGGAGTCCGACAGGCTTATAAGGTAACTTTCCAATCCCCCAGGTTTACAAGCCATCGTTAGGAAGAGGAACACAGTACTTACTGGCACAAAGGCTCTTTCCACGTGGAGCTCACGCGTGAGCATGGAATGTTCTTTTCTAAGAATAATCCCAGCAGATGTCAGGGTAAAACTTTCTGGTTTTGAATATGGTGACAGTTAAGGGTGTTCACAGAAGAACATCCTGAATTTGCAGAATCTAAACTGACAATTCTGACTCTGAGGAATACCATTAAAATTAATTACTTCACTGAAGTTAATATAAACGTGGTTCTGAAATGTATTACAAACGTGGAAGAGCAGCGTGTCTGACGTAAGTGTCCTGCACACAGAATCTGCTGAGGCTCTGTGCTGCTGAATGCATTTTAACCCCCAGTTCTACCTTTTACATTTTGTGTGCTTTGGGACCATCTCAGCAACCACAGGGATAAGGTGATAGAAAATTTGAAATTAATCAGTATGAGGACACATTAACTTGTCTCCATTATGTCAATATACCTAAAAAAGGAAAATTGGCCAATTAATGTGTAACAATAAGAGGTAATGGATTTAACACTGAACAAGATTATTATCTGCTATTTCATAAGCAGTTACCTGAAGACATAGAAATCATCAGCATGGAAGAGTAGAGAAGACTTAACACTTCTTTTCCAGATACAAAACCTACAGAAGAAGTCATGTAGAAGCTGATATTACTTCAAACTGCAGCCACAGGCATTCAGCCTCAGCTGCTGTGCTGACCTCATCCTTACCACCGGCCACACCTGAGCAGGACAGCAGCTGTCCCCCGTTGCCATGCTTGCTTGCTGAGACCCAGCAGCAAACGAACGGTCCCTCAGAGTGGCAGTGTCCTGCCTTCAGGTGCAATGCTGCGTGCCACCTTGCTCAAGAAATTCAGAGTAGATCTCCAAGCGTCTCCTTAAGGAATAAACACAGCTTCTTGCAGTGGAGGTCCACTCTCCAGCAACAACTACTAACCTAAACCTCAACTTCCATCTAAGAATATGCATATTTTCCTGTTTTATGAACAGTTTTCAGTTCAAAGATTTCTTCAGTAGCTCAGTGCAAATTATCTTCATGTGTTTAACTTGTTTGTATAGAGAAGTCAACAGAATGTTCATGATGACTTTTTTCCATAAAATTAGCCATATTATTTGTATAAGGAAGACACAAATTAGGAAAATACAGAACAGAAGACATATTGTGTTCCCATACAATTGTGATTGAAATCTCTCACTCCAAAATACCATTCAAAACATCCATCGTGTATGAACAGGCCACTGCTGCTTCACTGAACTGAATCTGATAATTTCTAGGCTTATTTAAAATGGCTGGAACAGGAAGGGAAGGAGCCAAAGTTGCCTGGACTGAATCTGTCCCACAAGCAGCTTTTCTTCCTCAACTTTGCCCAGGTAAGAACACTCAGATACCCACTACAAGCTGCACGAAGTATAAATCAGGCTAGCCTAAGGTTTAGGGAGAAAATGAGTTCCACTTGGAGAGTGAATCACCAGTTTGACAGTAGGGGACTTAACCTGGTGCCTCCTGGGCTCTCTGACTTAAGCTCCTCTCTTTGAAGAAACACATAGGTGACGTTAATCAAGAGCTAGTTTATCTGTCCCAAAGATATTAAAAAAACTAAAACTAGTTAGAAAACAATTGTGTCTATTCTGCTTCCTCTATAAAACATATTCCAACTATATTGTAACAAATTGGGTTGCTTCTTAGGAACTTCAAAAAATGGGGGGAAAGTGCCCAAGTTGAATTCCTTTTAATACTGACCCACTGGTTGTTGTTTCTCCTTGTCTAGGTTTGGTGTGGTTCCTACAGACCAGAATATGCTAGCCAGTCAATAAAGACAGATGTCCACAGCCCTCTGAAATACAGGTGGGTTTGTTTACTGACTGACAGCATTTCTTGGTTCAGCCCTTTGCACCAGTACGGTGCAAAACCAGAGTGGCTCTCTGCCAGCAGCTACATGCTAACAGACAAGGTAAGTCTAGGCTGGCTGGTAGCAATTCTCCCACAGTGGGACACTGCTGAAGAGTTCGTTCCTTTACTTAGTCTGGTGAATTTGCCAGTCTACAGAGCATGTTCTAGCATTTCATTAGCTGTGTGCTTCTTGCAGAGTTCAAGTGTCTCATGCTCTGAGACTGCAACAACTGAGTTCTCTGACTAAATCACAGCATGGACACAGCTTTCTGTTTTCCAGAGCAACGACCTCCATACTGTTTCCATGTAAATGAGTTCCTTCTCTTTGTTCAGGGTGATGGGATCTTTGCAGAACTTTGAAGCCTTCTCAGAGGTGTTCCACTGTAAAAAAGGCACAGCCATGCACCCTGCAGAGAAATGCAGAGTGTGGTAACCAAAGGAATGCTGGCAAGAAGGACATGCCCCGGGGACACAACGGACAGCTCTTGCCAGCGATGTGCCTGCTGTTCTCCCATTCAGTCACAGCCAAGGCTAAAGGTGCACCTACTGTAGTGAGAACCGAGGGAACCACAGCACTCAAGCTTTTATGGTTCCACTGGAAAGTATGCAAGCATCTCAGTGACTGAAAGCCAGTGTGCTCCAGACCAGAAACGACTGTTTGAAGCGACATCCTGACTGTTACTAAGACACCGCATCAGGGTTACAAAGACTAATTCTTAAACAAACCACCCAACAAACCCACAAGCAACTACATATCTATTTTTCAGAAAGGAACAATAATTTTAGTATGTCTTACAACTACACCTTCTGAAACTCAGCAAACCTGCCTGAGATGTTTCACTGAACTCTTTTCTAGTGTTCTGATCCAGTTCATTCTGATCTAGTGCATTCTTCCCAAACCCAGGTTAAAGCTAGTTTAAATTCTCATGTTGTCTATTTGCACTTTGATTACTGCTTTGATGTAAGAGGTTGCTATTTGTCTTGATATGTTGCAAAGTGAGCTGTGTGTTAAAATGCCTGTGGGCTGCTGACTCCATGCAGAGCTGCACTCTTCTGCTGCCCTTGAGTTCTTCTGCTCCAAAGAGCAACTGTAACGTGACCTTACGGGGAGGTGTTACCAGAGAGACAGATCACATTTTTAGGAGTACAAATTCTATCATTACGGATGAAACTACAGGGTCTCTTCAGAGGTATATTTAGAAAGATGCTTATTCTTGTACAAGTGTATAAAATACTTTTGGATAGATAGCAAATATGTGAAAATGGAAACAATTAAGTTGTTTTAATCCCGTGCCTTTTCATTTTGCCATAGTCTATTTTACAGTATTTACACTTGAAAAATGTAACATAATTATTTTTAATTAAAAAAAAAATCACAGTAGCAAATTCAGCAAGGATTTTGACACAGAAATGTTTGGGTGAATTTCTTCAGCAAGTGTTCTAAGATGGTGATAATATTTTAAAATGCCAGCACTTAATAGTGCATTTTAAATACTCTTCCAGCAAATGTTTTTCATTCTGGCACAAGAATCACTGGAAAGCAAGATAGTAACACGAGTGCTTAGCTTATGAAGTGCCAAATCACACTGTTTGCTTCACAAATTCTGCTCACATACCACCAACAAAAGGTTTGATTATCTAAACAACAGAGAAAGAAACCAAAATCCCTTCAGAGAAGCAGCTCTGCCCATTAGAGATGGCCCATGGAAGCACTGTGGTCCATTTGACAATAAGAGCTGCCTTGATCGCCGAATAAAGTCCCCCAAATTCTTGCATGAATGTTAGTTTCACCTGCTAAAATGAAATCAAGTTACAGATAGATAAATTGCAGCTTTTACCGTAGCTAAGAATATATAGTTCAATTGCATTTCATTTCTATCTTAAAAGGAATCTTAGAAGATTACTTTCTCAGAGAATCAGTGCTACCTCAGGGATAAACCACTCATCTGTGCCCTTCGCAGTCGCAGAGCTAAGTACAGAAGAGAGGCTAAGTAGTCACATAGGGTTTAGCTGCAGGTTTATTTATATAATCTCTCTTCCAAAGACGAAGAACAGACTGTTCAACACCTGCCAGTGGAGGTGCCTGCTGCAAACAAGTATTACACAAAGCGCAGAATTCAGCTTTCACCTCAGTTAATAGAAAGAGGAAAATTGCTCGCCATCCAGTTCTTTTCTGTGCTGCCCCTCAGATGACTACAGACAGAGACCTCTTCCAGGAAACGCAGCCTGAGTCACACTAGGTTTTGTGTTAAAGCTATGTCTATTAACCGAGGAGAACTGCACTCGAGCACAGTTCTGACAAAGATCCACATTCAAGGCAGATAAGAAGGAGGAAGAGATGATTTTTCAATGGGAATTGCTGGATTCATATATGTAAGTGCCTGAAAACATTAGGATTGACCCACATTAAAAAAAAAAAAAGTAAGAAAAAAAAAAGAAAGAAAAAAACCAAAAAGGCAAATAGGAGAGTGCACTAACTAGCTCTGAGAGTCCTTTCCATAAAATATATAAAAAACCTAAATTGGATTATACAAGTAATAGGCTAGGAGCTTTATTTTTCTGAGGTATTATCTATACAGCTATCAACATGATCTAAAACCCTCCTTAGAAAGAAATACTGCCCAAGCTTTGTCCTGACCAGTCAGTGAGGTTAACCTTTCCCATCCCATCTGAAACTGATGCTTCACAGAAAGATCACTGGATTACTGTTTCCTGTTTGAAAGAGTTTATCTTCTTTTATCACCAAGTGACTGGTTACAAGACAGTCAAGTGCTCTGATAGATCAGCTTTCGTAATTTAATTTGTGTATGGTGGCAGGCAAAAATAAACCATGTTTAACTGCATTTTGTCCATCTTCACTTACTCAGAAATGGGCCTGGGGCCATCCAGGTTTGCAGTAATCGTGATGTGGAAGTACAAGCGATTGTTATTTGTTACTATATTCATACAGCAGTTTTGGCCTGGAGAATTATTTTATATTCGTTCACTCAAGTTTTAGCAAGGGACTATGAAACTCTCTGATACTGATTGCCAGGAAGTCGCTGCCTACTGCTGAGAAACTCAGGCAAGTGACAACAGTATATACACGCCAAGCAGGGGAAACGGCACACAACTGCGCAGAGGTCAGGTGGAGGAGGTTCACATGGCTGACAATTTAATTACTCTGCAAAATCATTAAGCTCTGGAGATGTGCCATTAGAAGTTCTGGCATATGCAACTGCTACAGGGATAATTAAAATGTGCCTGGGAGGTTTTATTCCAAATTATTATTACAGCACATGGAAGTTACTTTATTTTTTCATGTAAGTTTATTATGCCTCCCACCTGCAGAAGAATCTTTCCATCTGTTGCCTCCTGTCTCTGCCAGCACAACCCCAGTGCATAAGCCACAACCTCCCATCGCTGTCCCACCTGTGCCCTTTCATCTCCCCGCACTGCAGTCGTACCTCCCCTCTGCAGCTACAGCCCCCACACCCCGATGGTAGCAGCGACCTTGATGAAACAAGAACAGATGAAAGCTCAGAGTCAGCTTAAACCAACTAGAGAATGCCACTGCCTACTGACCGCTACATCACTGCCTCATGGCACGCAGTCGTGTGCAGGCAGCAGAACGTGGCATATAATCATGTGCAAAGAATTGTTTATACATACCCTGGTCCTCAGGAGGAGTAATACAGAATGTGCATACAGAATCCAACACACTGCTATTTTTCCCCTCTAAGTTTAGAGAGCATTGCTTCAGCAGTTTCAACAACTTCTCATAATCTGAAGCCCAGAATACCACGGTATTTTGGAGAGATAAGCCTGAACACAGGACTGAGGTAGCGTCTGGCTGGCAGTCTCTAGACAGGGTTGGGGGGAAAAAGCAGCAAACACACAGACACAAGTCCAGCCATCACTCATACCGTGTTTTTACACACCATAAGTAACAGAGTGCAAGCCAGAAAGAGCAAGGAGACAGTGCACGGCCCAGCCAGAGCCCCTGACCAAGTGACTCGTGCTCCTACCTGAGGGTTCACGCTCTCTTCAGCAGCTGCAGAGCTGTGATGACTTTTCAGTTGTTTCCAAAGGAACACGGTCACCTGGGAAGCCCTGTGCACGACCATCTTTTTTCTCGACCTGCACAGGTAAACAATGTATTTGGTGTTAGTTAAGGATGAAACTGTCCTAAGAACAAAGTCTGTAATATTTTTTTTTAAAGCAATGCCCAATGATCCAGAGCTTACGCTACTGAAACAGGGCTCATGCACTGCAGAAAGCAACAGGGTGCCCACTGGTGACCTGCAGAGCTTCCAGACACAAAGTATTTACTCACATATTTGCCCTACCCAAACCAATACAGCCTGTTAGCCCCTCACACACAGCACTACTTTTGTCACTTTATGGTTGTATCTAGGCCAAGCTATGTGTAACATGTTTGTGTCTGTCCTCAGGCACAGACTTTGGTGAACAGCCCCATTCCAGCCACCTCCAACACCCCTCATCCCGGCCACCGCCAGCAGCAACAAAGCCAGTGGACAAACGGGCAGAAATCCTGCAGAAAATACTTCACTCTAGCAGAAAAATTCTGTTCACAAAGGTGTTTTGCTGCAGAGCTGGTTCCATTTTATATCCCTAGCTATTGAAGCATCAGAGCAGCTTTGTTACACACCTAAAAGATTCCCAGCTCCTGTTCTCCAGGAGAGGAGATGTTTTTCCTTCTCCCATGCTGCCACCCGGTGGCAAAAGGCTCCAGAAGACGCTTTACAGTCAGCAAGCTGCAGGCACACCAAGCACACGCTCGCTGATGGCGTTCAGCTTGCTGCTCCTGATGCTGCACTGTGCTGTGCACTTCCAGCTGAGTCCCTCCTGAACCCCTCAGCGTGGGAGCAGGAAACGTGGTGGTGGGGACAAGAGGGGGAGGAAGCACAGGAAATCCCTGTCCTACAGTAGCCATCCCCTGCTGATGATCCTCTAACCATGGTGGGGCTGGAGGACATAATGCTTTGCAAAACAAAGCAACACTAAGACAGTAGCTATCATCCTCGAGTGATTTAATACTAATTTACAGGGTACGAAGAGGAAACAAACAAACAAAAACAGGCCCTATGAGCAGTGGCACTTACAGATGAGTTTTCTGGAGCTTTATGTCTCCTGCTCAAAATGTTTTGTGCCCCAATAGGGTACAAACTCAGATCAAAGCTTTCCTTATTCACAATTACAGTGTCATACAAAGAAACCGGGAGATGGAAAAGATCTTCTATCACTGACTGACATCTGATCATTAATATGAAACAAATACAGAAAGCCATATGAACCACACATTGGAAAAAACCCGGAGCCACGCTCGAGTGAACGCTGCTGCCCACGGCAGGCGTTGTGCCAGCTGGGCCCCCTGGCGGTTAGCAGGTAGAATACTTACCAGCTTTTCAAGGTCTGAAGTTTCATACTCATGTTACAATCCTAGAACAGCGCTATCTAAGCACCGTTTGGCAGAAAAGACTCCTGCATGCTAAACATGCTGACAATAGTTATGCACGATTACAGAAATTTACATAGCAAGCTTTCTGTATTGCAAGCCGATCCCAGAATCCAGGGATTCTGCACGGGGCTACAGTAACTCCCCTGGCGTAGAGGCAGCCTGGGGATGTTTCCTGCTGTGATGAAATGAGGTTTTTTCAAATCACACACTGCTGTTTCAAAAGTGCCTGCATTCCATGTTCTGAGAGCTCAGATACATTAGAAGGAGGCATTGGAGGATGCAGAGCACTGCAGTGATCAAGGCTGCTTCCTGTCAGTGTCCAGTGAAAAAAATTGCATGAAAGACTCAGATTCCAGCTGCGGGGAGACCAGATGGCTTAAGGCTTTACCAGTCAGGTGAGGTTCTGGGTGGCTAGGAGGGGCAGAGCCTAAGGAGGAGCTCTGTATGATTCAGCCCTGCTCCTCTGGAAGATTGACACATCAGTGGGGCTGCATATCCCACAGAGAGAGAGGACCCACACAGAAGTTGCACACAAATGCATTTTATTTCTCTCTACAAACACAGAGACGCATACACAGTATGCACGGAAGCCATAGGGCTGTCCCAGTAATGGGATAAACACCATCCACCATGAATTACATCACTTAATACAGACAAAAATCATTATTATAATGAAAATGCTAGAAAAAGCATAGCTTACACCCAAAATGTATAACATTGACCAATGAGCCTTTTATCGACTAACTGTTCTTTAACATAAAGCAGTAACACATTCTTTTTCTAAACTGAAAAAAGCAGCAAAATAGTAGAAATATTCTACAGTTTCCTAGCTTCAGCTCATCCCCCACACTTTATATACTAGGACTATCAAAGGGTCGTTCGAGAAAAATGCAGGACAAGGAAATAACCACCTTTGATGCAGTATGAGTTAGAAGCAAATGGGGGAAATGGAATTTAATCCAGTGTGCATGAAGGGTGGCACATTTACCCTCCAGAATGACTGAGCAAACAAATGTTGCTAGCCAAGCCAGAGCAAAGCCAATGGCTCTTACATGCAATATTAGAGAAATTTCTCCTACAGCAATTCTTGTCCATCACAAGTGTAACTTCTACAGAAATACCCTCCTTCATTTGGAAGACATTTGCCCCCTGATCGGGCAACGTGCTGTGTGCTGTATCACCAGGACCTACACAGCTTCAATACCACTAACAGAATGCCTGAACTTTTGCCAAAGGATTCCATAGAAGTCAGAAGTACGGCATTCTTCTCACACATAAATAAAATACATGGGCAAATAACGCTCCCTACAGAAAAGAGGATCAGAGCTGGACTATCAGATGCAGTCAGATCCTTCCTCTGGACTCTAAAGGGCAAGGTCTGCTCAGGAAGGACTCCCCTGACTACCAGGGCCTCCAGAGAGTGCTGGCGTCTTTCGGCGATGCTTGCTTCAGGGCGCTGGGCTTGCCGGGAGAAAAGGCACCCTCGGGAGCAGCTGAGTGGCTCTTCTGGAAGTGGCTGAGGAGTTTGGTCTGTGTTTCAGTTCGGACTTTATGAAGAGAGAGGAAATGGAAAGCTTCTTGCAAACACCTGGAATAGCCCTCTCTGAAGTCAAACTGAGAGCTTTTATGGAAAGATCCTGCAGCTAGAGAAGGGAAGAAAGGAGGGAGGGGAGAGAAACAGTAGTTTAGAGCACCTGTTCACGGCTAGAGATTCATAAAACTGTCACAGTTTTACAGTAAGCTAGAGACTGAAGGAAACTTGATACTCACTCTTCATCTGCAGCTGGCTCTGCTGCTTCAGGTAGCTGACGGTCATCTCCAGGACGTCGGCTTTCTCCAGCTTGGAGTTGGGCTGGTGCCTCTGGAACTCCTTCTCCAGCAGCAGCTTCAGCTGCTCGATGCTGCTGTTAATGCGGTCACGGCGCATCTTCTCCACCACCGGCTTCCTGAGCTGCAAAAGCAAAGGGAAAGAGACCCACTGTTAGCTCTCCTCTCAGCCATTTCACGCTGTTCCCAAACAACATGGACCAGTTTCTCAGCTGTTGGAAACTGCTATAAGAACAGCTGAGAGCGTGGCTCCAAGCTGCCTTGCTCTGTCTGGACTTACTTTGTTTTTCTCTTTTGGTGTCAGCAGGCTGTCGGGCTCCATGAAAACAGCGCTGGGAGCCATCTGTCCTGAGAAGGGAAGGAATGCCTCAGAGTGGAAGTCCAGGAGAAATGTGTTGCAGGAAGCTGCCTCTGCCCTGTATTTATACTGTGCAGCCTCCCTGAGAGTCTGTGGGTCTGCGGCTTGGTGGAGTTTCCCACACTCCACGGCCAATCAGAGAGATAGGCAGCACAATAGAAGAAGCATCTATTCTTGCATGCTCCAGTGGCAGTGAATAGCCTGGGGATAATGACCTTCTCCCAGATGAGCAGGTGGGGAGTGCGTGGTACGTGAAAGACTGAAAGACCAGGATCAGAATTACGTGTCAGAAGCTGGGAAAGAGCTGGCCTTCAATGGGCAGAGGCTGCTGACTAATGCCACAGATCAATGGCATTCCCAGCACCCGGCAGCCACGGGCGCGCAGGCAGGAGGGGGTCAGCGGCCGCGGGGCGGAACGAAGCGCTCCGTGCAGGCAGCGGGGCCGCGCTGCTCCGGGGCTGCAGGAGGCACACGTGTCAGCGTGCCACAACGCACACGCACACATGAGCAGCTCTGGCTCCCTGAGACAGAGAGCAGAGTTTGGGTATGGCCATTCGCCTTGTTCTCCCAGTGCAGGGGCACCAAGTGAAACAGAAACAGCTTTTTCAGTTTGCCTCACTGCAAAGAAATACATTTAACTGGAAGTACACATAGTGATCCAAAAAAGTTTATTTTCTGATATTTGTTCTCTTTCCTCGAGGTCTTTTGCACCTCTTTGGAACACTCTCAAGCCCTGTCACAAGCACTTATGTTGCTTCCAAATATCTGTAAGATAAACCCAAGGAGAAAGACCCAGGTGTGGGGATCAGCTAAGTCTCACAGGCGGCTTTCTCCTTTCCTCCCCAAAACCTGTTTTGCTCTACTTACTTTCATTTAATCTATGCATAAAGGAGTGCAGAACAAATTCACATAGTCCACAAAACCGTTAGAAATCAAGATCCCGATTCCTCATCACTTTGCACTGCAGAGTTCAAGAAGAGTTAATGGTGCTGCTGTTTGCATCCTATAAACAAATGCTTTCTTTAAGAGCTCTGGCCACACACAGACAGCTGAAGGGAAGGGCAGCAGTGTTTTCTGCCTCCTCTACACATGCACCCAAGACCTGCACAGAGAAGGGCTGGCAGCGGTGCGCCCTCACACTGACAGCTGGGCAGAGCGGGCCATGAACCACGCAGCAGAGCCATGAACCATGCACCAGAGCCATGAACCATGCAGCAGAGCTGTGCTGGCCCTGCATTCACTCCAGATGTGCTCAGTGGCCCCATCAATTCAGCTCCCCTTCCTGTGAGTTGAGTGTATCCCTTTGCAAGGACCAATATAGGAATGGGAACTGTCAGATGAATTGCTGCAAGGTAATTCTGGGGTTTCTGTTTGTGGATCTCTTACAGAATTAGTAACGGTACTAAACAAATACTGTCTGTGTTTACATTAACATTGTGTGTTCACCTATATATTGATATACCTATACATGTGACCATGCACGTATTGTAATGTGAACACACATACACATGCCTACGTTTCTCTCTCACCCTGCAACGTGCCCATTTGTTAGTCCAGGTAAGGCTTACATGACCTCATCCAGGACCTGCTGCTCCGTCCCATTGTGCTGCCTGTGAATAGGCTCCCTTCTTTCCGTGCAGAGCAGCAGCTGTTGAGCTCTGAGGCTTTTATGTCAAGCTGTGGGAAAGTTTTTGTGACACCATTTCACATGTTCTCCTCAAAGCTTGTGGATTATCTCTGAGCCCATGTAATGCCACCTCTGAAACCAATCTTTTGCTCTGTGCATCCCTCTTGGGGAGATTCTCTGAAACAAACTCCTGAGCAGTAACTCATTTCTTGAGCTCATTGACCAAGCGCACGAAGAAGAAATGTGGCAACGCTGTGATCATAGGGTCCACTGGCAATTCTGCTGGAAACGGTTTCAGTTCCCCACACTAACTCACTAGTAAGCAGCTATACAAGTCATCATTTCCCCCTGCAGCACCTGAACTGCAGGTTTAGTCTAACGCACGTGATTAGCATCAGCTGCCTTCCCTGCAACCAGAGAACACTGAAACCCAGCCCGCTTCTCAGCAGCCTGCGCGTTACAGGGTTGCTGCACTGTAGAAACTTACAGGCAGCCCAAAAACTGGATCTGGATGTTTGAAATACAGCCCAAGCCCCCCAGCATCTCTGCCAGATGTTAGCTCCTCAGGAAGACTTAAGGATGCTGCTGCTTTCCCAAGTCCTGGTGCTCATGGCCCCATTGCTTCTCTCCTGACAGTGCTGCCCAGATGGCCTTTTGGGAGCAGGGTTTCCCACTGAACACAATGCAGAGCCAAGCACCGTTGCTAATGCGGTTTGTAGTCAGGCACACTTCCTTTGTGACAGGAATGAATACAGTTAAGAAATGGTGTGGGAAACTCCGAGGTACACAAACTTCCACAGCCACTGAGAATGCCAAAATGCTTGGGGGTACGGTTCAGAGAACAGGAAGGACAGCAAAATTTAGGGCACTCAGCTAAGTGCTTCATCCTACAGACCACACCGAGGTTAAAATACAGAGCGGGTCCAGGTGTTGGAGCTGTGTGGGTCCTGGCTGAGGCCAACAGGAACTGTGGCCTCCAGGAAGAGCCACGAGGACTGCTACATGCGCCTGGGGGTTTGTGCCCCAGAGCTACTTCTGATCCGTGTGTACCAATCACCTCTCTGCTACAGAGGAGTTTCTCCAAATTTGAGCCTGAATTTTCCCCTGCCAATACCAATACCAGAATCTATTCTATTGTTTCCTCCTTTGCTCCTCCAAACACTACAGAACAGTTCAGAAGTATTAGCAAAGGGAAGAGCTTTCTCATATTATTACTGCTATAAAATCTGAGCTGACTTGCTTAGAAGCCACGCTCAGCTCCTGTAGTTTGTGGCCAACGTCTGAGCACAGCCAGGGGCTGCAGACAGACACGGCTGCCCCGGCAGAGCTGCAGCTCCCTGGAGGATCTGACAAGCACCACAGCAACATCTGCACATGAGCAGGCACCAACTCCTCAGGCAATGTGAGGCCCAGGTGAGTGCACATGGGCCACACAAAAGGATCACAACGTTCTCACGACCCAAAAGAACTGATCACCTTTTGCCCTCAGTGCTGAGCAGCAGAGATGTGACAATCCCAAGCGAAGCCCTGGCGACAGCTGTCTGAGCAGGGCCTGCCCTGCTGCCCTCTGAAGCTCAGTATTGCCATGCTCGTGCAATCACTGGGGCAAACGTTTTATCAAAGGCAAGGCAGCCTCTTGTAAGGAGGCAGAACAGAATACACGGCTCAGGATTCTTAGTGTAGGCTGAAGCCACCTCTGCTGCCTTCAGCAGGCCAATTTCCTTTGGCCTTACTGGTGGGAGAGCAAGAAGCTGCTCCTGCAGCTCATTCCCCTGCCATTTCCTCCTAGCCCCTCCTCACTGCTGCTTGGCAGCCCCCTGTGTTCAGGTCTGTCACAATTTCTGTTCCTCTTTGTGGCTTCCTTCACTTTCTTCCTTTTCCTTGGCCCTAACTTTTCCCTTCAGGCAGGTTTTTATAATCTGATTTTTCGTTCTGTCACCCTTTTTCCCCTGTCTGTCACAGGCAGATGTGCTCTGAGGACAGGAGTGGCTCGCAGCCCCTCAGACTGTGTGAGTTTGGAGCCCCTTCCAGTTTCCCACACTGCTCTCCTATTCACTGCATTCAGGCAGAGGATAAAGGAAGTGTGCCATGCTACAAGCTGAATTAGAAATGGTGTTTGACTTCCCTTTGTACTTCACAGAAGCCTTGCTCTGGGTAGACCATCTGCATAGCACTCGCTGCGGAGCGAACCATTGATCAAGGCCTGTCAGCCCAGCTGGGGGAACTTGGGAAAGTAATTCCTTGTGCCACTTCAGCTCTTTAGGGCTTAACATCTGGCTGGAGGGGGAGGCGACGGCTGATGGTTTAACAGTCGTGCTTCCTTTCAAGTTTGGGATGCTGTTTTGATCCCCATAAGCCTTTCTGAAATCCTGTTTTTAATAACATGGAAAGCATCCAGAAGACCAGGAATAATGCACTGGCTTTGCATTTTCAAAGTGCTTTACAAATACCAGCTAATGAATTCTCAGCAACCTCTTCTGCAAGATGAGGATGTACTATTAAGAAAATGAGACAGAAAGGAGAAACCCAAAATTTCGATATTTCAGATACCCTACTAGTTGCAGTTCAGTGGCCCGTTTGAGACTTCTGTTTTGCAACGATGCTCAGCACCCACGTCTGTTTTAATTAGCTTTATCAGCTCTGAACAGCAGCCAGCTCCCCAGCTTATGGGAGAGTTTGGATTACCTGCCTGGACCACACTTGCAGTTGTGCCCCTCCTAGTTAAGCAGACGCAAAAGTTCCCCTTTGCACTTGAGGTCTGTAGTGGGTTTTGCAAATGTTACTCAGTACAATTTGTTCAAGGCCACAAAATGGGTGAAAAGGAAAATACACTCATACTCTTGATCAGGAAATACTTAATGATCTGTTCAGTAGAAATGGACTTGATCTCTCTGGAAAGTAAACCAAGATTTAATGAGTTTATTCACGCTCCTGGGGACCCACCACAACCCCAGCACTAAGCTGCAGCTGTTCCCAGCCCTCGTGCACATCAGCCTGTCACCACCATCTCCCAAAAACAAAGCCAAGGGCACGAGCCCAGCAGCAGCGACAGGCTGCTCTCCTCCCTTGGTGGAGCTCAGCAGATGACTGGCTGCTGGGCTCCTGGCGTTTCTAAGGGCTTTGAGGAGTGTGCAGTCCCACTGCAGTCGCTCACCAGTGTTTGGGGTGCTTCAGCCTCAAAACTGGCAGCATGTGGGAGCTGCCTGCTGGGCCCAGGGCCCTCCTTGAGATGGGGAACAGCTGCGCTCCTCAGCTCACGACCAACAGAGCACCAACCAGAGCAAGGTGTAGCTGAGCTCAAGACAGAAGGACAGGATATTTTCTGTGCCTGTTTTATAAGGGTTTCTGAAGAAGGAGGGTGGTAAACACATAACATGGTGGCTCCCGCAAAGCCTGCTCCCAGGGCAATGTGTTCCTTTGAGACATAATTGATTCCTGCCATCAGGCACCAGCCTGCTCTCCCCCAGGGTCAGCGCTTTCCCACATCCAACCCCATTATCCCACAGCCCATGCCTTTTGTACAACACACTCCAGCTATTCATGTGCAAAGCAGCTGTAATCCCCAGACCTTTCAGAGTCAATATACCAGGAAATAATAAATCCCTCTTGTGCACTCTTGAATATGCTGAGAGGTGACTTGTGGGAATTTCAGCTGGGCAGAAAAATAATAAATTCTCCTTAATTTTTAATTATTTGTAATACTCGCTGTAGAAAGACTATGTCATTGGTGTATGACTATTTCAGGGTCACTCACACAAGCAGCTATAGAAACTGCTTTTGCCTCTAACAACGCTGAAAATGCAGATCCAGTTGTCTCATATGTTTCTTAATGATCAAAGTCCACTTATGCACCCGGGAATAACAGTACATTAAGCATTCTGGATCTAAAGAAAAATTAATTAAAGACGTTAAAGATGTAAAGAATGTACTTTACAGCAANTTTTTTTTTTTTTTGCCAGGGTTCTAATGTCTAAAGAAGGCAAGACAATGCCACGTTACAGACATTTAATGGAATGTTTTATACCATCGGCCTAACAACAGCACAACCTTTCCCCCTGGAAGAGGCAGATCTCACTACACTTCCACTCTGTTGGTTCCAACAGCAGAACTAGGCTCGGCTTGTGCCAGGGGAGGAGGCCAATCCTGAACAGCAAGTTCTGCAAGACAGCTTCCTGTAGGCAGGGTTAGGCACACCTGGAGGGCTGGCAGCAGGACCTTCACCTGTGACAGCGAAGCAAGCAGTGGCTGAGATTAGTGTCAAGTGATCACTGGGGATTCCCTCAAACACAGTACTTGGTCTTTTCAAATCTTATCCAAGAGAACTCCACAAAGCAAATCAAAGGACTTTTAAGAAAATGAAGGGATGTGGCAATACTGCAGGGATCTGACCCTGCGGTGCAACCTGTCCCAGCAATGCTACCCTGGGTGGCCTGAGCGAGGAACAGGACCTCACCGGAGGTGACACTGCACACAGGACAGATCGTGCCAAGCCCTGATTTGCAGGCAGCAGTGGTGACAAGGAGGTGCCCCAGGGAAGAAGCCCCTCTGCCAGGCTCCCGGCAGACAGGGAGGAAAGGAACTGCTGAGGAACTCTGCGAGGCAGCGAGGCTGCCCTGGGCGCTCCCAGCTGCAGAGGAGCTCCAGCCCAGCACTGCTCCTCTCTGCTCCCGCAGGGCTCAGCAGCACTCCCAGGCAGTGCCTCTTCTGCCAGTGCCAGGAAAGCAGAGGGGCTCCCTAGCACCCACCCAGCTCCTACCAGGGCTCTGTCAGAATGGTCAGCAGCGCTGCTCCCATTGCCCAGGCGAGCACTAAGGCATGGTGCAGCAGGGCTGCAGCTGAGCTCAGCACTCCTCCTGGCCACCCCTGAGCGTGAACCAGCCCCCCTGCCCCACACTGCCCCTTCCTCCTGGTAAGCAGATTCCCGAGAAGCTCCTGCCTGCATAGCAAAACACGCACTTTCCAGCCTCACTCCGTGAAAAAGCCGTGTGAGTTCATCGTGCCCTGACAGAAGCACAGGCTCCACAAAGGAGTTATTAGCACCAGGCTGTGTGGGTCTGAATTTCTCTGCCTTTCCCATACTTTTCCCCTATTGATAACATTTCTTGTTGGGACAATAGAAGTGTGCCTTGCAACTACTCACAACATTAGTGACGGTGCTTGAACCTGAATGATTTAAAGGGAAAGAATCCAACTCCCAAAAGACCATCTGGCTATCAGTTATAATACAGCAATAAAGGTCAGGGCTGCTTCTCAGGAGTCGGGAAAAAGATGTTCTTTGACACTGAAGAGTCCCTTTAACCAGCCTGGTACATGCCTACCTGTCACCTCCGAGCTTCAGGGCCTGACACCAGTGCTCCCTCGCTAGAGAGGGAGAACACAGGACACCAAGTTTTGGAGAAAGGCCACTCAAAGGCTACAGAAGAAAGGGCAACATCTTCTTACAGCTGGCAAAAGCCAGGGCACGGTCTCTGAGCTGTATCTTATCTTGTACCATAATCCTCTGACCAGTTCAAAGTGTTCATGAGATGACTTGGCTCCTGGCTTTCCCACAACACAGGAATAAAGGGCTCTGAGGACAACATCTGCCCTTAACAAAGAGCTAAACCCATTCAGGCCCATACAATGAAAACCATGAAGCTGCTGTTTCGGTGACACCTCCCTCCTTCCTGTCAACTGCCCCTTAAACTCGGGCTTGACTTCAGCATTTCCAAGTAAGAAATTGTCTGTGGCTGTCTAACCTGACCACACACTTCACTCCAGTGTTCCACCTCCAGACCCTCAGGCACGCTCCTGTACGGAAGAGAGAAGGCAGAAAAGAGCCGTGGGGTGACCAGGCCAGTCCTGCACGGCTGTCCTTGATGAAAGCAGTGGAACACTGGTGCACGGGGCTCCTGGTCCCTGGTGTGCTAACAGGAAAGAGACAAATGGAGGTCACAATTTCCATTGGTTTCCCATTCCCCCTTTATTCAGTCTGTCCATCCGCCATCCTGCCACCCTGACTGCAGACTCTCCACCCTGACTGCAGCATTTAGACACACCAGGCCAACAAACCCGCTGTTTCACACTGATAGCAACACATCAGTTCACCTACTCCTGCTGCAGAGAAGTCTACTGGCTGTAAGGACAAGCACCAACACACACATCCCAGCACAGTGCAGCTAGGAGGCAGCTGTGAAGTGTCCCCTCCAGGAAGGGTAACAAGATGTCCTTGGTGCTGCTGATTTGCACCTAACAGTGTTCCCTGCCTTCCTTTCCTGCCTTCCCTAGAAGCGTGCCTCCTCCACACCACAATGTGCCAGGCACACGCGGGGATGCAGAAGGCCACTGATGGCAGCCAACCAGCCGGCGGGGCCGTGCTCTCCCAGCTCCTGGGCAGAGCCGGGCTGCGCCCTCCACCAGTCGCCGTGGGCAGAAGGTTATTCTCTCTGGGGCATTTGGGATCAATGCAGCGTGCACTGATGGATGCTTCCCCTATTGTTCAGCCGTGTGCCTGGATTGGCTGAACGCCTGTGGGAAACACCAGCAGCCTCGAGACTCACATATCTGCTAAAGCCTCCGGTGTATAAATAGAGGCAGTCGGCTGCTGCCAGAGCACTGCCTCATGCTCAGCACAGCCCACGTGGAAGGGCTGTGCCCAGGGCTGAGAGCGCCTGGAATGGCTCCCAGTAATGCTCTCATGATCCACATGGATGAGAAACTGCTGCCAAAAGAAAAGAATAAAGTAAGTAGAGTCCTTGACAAGATCAGATTGGTCAGGACTGGTCCACGCAATGTGCCAGGCACTACCTCTGTTATTACATGCGAAGAGATGAGAGAAGGAGGGAGAAGGTGGTCCTGGGGAATACAAATGGGATGAAGAGAGATGAAGGAGATTTTTAAAAATGAATGTGAGTGGGTAACAGGTAGGCAGCATGGCAAAGCTCTCCCACTGAAGAAAGTGTCCTTCAACTTTGTGTGTATCAGAGCATGGGTCAGAAGGGGAGCGTGGGCCAGGTCTCAGAAAATCCCTAATTCATGCTCATCTCTTCTGCAGCTCAGGAAGCCGGTGGTGGAGAAGATGCGCCGTGACCGCATTAACAGCAGCATCGAGCAGCTGAAGCTGCTGCTGGAGAAGGAGTTCCAGAGGCACCAGCCCAACTCCAAGCTGGAGAAAGCTGACGTCCTGGAGGTGGCTGTCAGCTACCTGAAGCAGCAGAGCCAGCTGCAGGAGCCAGGTGAGCACAGCACCGTCACATGGCACCCTGCCACGGGCCTCTGCCCTCCTGGAGAGCCCTGGTCCCCAGGGCTGCCCTACCCCTACCACAGCTCATGGGCTCAGGCTCTGGGAAGAAGCTTCAAGCACAAATTGCCACTGCCCAATCCTCTGATCGCAATCTTAACTCACTCTATTTGCTTCCTTCTATTCTAGCATTCATTCACAAGAACCCAGAGCAGGACTTTAACAGTGGGTACCTGCGGTGCTTAAAGGAAGCGATGCACTTTCTGTCCTACTGCGAACCCAAGAAGGAAACTCAGGCCCAGCTAATCAAGCACTTCTGCAGAGCTCAGATGGGTGCAGATGCCACACGCTCCCCTGCTCTGCGCAGCCCTCCCCGGTTGCCCCGCGGGTTCACCAGGAAGCAGCCTGCCCAGAAGAGTGGGGCTGCGGCTCCTGCCATCTGGAGGCCCTGGCAGACCTGCTGATGAACTCTGCTTTATTCCTATCTTTTGCTACAAAAAAAAAAATAGAGGGACTTGTGATTTAACAGTCCCTCTTTAAAGTAGGAAACATTGCTTTCCAAAGGCGGGAGGGGGAAGGTTATTGTTTTTCTGTCATGAGAAATGAAGGTCGCTAAGTAGTTTCCCTTCACAGTGAAGGATGGTGCATGGATCTGGCAGCTCGTCTGCTGCTCCCGCTGGGGGCTCCCAGCCAGAGAGAGGGCCAAGCTCAGCAGCAACTGACAGCAAACGCCCTTTGCTTCCCATCACAGCCCGCCTGGCTGCTGAGCTGTCAGGGGAAATCCTTCTATGAACTCCCTGGGTCACTGGTTCAAGTGCTGCATTGTCTGCAGACAATGCCCTGACCTTCCTCAAGAAGGAGAACTGTTGAATGTACTTTGTATCATAAAGAGAGCAATGAGCCTTTACCTTCTGAGTGAAAGATGTTATTCAGAAACGCTGATTCTTCTGAAGTTCCTACGCTATTTATAGCACAGCCTCTCACAGATCATTATGATGGTAACAGATAGCAGTAGGGAAAATTCTCTTAATGTCCAGTATGTGCTGCTGTCCATTGAGGGATAATGGCTGCCTTTTGTAAAGGAGATACCTGTAACACATTTTTGGTGAGGGTGGGGGAGGAAGGGAGGCAGTAAGTACTGTACAAGCATTCATGCTAAAGGGCTTAAAAAGCTTTTATAAAGTTGTGATGTATTCATCCTGTGTGATGCTCTACTTTGGTGTCTTCGCTGTACAATACAATAAAAAGGGTTTTAGTCCTTAATCCTTCGGTTTGAGATGATTAAAATGGACAATGCTGCTCACAGTGCTGCTCACAGAGCCCTGCAGCGGGGCAGCCAGTGGGAGAGCCACGCCGAGCCCCCCGGAACAGCGCGCAGCACTGGGGACGTTCCCCTGGCAGGGCACGGTGTCAGCCCCTGCAAAGCAGCAGCCCCTGGAAAAGCCATCAGACCCAAATCTGGAAGTGGTGTAGCCCCAGATACTTAACAGCAACCTATTCAGACCTCAGCAAATCACTGAGCTCACAACCAGCTTATTTTCCCCCCACACTGCTTTGCTCCCCCCCTGAGCTCAGCCCACGCTTTCTGTCCAGTTCAGCTGGGACTCTTCACCATTTATTTTCCCTTAAAATAAAATAAACCTGCCCGAATAACCTAACCCGAATGGTTAGGTTCACAACGCTGTTACCTAACCAGAACAACACCCTGATGTAGGCGTATGATGGGGAACCCTCCCGCTCTTCCAGAGACACACGAACAGCACAAAACTTCACTGGTCACCTCCACCTCCCACGGACATCCTGGGAGGGGTGCCCTGGAAAAGCTCCATTTCTAACACGTGCTTCTCCGCTTAACCACACTGAGCCCAGAAGAGCTGATCAGAAGAGCTGACCTTGTCGAGCAGCTGCTTACTTAAGGGTTGGACAAACTCAGGTCTTCCCAGCTGCCAGAAGCAAGCTGGGTGCAGCACCTGCCTGCACCCGGCCCCTGGGCCCCCAGCTCCTGCTGCACCTCCTGGAGGCTGTGCGGTCCCTCGGGGCTCCTGCTCCAGGAGCACACAAGCCGCTGCCTGCTGTCCATCCGCTCACGGTGCTGGAGGGGTGGGGTGTGGGACCACGCTGCAGCCCATGGGGCCGACACCACTGCTTCAGACAGATCTGCTCTTCCCAACGGGCCACTAAATAATTCAGAGGAGATATTTTCAGCTTTACTGGTTGCTTAGTGACATTGAAAAAGTCACATCACCTCGCTGCGCTCAACCTGCCTTGTCAATTAGCCCTACCCTCTGCATCCCAACGAACCCCAAGCTGCTCACCCACGCCGGAGTATTTTTAAAGGGTGCCCAAGGAAGGCAGCGAGCAGGGTGCTGGGGCAGGCGGCCCAGCACGTGGCCATACCCGCTGCAGGCACAGCGCTCCTGGGTCTCGCTGGGCAGGGGCTTCCCCCAGCCTCACCACGCCAGCTACCAGCGAGCTCAAGGCCAGACCTCGGGTTTCACCCGCCCCAGCAAAGCAAAGGTTATGTTTACAATTTATTAATTATTATCACTTATAATAATTGAATGCAAAGCTCCTTATAGCTCCTTCGTCCCCTGGGGTGATGCTCCCCTGCCCCGACACATTCCCACCCCTCGGGAAGATGTTGTTTATTATGCTGATCCCACAGCCCAGGAATACTCTCCCGACAAAGCCCCTATTAACCTCAGAGTGTGGGCCTGAGTTTCTCGCAGTTTCCCACACTTTCTTCCCCATTTACGACATTGAAAGGGCCCACAAAGGAAGCGTGCCTCCCAACAGCCCGCATTAGTGCCGCTGCCTGGCTGCGCTTTGTGGCGGGCAGCAATTCCGGCCCGATGGGCCATCTGGAGGGCTCCTTTCCCAAGGAGCACATTGATCCATCAGCATTGTGCGGCCCTTTTAAAACTTGGGAACGTTATGCTCTTTGACACTAAATAGGTGTCTTGAGAGAGGTTGTCAGAAAGATTTTAAACCATGTAAGGAAGGCACAGAAAAAAAAAATAAAAATCGGAATTATCTCTTTTAAAAACGCCATCAAAAGCATTTCTGAGACAGGCTGACATGAATATAGGAAACGGACTAAAGCACAGATGCCCCACAGGCAAGGCCGGGCCAGCAGCCCCGCAGCCGCGGCAGCGCTGCTCTCAGCACAGAGCCCGCAGCACTGCGCTGCGCTGCGAGCACCGGGGCCCCGCGGCTGCACGCAGCCGGGAGAGCCTCAGTGCCCCGGGAGCTGCTCTGCCAGCAGCGTGCAGGGAGCTGTGCCTGCAGCCACCACCCCCCCAGGAGAGGCACAGCCCCGCGGTGCTGCAGCAGTGGGTAGGGACGCTCTCAAGGGGGTCTGGAGGCCGTGTGCTCACGGCACAGCTCGTGACTGTGATGGCACTCATGGAACCACTGACAGAGGCAGCCTCTGGCCCTCAGCACCACTGCCACCTCCCCGCAGCGGGCCCACATGTCACACCACCCTCTGAAGGGGATGTGCCACGTGCAGCCACCCCTCCACGTTCAGCAGTTCAGGGGATATGTTTCATGGACCCTGGGTCTGAGCCCCCACCAGCCCTCCTCCCGGCTCTGCACAGCAGAGGCACCGACCCCGAGAGGGGACGGGTGGGGACGAGGGCAGGGGCCACCAACAGGTGTCAGCGGGACAGCAGCAGCTGACAGCTGGGTTGTGAGAGCCCAACCTGAGCGCGGGGGCTGCAGACCCCCCAGCGTGCAGCCCGCCTGCCCGCAGGCAGGAGCTCCTCCCTCACCAGAGCGCGTCCAGAGGGAGCATCCCGCACCCAGCTCCACACTCCGGAGAATCCCCTGCCCTGAAAGATCAGTTGGAAAATATCCTGTTGCCATTACATTTCCAGGCTTCAATAATCAAACTTGAGGGGAAAAAAAAAAAAAAAAGAGAGAGACCTGTTGCTCCTTTATTCAGCCCCAGCTCCGGGGCGCAGGCGCGGCAGGGCTGCTGCCCCTGGGGGGGACGCGGGGCTGCTGCTGTGCGGGGCAGCCCGCGTGGGGCACCATTCCCGTCAGATGGTGCGCGCCCGCCGTGCCGAGGGCTTCCCACATTGTCCCATTCACGGTGTTAAACTGCCAACAAAAGAAGTGTGCCTCGGTGGGTCCCGAGCAGAAAGCCAACGCCTGCTGCACCATCTGCCCGCGCCGCGGAGGGGATAATGCTTTAATCAGCACGAGCTGGTTTAGCCCCCCGGAGCCATGGGGCGTTGCGCTGGCGACAGGATGGCATTATTTAAAAGCACTCATTTCATGTTTCCAGAACCGAAAATTGGGTCAAAGCTTCTCCTCGCCATGCCCCGTGCTCTGGCCCTGCCCACAGGGCACAATGCAGCCAGCACGCACCCTGCGTGGGCCAGGGCTGCCAGAACAGAGCGAGGACGGACAGCAGGGATCGACCCAGTGCAAGCAGCAGTGCCAGCAACAAGCTGACAAAATAACGCTGGGAACTGGGTCTCAATGGGAGCCGTGCTCCCTGCCCAGTGACAGCTGGCACTGGCCCTGCCCGGCTGCCAGCGGTGCAGAGTGCAGGCACGGGGCTGCCGGCAGCTGGTGCGGGGCAGGAAAGGTTTCCTCACCAGCTTGGAAAGGCTGGCAGAGGAAATCGGGAGAGTTTGCACAAACATTGTTGGAGTGAGAAACAGCTCAAACATTACCAGTGCCAGCTGCCAGGCTGTCAGTGCCAGCTGGGCTCCTCTCCCCATGCTTACAGCCAGCCTCTGACCTCACATCCACACGGGCACTGCTGCCCAGGCCAGGCTGCTCTGCACAGAGCTGGGGGCAGCAGGGCCAGGGCAGCACCCTGGAAAACATCTCAGGAAGGCAGCTTCAGCCCCAAGCCCCGCCTGCTCCCTCACCTGCTTTGCAATGCACACAGCAAGCGCACTGAGAACGCGCAGGGCAGAGGGGCCCAGCAGCTGCACTGCCCTCCAGCACAGGGCAACACGAGCAGAGCGACAGCGAGGACTGACCGCCCGCTGCCCCCCAGCTCTCTGGGCAGGGAAGCTGTATTTAGGGGCTTTCCTTGGAGGCTCAGGACCAGGGAACAGTGAGGCATTTGCAAAGTGGCACGAAATCCAACAGGACACGTTTGGGAAAGGGCTCGTAACCGTGACGTGCCACGGGGCTGCCACGGGAGCCCAGATCACCCACAGAAAAGCAAGGAAGAGCTCCTCAGATAGCTGACAGAGAGACTTCACGCATCCAAACAAGGGAGAGGAAAACAGTTCGAGGTAACAGCTTACAGCAAGTTGCTTTAAAGGCTCTTCCCTTGATTTTAGTCACTAGTTGTCTGAAAATTATCTGGTACTGTATTCATCTAAGCACGGTTTAATGTCAATGAAAAGGTTTAGTCCCTCTAATTCTGCATCTTTTCCTTTTCAACTTCTCTTTTGGTCATGGGGACAGAGCATTATCTCTCCCTGGGATCAGTCTTCTGCGCTTAATTTCACCACAGCCTGGGAAAAAGCAGCACATTGAGATGTCGCCGTTCCCAACATCAGGCAGAAGCTGGACTGTAATGATGGCAAACGCTTTCCCACGTTCTTACCCCAGCGCCCTCATGCCAAGCCCTATTGTGTCCCGCACTCCCCAGTCCACCTGCTCCTTTGGGAGCAGGGTATTATCCCCAGGCAATTCACAGTCAATTTACCATGCTGTAATAGATGCTGTCCCTATTGTCCCGGGGCACGCACGGATTGGCTATCGACTGTGGGAAACTCAAAGTAGCTTCGGACCCAGACATTTGTATGCAGCTCCTGCGTATAAATAGGGGATCTCTGCGCTGCCTTCCCCAGCAGCCACGCAGCCAGCTCCGTGCTGACACCAGCACTCGGATAATGGCACCCAGCGCTCTCTCCCTGGAAATCCTGACACCCAAGGAGAAGAACAGAGTAAGTATCCACCCTGACTGCAAGGGCACATAGCTGAGAAGGGCTGAGCCTGTTTAGCAACGGGTGATAGAGAGATGGAAGGGGAAAATCTTGGTGCTCACTGTCCTCCTGCTTTGTGTTACAGCTCAGGAAACCCATTGTAGAGAAACTGCGTCGCGATCGGATTAACAGCAGCATCGAGCAGCTGAAGCTGCTGCTGGAGAAGGAGTTCCAGAGGCACCAGCCCAACTCCAAGCTGGAGAAAGCTGACGTCCTGGAGATGACCGTCAGCTACCTGAAATACAGCCGAGGTGAGCGCGACCCCGACCCCACTTGCTGCCCTTGCTTTTTGGCAAGACACCAGTCTGAGCTGCCTGCCTAATGCTTCTCTCCTCATCTCCTCTTTCAGCTTTTGCAGCCTCTGCCAAAAGCCTACAGCAGGATTACTGCGAAGGGTACGCCTGGTGCCTCAAAGAAGCCCTGCAATTCCTGTCTCTCCATTCAGCAAACACAGAAACCCAGATGAAGCTGATCTGCCATTTCCAGAGGTCACAAGCAGTGCCCAAGGACTCTGGTTCTCCTTCTACACCCACTTCCACCCACCAGCCCTCTGCAAAACAGGCGCCAGTGAAGCCCTCCTGCAACCTCTGGAGGCCTTGGTAGGCCAAGAGCACGCTCACCGTCACCCGGATGCTGGCACATATTCCAGAGGAGACCGTGACTTGCTACAGAAGTCCCCCCACTCCTCTCACCAGTAGGAAAGAATGTTTTCCTTCTGCAGAGCATTACTGCGCTTGGATGCCTGTTTCCCTTCTTCCAGAAGGACTGAAGCGTTCCCACCATGTGGAGAGAAAGTTGTTCTGAAGGAACGCGGGACGTAACCCTCCTGCTAGGAGGGCCGAGGCGCTCAGAGAGGAACGCCGGCTGTTCTTAACCTTAGTGAGGTTGCACGGGTACATCTGTACAGAAGCTGTAACTTCTGAGATGTTCGGGGCTGTGCGTTCAGGCGTCTGCTCGGCAGCAGCCCCTCCTGCAGCCCCTCCCTGAGCCCTGAGCAGGCTGCAGCTGGGGCTGCTCAGAGCAGGCACGCCTGGAAACCTAGCTCCCAGCAGGTCCTATGATATTCGTAGACTGTACTGAGCGTGCTTTGCAAATGGTTAAACCATAACTCAAACTGTGTAGAGGAAATTCCTCGGGATGTCTTGCTCGCAAAGTCAGAGTGCTGTTTGTGAGGTTCAGGATACGTACGCCTTTTGTAAAGGCACCAGCTCCTTTCGATATCCTTATAGGAAAGAGCGTTACGGCTGTGTTGCCGATTTTACAGGAAATATTTATCAGCCTTTTATGAAAGGCAGATGTACAAATTATATTTACTGCTCGGTACCCCCCACCCGGGGAGAACGTGGGTTCAGTGCTGTCCCTGGAGGACGCTGTGGTGCTGTGTGTGAGTTGCACCCATTGTACAGCTTGTGTCAGGAACACCCCCAACTCTGGAGCGGCACAAATTTTCATCGATATGAAAATAAATAAAAACTGAGTTAAGAAAGAACAATTTGCTGGATTCATTGAGTAGTTCTGCATGGCTGATTCCCCTGCAGCCCCTGGGTTTTGGGGGCTAACGGGACAGATCTGGGTGCAAGCAGAACCCCCAGAACAGGCATCCTGTGCTGTGTCCATCTGAACCCCCACAGCGCTGTTTTCCAGCTCCAAAACAGCAAATGGAGCTCTCGATACAAGGCACAACCTGAGCCCCCCCTCAGCAAATGGAGCGGGGGTCCAGACCAGGAGGCTGCCGGGGGGGGCACAGGCGAACGGAGAAGCCACACCCCGCCCCCAGACACAGAGCACAACCAACAAACGCAGAGTGCCAAGGCGCTGCGTGCTGTCCCCGGGTCACACAGGGGCCACCAAGGGCCGAGACCCCCAGCTCAGCACCCACCGGGCAGCATCCAGCAGGGGCAGGGCTGGGAGGGGACGGCGGGGCCCAGCAGAGTCACTGCCCGCAGACCTCCGCAGGGGTCACCGATGGGGAGACGGGCTCTGCCCTTACAGGAGGTGTTTGCCAACAGAAAGCAGCGCCTAACCCAGCAGCAGGCCCTACCGCACTGCTGCCCGGGCTTACCTGAGCCCTGCGCACGGCCGCTGCCCGACACGGACCCAGGAGGCCCCGGTGAGGGCTGTGGGGTGAGGGGGGGCCGCGCCCCGCTCCCTCACGGCGTGGCCGTTCCCGCTCCTCACAGCGCCGAGGCGCGAGGGCGACCGTTAAGTCCGCGCACGCGCTGAGGGCGGGCCCCGCTCCCGCCGCCTCGCGCCTCGTTAACATGCAAATCTATGCGCATACATTTGCATACCGATGAGGCAGGGCCAGGAGCGGGGCTGGCGCTCAAAATGGCGGAGCGGGGCGGGCGAGGGAGCAGCGGTCACGGCAGTTTGGATAAGAGCATCACCCTCCCGCCGGACGAAATCTTCCGCAATCTGGAGAACGCCAAGCGCTTCGCCATCGACATCGGTACGCGGGGGGGCGGCGGAGCGAGGACGGGGCGCCGGGCGGCGGCTTTCGCCCCGCTGAGGGCGCCCACCGGGGCCCGCCAGTCCGCCTGGGCGCGGGGCACGCTGGGAGATGCAGTCCCCCGAGGCTCCTCGGACGGCGCGGGGCGCAGGGCGCTCACTACAACTCCCGGCACGCAACGCGGCGAGGGGGCGGCGCGGGGCACGACGGGATTGGAAGTCCCGTAACCAGGCGACGGCGCTGCACGGCCGGGGAGCGGCACTACCAATCCCGGCACCCCGTGCGGCTGCTACTGGGCCGCAGGGGGGGCGGCCGGGTCGGGGACAGCGCGGGGCTGCCCTTGGCGGCGGGGCGACGAGGGGAGAGCAGAGCCTGGCGGGGTGATGCTGCCCTTCCCGCGGGCCCGGGCTGTCCCCGCGCTTGGCGGGGCCGGGGGCTGCCCGGCGGCACAGGCCCGAGCGGCCCCGGGGCGCGCTCAGCGCTGCGCCAGGGCTGAGGGGGCCCTGAGGTGGCCCCCGGGGACGATGGGCGCCATCCGCGGGGACGGGCGGCATCGCAGTGCCCCTCCTGAGGCCGCCGGGACCGGAGCGGCTCCGTGAGAAACACCCACAGCACAGCGCAGGCTGTGTCCCGGCCTGCTGTCCCCTCGGGGACCCCCAGAGGTGGGGGTGGGTCACAGCCCGGGACGCAGCCCCTGCGTGGGGCCTCAGAACCCCCCCGGGAAGGGGAGAGCACGGAGCACCCCTGGGTGAGCGCTGACTCTGTGTGTGTTTGGCTGGAGATCATCAGCGTGTCAGCAATTAATCGGTCACCATTGCTGCTGTACAAAACACCGTGCTTCAACGCAAGCTGTGCAATCGTCTCTGAAAAGCTCGGGAGGCAGCTTCTCCTCACAGCACAAAGCTGTGGAGTTCTGTGGGTTTTGCTTTTCTTTCTTAAAATCCTCCCCTCCCAGCCGTAAGCCGGCGAAGCAGACTGGGGTTTTGTTTGCCAGGAGCTCGCAGGCACTGGCCAGTGTGTGAAATAAGAGCTGGGGCCGGCACTGCTGCGCTGCTTTTGTCGCTGCCAGCGGCCGCTCCGAGCTGACCCCGCTGGGATTCTGCTGAAGAGTGCCTCTCCCTTCTGTTACAGGTTGCAGACCCTTCCATGTTGGTTTCAGCACTATGGAAGAGACGAGAGTACTGCTACGTAGGCAAAGCTGCAAGCGCTGGCAGATTATTTTTCCACTTGCCTAAGCTGCATTTCCTGATTACGTTTGTTGTAAGGCCACAGGGTGTAGGGCCACTGCTTTCAGCTGTTCTGTGATGACCTGACAGGCTTCTCACCCGCTGTCAGGCTTAGGTTTTAACCCAGAAGCTGGTTATAGCTGCTTGCTTGCTGTTGCATGCAGCAGTAAGCTTACTGCAGGGGCTAGCAGGCCCTGTCTTTGGCAGGAGACCACATACACACGTGGGTTTAAGCTCAGCTACGTGTTAGAACTGAAGCTCTGAGAAGTGCGGACCTTCTGACTGCCCCGTGCTCGTGTTTGAGACACGGGGACAAAGTTAGGGCTGACTTTATGATAAGGGTGCCTGTCTGCAGCCCAGGCTGCTTTTATCTGAGTTAAAAATAAGGTTTTTCCTCCAACAGCCACAGCAGTTGGATGTTATGGAGCATACCGATACCTTAATACAGAAGTGGTTGAAGGGGCTTCCACTCATACTTCTCTCTTCTTTCTAAAGAAATTAGAAAGCTCATTTTAACAAAACAAAGCACTCTGTCAGCCCTATAGTTTCAGGGCCAAACGTCTGCTTAAGTACTGTTTTACCCCAAGAAGAGCGAGTTAATCAAGTTATTCACTTTAACTTCATGCATTGCTCAATCGTGGCAAAATTACAGATAAAATCCCCTTACAAGTAGCAGATGTGGGAGCTTTTAGAAATTTTTCAAGTGAGAGAAGTGAGTGTATGCTGTGTTAGTGCATGCTCTGCCTTTGGGCCTTCAACTGAGTTACCTATAGTGCAGGGAAGAGTAGTGGTATAGATAGTAAGAACTTGTTTCGTATTTCTGTTCACCTTCAGCCATCTCCACGGCAACTGGCATATGCTCATTTTGTGGAGCTTTCCCCCTAGAGTAGTGTGTTGGCATTCACTATGCCAAATCAGTTTTCAAGACAAGGTTACTTTGGTCACTGTTATGCACTTAGCTTAATTATATCTGGCTTGAGCCAAGGAGAACTCAGCTAAACAAGAACTCTTAGGTAAAGTGTACATAAACCTGAGTGAGATTGTTTGCTCTAAGTTGAGGCATTCATCATAACTTGTCGTCTCTTTAACAGGTGGTTCATTAACCAAGTTGGCTTATTATTCAACTGTGCAGCACAAAGTGGCAAGAGTGAGATCCTTTGATCATTCTGGAAAGGTGAGGACTGCATCATTAACGAATTGCGTGAAATTGATTCCTAACAAAGGTAGAACCAGGACTGGAAGTGAAGTACTGGGTTGCTTTTTGTGGTACAGTAGAAGCTGTCTAATACCTTGTTCTATATAAAATATTATTTATAACTTTTTCATACATAGATTTCATGCATGGAGAAAATTGATTATACTCCAAGCTTAAGTAACATTAAGATCTGTAGAAATTGCATTCCTTTTATAAAGTAGCTGATGATGTTGTGTTTTAGTAGCATTAACAGAGGTAAAAGGCCTAAGAAGCACAAGTATTGATGTTCAGTAGTTCAGCATCTGTACTTGTTTCTCCAGATTTCAAATGATCTGTAAGGAATTGTTTTCTTTTAAAGGACATAGAAAATGAACCTTTGTATGAAATATCAGTTCAGGAGGAGATTACAGCTCGACTTCACTTCATCAAGTTTGAGAACACTTACATTGAAACTTGTCTAGATTTCATCAAAGACCATCTGGTCAATACAGAGACTAAAGTCATCAAAGCTACGGGCGGTGGTGCCTATAAATTCAAAGATCTTATCGAGAAGAAGTTGGGGTTGAAGTAAGTGAAACTGTTTGAGCTGAATTATGGAATGTGTTCCCTGTGTTTTGGTAGCCTAACTTTCTAGTTTGCCCTTCTGCCCTTCGAAGCCATCTGCATAGCAAAGCTGAGGCTGGAGAATGTGTGCCTGTATCTTGGTCGGGTCAGGCTGAACTGACCACTTAGTGGAGCTGGGGAAAGATACTGTGTCAGTAGCTGGCAGAGCAGAGCTCCAGGAACAGAACCACCAGGGGGGAGCACAGGCTTCAGGAGAAAGGCAGTACACGGAAGAAGTGTGTTATATTCACAGCGTTTTCTATGAGGGATTTGTTTGCACCTGCTCCATTTATTTTTTTTTAAACTTGAATTACTCTCTATCATGATTATGACGATTTTTAACTCTTCACCTCCCAACTAGCAGCATTTTGGTGGTATCCTGGTTATCAGTGGCATGCTTCAAACATGCTGTTGAACTTTCAGTCAACACCATCTGCAAAAAACCTACAGTTTTATGGAAAGTACAAGAATATTTGACCTATAGCAAGCAGGTAATAAGTTTGTTACAAACTGATGTTAGAACTGTTAGGACTGATGTTCAAAAAGTGTACTTGCTTATCAGTAGGGCTGTGAAATTTATGCCAAGTTTTTTCTCTTCCCTTCCTCCCTTTCAGAGTAGACAAAGAAGATGTAATGACCTGCCTAATTAAAGGATGCAACTTTGTGCTAAGGAACATACCCCATGAAGTGTTTGCATACCAGAAAGATTCAGATACAGAATTCCGATTTCAGACAAACCACCCAAATATTTTCCCTTATTTACTGGTGAATATTGGCTCTGGGGTTTCAATAGTGAAGGTGAGTGGTTTTTAAAATGCTTTGTTGTAGAATTGATAAAGGTGATCTGAAACACTATTTTACATTTCTTGTTGCTTCTTCCTGGGTTATACAAAGTTGCTAGATAAATCTGCTTTGTTTTGTTGACAGGTAGAATCAGAAGACAAATTTGAATGGATAGGAGGGAGCTCCATTGGAGGTGGAACCTTCTGGGGCCTTGGGGCACTGCTCACGAAAACAAAGGTACCAAAACATCAGTTTTAAGGGGCATGTGAATATATGAGGTGCTAAGAGGAAGCTTGAAATAGCGGAATGCCAAACCCTTTAGATAGGGAGAAATAATGATTGTAAGTGGTATTTGTATGGCAAACTAGAAGCCCAACACTAGGGCACTGGAAGATGGGGGGAAAAGAAGTGTCTCTTGCAGAGCATTATCTTTTTTTCAAAGAACTGCTGTCCTAGTGCAGAAACAGAACAGGCAGTTCTCCAGCGCTCAGGACAGTTTTAATGCGGTGCATGTGGTCCTAGACTGTTAAATAAAGGCTGAATCCTTGGCTTCCATTCATGTTTCTGTGCTTCTGATGCATAAGGGGAAGCTTTAAATGCAAAAGTATACAAGTAGAATGCAGGGACAAAAGTGATAAAATGCTCCTCAGTGGCAAAACAGTGATCCTACCTGAGTCAAGGAGCTGGTCAACAAGGACAAATAATGGATATAATGCAGAGAATTGTCTGCTCAAAGTAGCCCGTTAATTTTTTATACTCTTTTTAATACAAAATACCTGCCTAGTACCTGCAGTAGTATCCACAGAAGCAAAGAGAGCGTGCCAAATTATTGCAAAATGTGTACAGTGGGGAATAGGAGCTGTACCTCTCTTACATTACACTTTACGCTTTCAGGGGCTCAGCACTTCAATTCCAGGTTGGGAATCTGCCAGAATAAGGCCTGATCTAGTACTGCGCTGCCTATATCAGCTCTTAAATCATGCTGGTTTTTCCTGTCTCAAACATGCATGTGACTTAAATGGGTGTCACTAAATGTCAACGATGAAGAAAAAGCTAGAGTTACATCTCTGGCTTTAACTAGAGAATGTCAAAGGGAAGACCCATATACACAACATTTTGTTTGATGCTTTTAAAAAGGAAGTCTTAGAATGTGACAGTGTCTGCTCTTTTTTATTTTTTTATTTTTTTTTATGATTAATAATGACTGAGGTTGGAAGGGACCTCTGGAGGTCATCTGGTCCAACCCCTCCGCAGATAATTTAAGATAATAATTGTGCGTTTCATCATTAAAGGATTTCCACTTCAGATCAGTTTTAAGATGAGGACTGTAGATAAGTTGTTGTTAGCAAAAATGATGCATCTTTTATTGGTAAGGTTGGTTCCAAGCCAAAGCTCACATTTTTTCTGTCGGTAAGAATGCTTCAGAACTCTCCCTGTATGGGTAAGGTTCTCTGGCTGTTCCAAAAACCTAGAGTAACTCTGCTTCTCATCCTCAGAAATTTGATGAATTGCTGCAGCTCGCTTCAAAGGGACAGCACACAAACGTAGACATGCTGGTGAAGGATGTGTATGGAGGCGCCTGCCAGACCCTGGGGCTGAGTGGGAATCTGATAGCTAGCAGCTTTGGGAAGTCTACTACAGCAGATAAAGGTATGAGTATGGAAAAGATCTACTGAAGATTTGCTGTACAATTAGTGCTTTACGTTGCCTGTCAGCATGGATTTGCTGCTTGTACAAGCTTCCTGTGAACACTTACAAGGATGGAAAAGTAGTTACCAACTTTGGCCAAGGGAACACACGTTTTTGCTGACATTTTCCTATGTTATGCGTGAGGGCTGAGAGGGGACGTGGAGTGCTGCCTGAGTTGCTCTTTGAAACTAATAAAAATGGAACCATCTTCTCTGGCCCTTGGGAATCTGATGTTTGTAACGTTTTCCAAACCAGTAGAGCTGGAAAATAACCACCAATCTCTTCCATCATCTTGCCTACATATTTTGCCTGCACAGAATTTTATTGATTAAATATATTGAATGCCTTGCAAGCAGGCACTCACATTTTCAGTTCGGGATTCTGTAAGTCTAGGCAAATAACAAAACCAACTGTTAAGTTAGCCTGATATTAATTTATTCATGTGGGGAATATAATCGTCTCTGTTTGTCCAGGAAAAGTCCTATGACAGTGATTTGCTATGATTTCCAACTTCATTTGCAGTTACAATAAAATGCTGCAGTGCATCACCTACCAAGGTGGATGGATGAGCCACGATCCCTGTTTCCTAGAGAGAATTAATGGAGTTCATGCCATTGCAATTGGCTTTTCAAGCTGGTTTCTTTCAAGCAATATTTCAGAGGCTTAGTGGTTTTTTTCACAAAACATTCAGTCAGATACGCTCTGGTTTTTTCCTCCAGCTGTAGGTTCTCTGTTTATTTTAAAAAAAAAAAATAAAAAATCCCTTTGAGCGTTCTTCAGCTGTGCTAATTTGGCTTACTGTTTCTTTCCTTTAAGAGTTTTCCAAAGAAGATATGGCAAAAAGTTTGCTACATATGATCAGCAATGACATAGGTCAACTTGCCTGCCTCTATGCCAAACTCCATAACTTAGATAAAATATATTTTGGAGGATTCTTTATTCGGGGTCACCCTGTTACCATGCGCACAATAACCTTCAGCATCAACTTCTTCTCAAAGGTAATGAAAGCAGAAATCTTCGTAATTGCAAATTCATGTGTCTGGGTATCTTCTTCTAGGTGATTGGGAGACTTTTGTTAAGTGGATTCACACATTAAATCAGCTTAAAGGACTGCTGTTAGGTAGGTAAGGCAGGGCTGGAAGGATCTGTCGTGGGAGGGGTAAAATAAATGTGAATTTCCTGGGAGTTCTGTCTGGCCTCTCTTACTCTATTTATTTATTTGTTTGTTGTTTGACAGTCTGTCTTGTAGCTGCCAAGGAATGAGTTTTCACTATTTTCTTAGATAGCTACCATTGTTATTCAATTCCTCTTGCTGACCTCATCTATTTCTTTTCACCCCCAGGCTATGCAGTGTTGGATTGCTCTGCTGAGATAGTTAGCAGCTAGTGTCAGTAGGTGTTGGTTGGTTGGTTGAAAAATAAAAATAAAAAGCAAAGCAAGCTGTAATTCTTTACAGGTCTTGAAACTGTGGCAAATACTAAAGATACTTCAGTAGAAAAATGATCTAGTCATCAAGTCCAAAAGCTCACTTAATGCTTGTTACAGGTAGATTAGGTCCTGCAGCTTTGCAATGAATATTGCAGTATTATAGAATTGATGACACTTTTTTTTTTTTTTCCCGTCTCAGTGCTTCAGGCAAGAGACTCCTATGTACTGCTTTTATTTCCCCTTGTTTCAGCCTTGCAGTCTTTGTGTAAAAACTTGGTTGGGTTTCAAGAAAGCTACTAGAAAGCTACAGCTTTAGATTCTTGTAAACACAATTTTATCAGTAATTCGGTCTATACAAAATTGCACTGTGAATTATGTATTTTTTCCCCACTACACCTAAGCCCAGTGTTAACTTTTCTTACGTTATCTGCTGTAGACAGAGCTTACTTTCCCTTAGAGGAGGCAGTTTCTCACCCCAAGAAAGCTAAGGGTGCTAGGTGGAGGGATGTTCCTGTTCTCCCTGGCATTCTTGTTAACATTTAAACTAAACTGATGGGGGAATGCTTGCTTGTGATAATATACAGGGTGACTGTATGTTGTTGCATGTTAAATACGATGATAAAGAAAATGAACGATGTGGTGGATGCGCAGCGGCACACATTTATGTTGATGACCTAGAAATCATCATCGTATTTTCAGCCTGTTCAAGCAAGAGGAGTTGAGTATTCATGGAATGATGCAGTGGTCTCTTCCAGTGAAGCACTGGCTTCCCTCTGCTTCTGTGGTTGTGCAGGCTTAGCATACACACCACTTTGCATGTATTTTTTTCCAGCTGTCTTAGAGTTGTGGAATAATGTATGTAAGCAGTTCCTCCTGAAGCTGTGTTTCAGAAACACCATTTTTGGAGCACCACTGAAATTACTGAATGTGTTAGAATGTAGCACAAATGAATATTATCATCTTCTAGTTGTTTCTATTAAAGTTAAGTGTAAATCTAGTGACAACGAAGTACCTGTTAGCCATCAGGGACCATCCAATTGCAATGTTTCATATTGTGGCAGGGAGAGGTTCAGGCATTGTTCCTGAGACATGAAGGCTACCTGGGAGCCATTGGGGCATTTTTAAAAGGAGCTGAACAAGACAGTAAGTACAGCATTGCTATGTTCTGTATATGCTGTGTTCTGAAATGTCAGTGTAATGTCCAAGTTTCTCTTAAGAGGCTGCATGTCAGTTGTTGCCTAAATAAATACGTTTGGCATTAGTAAACACAGATGCTGGGCTTTGTTTTTATGTGTTCTGGCAAGGACATGTTGATTTCTCACTGTTTTCCTGCTCACCTTTATGAATCCAGCAGGATTTGGCTCTTCTCTTTCCTGCATTTCTGCAAAGAGCAGTCATACCTCTAAATCAAACTGGGGAAATTGAGTGTGTGAGCACTTTCCTCCTCTTTAAGAGGCCAGCTTCTGAGTTCTGTTAACGTACTGAAGAAGACCAGCATCTCAAAACTGTGTTCACTGGGGAGTGAAAAGCCTCACAGATGGTTATGAGAGATGAGACACGTCTTTCCAGCGTTCTTTGGGTATAGGATGCTTTGGTGGAATTCTGCCATTTGTATGTTCATTTTTTTTTCTTGATGTACTGCAAGCCATTCAGTACATTAGTCATAGTGGAATAAATAGTGAGGTTGTTAATGGTACTTAGTTTTAGTAAATAGAGCTCAGAACAGTGGCTGTGGAAGTCATTTCATACCCACTTTATAGGTACAGACAAGGAACAGCTAATTAGGAATTCAAGACGTTGCTTCTGTTGCACGTACTGTATGTCTGAACTATATTAAACTCAAAAAAAAAATCTGGAAGTAACTTTAGTGTTCATATGAAACTTACATTGTGCTTTGAGAGTTTTGCAATGTATTTTGTTAGTGACGGATTTAGATTTAGAAATAAAAAATCATCTCTCTGGTAAAAGAAGCATTAGCCATCTACAGTGCTTTGAAGACATCCTACTGCTTATAGCCCTTAATGATTTAAGAAAAAAAAAAGTGGTTAAGAAAAGAATGGTTTTATAATTTTAATTGTCCTGTGTATCATTCAGGTTAATTTGAAGCTCTTTAGAGCTAGGTAATGCAGCAAGTAATTAAAACATACCATACCTATTGGGAGTTAGAGGAGAAAAATATAAAGACAAAAATGGCTTTTGCAGTGAAGCAGCTTCTCTGAAGAGATGCTGACTCTAGACTCATTTGTGAGAGTATCTTCAGTTTTATTTTCAGATTATGTGTCTCTCTCTTTCTCTTTTCTAGATCCAAATCAGTACAGCTGGGGAGAGAATTATGCTGGGAGTTCTGGTCTGATGAGCACCTCACCTGATGTTCACCCCATGCAGAGAACCCGGAGTGGTACAGTATGTGGTTGCTTTTCCTAGAGCTAAGTGTTTTCTCGTGGTGATGGTGATTTGAACCAAGGTGGTTATTCTAAAGGTAGTTGTCTCTTGCCCCTGAAACTATGCTACTTGCCAGAGGTGACTAACGTGGTGTCCTGTCCTGCCTGAGGGTTTGATGTGATGCTTCATAAAAGCAGATCACAGCTGCTACTTTGTCTTGTTCTGCTCACCAGAGGAGGGCAAAAACCTTCTTCTCCTGCCCTTCCTTTGAAGTAGCTTGGCTTTGCTACAGTTGAAGCACTGTGTATCAGAATTTTGAGTGTGATAAGTCTTGTTACACTGTGGGCTTTAATCTGTATTTACTTTGTCCAGACATTTCTAGGCCATGGGGTGTTCACAGATCAATGCAGTTAGATAGCTGTGTAAAATACCAAGGTAAATGTGCACAGGTGTTTTTCCTTTGAGATGTGAGAAACAAGGCACGTGTTGTGTACCAGGCTGTGTAACTATACACGTTCTACATGCATTTAATCTCTATCCTTAGAAAGTTGGTCCTAAGCCCTGCTTTCACAAGCTTTTGGAGAGATGATAGGTGTGTGAGATGAAGTTGTCAAGCCCTGTTGCAACATTCCTTTCCAAATTACCAAGATTTCCAACTTTCCAAAGCCTATTCTCAGCTGTTTTTGCTCCTGTCTTTGATCCTGATAGCCTAGCAGATTTGACAGTACTGGGGAAGAAGGGGAGGAAAATAATAAAGTAGAGAGCTTCATAGTAAGTTTTCAACATGAAACTGATTAATCCCTATGGGGTAGGCCTGGGTAAACAACCCAGGTGAAAGAACATCTTATTTATGGTTGCATATGCTCTAACGCTGTTGTCTGCAAATCTGTCAGTATGAGAAGGGAATTCTGCAGGCCTCGTGCTAGTGTAATTTGTTATGAATCAATTTCTGAATAAATTCTAATAAATCTCTTTTATGTTTCGCCTAGTTTGACATGTTTGAAATGGATAGGTTGGAGAGGCCGCTTGTTAACCTGCCACTGCTGAAGGACCCGTCGGCCTATATTCCAGACACCGTTGACCTCACAGATGATGCCATGGCCAGAAAGTACTGGCTTACTTGTTTTGAGGAGGCACTGGATGGGGTAAATATCACAAAGGAGTCGTATCTACGAATTGTGTAGATACTTAGCAGATAAATCTTCATGTGGACCAACGTGTTTAGCCAGCAAAACACGCAACTGGTTTGAAATGCAGGTATCTAAGTACTGTTCCTCTTCCCCTGTCTCCCAAGTGCTTGATACGGTGACATCCAAAGGACATAACGTCATCAGACCTGAATTAGTTTTTCTGCACTGTGAAACTGATTCAGTCAGTGCATGCTGGTGTAGTTAGTAAGCAACTCCAAATCAGAAACCTCACAAGTGTGTGTTGAGAGAAGCGGGGCTGAGAAAAACACTGGGACAACACGTTGAGCTGTCATAAAGAGAAAAAGAATGCAGGGTGCTGCTGTGCACTGCTTTAGATTCTGCGGCCTTCTTCCTCCGTTGGTTTTTACCCTCATTTAAGTAGTTAGAACTTATGCTTCACTTCTGAAAAAACAACAGTAACAAAAAAACAAATGTTTAGGAAGGAAGGAGGCGTTTAAAATTATTCTTTGGTGGTTGGATTAATAGAAGGATGGAGTACACTGTGTGGGAAGGACAAGTGAGTGTGCAGGAGCTGAAGAACAGAGCAGATGTAGCCTTTCAGCCTGAACTTCAGGTCAGTTACACAGAAGATTTCAGCTGCTAACTTCAGTTTTGCCTCATTTCTCTACCAGGTGGCAAAGCGTGCTGCAGCCAGTCAGCCAGATTCCATTGATGCACCTGAGAGAGCCGAAAAGTTCCGACAGAAATACTGGAACAAGCTCCAGACGCTCAGACAGCAGCCTTTGTAAGTGTCTTTATTTCCCTGCTTTCATCACCTGGCTGCCTCTGTTGAGCGGAGCAAACTAAAAGCAAACTATAAATTAAAATAAAAGCTAAATAAAAGCTTTTGTTATTAAGCAGAGCAAACTGTAAGCTAAGTAGGCTGAGGGCAGTAGCAAGATGAGGTGCCAAATGTCAGGTTCTCCGAGCAAAACGCTGGGATCCCCCATATCAGAATTTAACTGAAAAATTCTGTATCTCAGCAGAAAAACAACTAATGGTCTAGAAGTTATTAAAAATGGTAATGTGTTAATTCGTGTGTCTGGCATCTTTGCTCTGAACATTTCCCCTGTCTTTAAATAGTAATTCTGTAGAACTACCACGTAGTGGCAGTGTTGAGCACATGTGGCATGTGAAGGCTTTTAACTGAAGGGCTTGCCTACATGCCATGACTTACTGGAATTCATCCTATTTAGGGAGGAAACAGGAGAAAATAATTTTTTTTCTGTTTGAAGTAGTTGATCTGTTTTCCCCTCTCCCTTTTTAAAGTGCATATGGTACCTTAACAGTTAGAAGTCTTTTGGATACAAGGGAACACTGTTTAAACGAGTTCAATTTTCCGGACCCCTATTCAAAGGTAAGTTGTTCTTGCTTTACAGGTGTGAGTCCAAGACACTTTTTCCATGCTCTGAAGCTTTGTAATGGCTAGTGCCAGTGTCTGCTGAGAGACTTTTTTCACTGTTGACCTATTTCTACATAAAAATCCATAAAAGCTTCTCTCTAACTATAATCTGATGTTACATTCACTCTAAGAAAGAGGCAAAACTGGGGTGGCTTTTACTTGTTTGCTTTTTTTTTTGTTTGTTTAATCGAGACAGGATAGTGCCAACAAAAGATCTTGATGTAAAGATGGTACAGCTGGTACTCAGTACTACTTTTTTCAAAAGAAATAGCTATGTAACATTTGGTCTCCCTAGAGACAGAAGTAGAAAAAAAAATCCAGAGCTTTTAAGCATCTGGGAAGGTGAACCTTTTCATGCAAAAATTAAAACAAACTCCACGCTTGTTTTTTTGTGAAGCTGCTAGCTGTAAGCCTTCTCGTGCAGATTACCTGGGTTTAGTGTTGCTGCTGAAGTCTCTTTTTTTGTTTGTCCATTCTTCCGTTCCCCAATCTGCCCTTGATCTATCGTACTTCTTAATTTAACAAAAGTAATTCTTAGGCTACGGAACATATGCTAGCACTAATAAAACTTTTTATTAGAATCCCAGGAAACTTTTTTCTTGTTGATACTAAGCATGCTGATAACAGTAACTTGTTGGTCCATTAGAGGCCATGCACGTAGAGGAGAATGCTTGAACGCGGTCTTGGGACTGAGACAACCAATGATGGGTAAGAAATTTTTGTCTGTAAATCCCATGTTTCATGTCTTTCTTACAGGTAAAGCAGAAAGAAAATGGCATAGCCTTAAAATGTTTTCAAAGCGTAATCGAATCTTTGGATTCATTAGGCTGGGAGGAGAGGCAGTTTGCTCTGGTGAAAGGACTTCTTGCGGGGAATGTCTTTGACTGGGGAGCAAAAGCAGTCTCAGAGTAGGTGTTAAATATTTTAAAAGCACCCTTTTAAGATACAGAATATCCAATTGTTCTTTTTAAAAATAAGTGCACCGATCTAACTTTAATCGCAGTTTGTATTTCACCTTAATCGTACGCCGGTTGTTTATTTGCAAGCATTGTTGTGGTGCAGCAAAGTTCACATTTCCACCCTTGAAACCTGGCAGACGTGTCACTGCTGTGAATGTTTGAATTAAGTGATAGAGCATTTAATGTTCCAGTCTGGCTGCTTTGCTTGTAGCGTTGTTACTAGCTTTTGAGTATGTGCTGTAGTTAATCTGACAGGATGTTCCTGCAGTAGAAAACGTGCTCTGTCTGCACCCCACAGTTCTCCTGCCATCACACTGTATATTCAATGGGCTGTAAGTTAGGTTGGGTGGTCTCTCACAATGACTGAATATTAGTTATTTTTGACCAACATATACTTCTATTGTCATTTTGAGATTTTTTTTTCCTTATATCCTGTCAGCAGCCATGAATTTGCTTAAGGATGTAAATGCCAGCAGTCTTGAAATGTTTTTGATTTTACAATTCCAGACTTTACAACTCTTTTTGTGGGGTTGATAGTAGAGATCCAAGAGTAAGGGAGGGTGACACTCCTGCAGCTGACATCAGCACTTCCTTTCCCTTTCTGCATTTTTGAGGAGTTTCCCCTCTGAATAAATAACAAAAAAGTCCATTCAAAACCAGGTGATTCAAGGCTCCTTAGACTCATTTTACTTCTGATGCTGCCTCCACCCACAGCAACTTGAACTGCCACCAGTAAGAGCAATTAGTGTGGTTGCCACTTGTGTCAAGTGTAGCTCTCTCTCTTTGAGAAAGAAGCTAAGAGTTAGATGTCACTTGGTACCAGATCTAAGGCACTTCATTCTTTATGGGACTTGACTGGCAAGGGCTGCCCACGTGCAGTAAGATTTTAGCTGACAGCTCAATCTAGCCTCGTGTGTTCTCGTCGCCAGCTAAGTCTGAGGCTGCTTTGCTATGCATACAGCCAATAGCAATAGCTTTTAAAATCTTTACCTATTTAGTTTAATTTCTTTTTACACACACACACACACACACAAATACAACTTAAAAAAAAATTTCTAGACCAACTGCAAATTAGATTCTGTAAAGCACTGTTTCCCTACTGTGATATTTGAGATCATTACTACACTTATGGTCATCTGCAGACCCAAAGATATATTTTTTTTTTTTGCCTGCAGAGTACTGCCTACAAACATTTGCATATTGCTGTAGCTTTTTTCTTTTAGCATAAGAACTCTCTAATTTAATGTACCTACAAGCCTTTTGTATCTATTTCTTAATCACTGAATCTATCCATACTCCCCATTATAATTATTGCAATGAAATTGCTGACCACCTGCTAAAGAAATTTTCAAATTATGTGCAGTAAAGGTGCTTAACTGTGTACCCTTTATTTCTCTTCTGATACAGTGTTCTGGAATGTGAGCCACAATTTGGATTTGAAGAAGCCAAGTCAAAACTGCAAGGTATAGGGGGGAGATCTGTAGCGTTGGTTAGATCCGAGTATTGTGTTAATGTGGGAGTGGAGGAGAGTGTGAAGGTGTTTACTGTGACAGTTCTGCTGCCCAGGGGACAAGGACCCATTAGTACTCACTCAGTTTATCGCAATACAGCTTACAGTCTCAGTGGGATGTTGCTTTTTAACTGGAACCTAACAACTCCTCTCCTTCTATAGAAGTCCTAGCTGCACGGATATTCAGAGTATCCTGAATAGCCCATGCTATTTTTTGTAACTGTCCCAATCCTTTCAGAGCAATAGTGTCACCTGAGGCACAGCACCGTCCGTCCTAGGATCAGTCGTCGTGAGAGCTAGCTCACATGACTTTGTTTTTGTGTGAAAATTCCATTTCAAGACTACTGTAATTGAACTGTTCCCATAATTAAGAGCTCAGGAACTCTTCAACATTCAAAACCTGAGCTCAGATGTTTCATATCTTTAAAGAGACACCTCCTGCTTTTCATAATGTACAGATTTACTCTTTGCCTAGAAGTAACACTAACACCATTTTGCCTGTGACACAGAGCGTCCCTGGTTAGAGGACTCCTACAATCAGTGGCTGCAGCGGCTGAAGGTAGGCCCCGCAGTTGTTGCTACCCACTGAGTAGTGTAATGCATTGAGCACGAAACAACCTCATTAAGGTCCTTTCTAACAGCTTTAACATAACCATCTTCAGACAACTCAAAATAAATTCTGTTAGCACAGTACCAGTAATGCAGCAATCTTACCATAAAGAATTAAAGGAATTTGAACGTGAGTACTTGCCAAGCTTCTTGGCTGAATTTCTTCAGGAACTGCAGTGTTTGGAACTCAGCTGCTTTCAGAGCTCTTCCAACATAGCCATCGTGTCCCTCCTTTATCAGGGCACTTACTTTTCTGTTTAACTAGACCTGTAATTTTGAAAAATGGAATCCAAATGTAATGTTTGGATTGTTCCTCCATCTGAGTAGCCAGGCTGAAAATAACTTGGGAGCTTTCTGTATCAGTTAATCCTTTGTGACATTGCTAATTAAGGAACTTAAAGCACTGTCCTGAGACATTTTTCTTAGAAATTACGCATTATTCACTATAGAAATTCTTCTGCTGGTATGACCTGGAGTGAACTAAGTTTCATACCATCAGATATAGAACAAATTAAAGGTTAATGGAGAACAGGAGATATCCATCCTGCCCTTTCCTGGCAGAAGGGAATCCTGTTCACCCAACAGCATGCCACAAAGGTAGGTTTACCCTGATAACTGTCACGTTAACACAGGCAGCTGTCTGCACTGCTGCTTCTCTTCTAGAGAATTCTATTCTCCAGCTGCTTGGCACAACAAGATGCAACCCATACCCAGGCTCCCAGCAGTAGGATTACAGGCCTAACCACCCCTCTGAAGGAAGCTCCTGCTCACGGCTGCTGGAGTCAGACTTGTCTTTAGTTGGCTGTTGTAGGTTTAATTAATGGAGTGTTCTCAAATGAAGTAAAGTAGCTATAAGCTGTTTGAAATGATTGTGCAAAGACAATGCTAGAGAAATTGATTTCACTTAAATAAGGGTAGGTAGTTTTGATGAGCTATGCTGCTACTAGATAGACAAATTGCCAGTCATTTAGGGTTGTAAAGCCTGGGGTCTTAAAATCAGTGTTTCTAAATGCAAACTGTTCAATGAAATGAGTGGTGAGCTCAATCCTGAACTCATTGGTTTTCTCTTGCAGGAGGGCCCCCCTCATAAATGTGCCTTAATTTTCGCAGATAACAGTGGAATAGACATAATTTTAGGCGTCTTTCCTTTTGTTAGAGAGCTTCTTTCTAGAGGAACAGAGGTGAGTGTTCTTCATTGTAGAACCAATGTGTAATGTAGCTTTTGTAACTGGTGGAAGGTTTGTTAATACCTACTAGCAGTGCACTGTACGAGACTGGCTCCTAGTGCCTGCACTGGGAATGATCCAATTTAAGGCAATGAGCTCCAGCCACCAATTTCTTGGAACTCTGAGGTCTAACTTAAAGTAGACTGCAAAAGGCAACACAGCAAAGGTGGGGTGGGGGGACTCTCAGTTCCAAATTCGCTAAACAAGGATCTATAATGTCAAAGACCTGAAGCAGATGGTCATTTTGAGGGGAAAATGAGGACTGGGCCTCCAGGCTTTCTCTTCTCTTGTTTGGCTTATTTTATAAGAGAAGAAACAAGCAGCTCTACCACCACACATGGACTGCATTAATCAGTGAACTATTCTGACATCTTTGCCTTAGGTTATATTGGCTTGTAACTCTGGCCCTGCCCTAAATGATGTCACCTACAGTGAGTCCCTGATTGTTGCTGAACGGATAGCAGCCATGGATCCAGTTATTCAGTAAGCATATAACCACTCAATTATTTATCATGAGAAACACAGAAGAAAGAAGCAAGTTCCTTGTTGCATATGTAGTTCCTATTTCTATTTACTACTGTCTGAAATCTGAAACCTAGAAGTAAGGTATAGAGGAGAATTTACCCATCATGGACAGCCTATTTCCTGTAGAGGATATCTGGCTGACTAGCTGCTCAAGGAAATATGTTTCTGGGTGAAGTTGTGGCAGGAAAAGAAGCCTTTGCAAAGAATACTTAGGCATTCTGGCTTATTACCAGATTTGCACAACCCTCATGACAGAGCTGTGTAACTTTTTTTCTTTTTTTTCTTTTTTAAATAAAGATCTGCACTGAGGGACGAGAAGCTGCTGTTGGTCCAGACGGGTTCAAGTTCGCCATGTCTAGATCTAAGGTACATTGTCAAAGTGCCAATCTGTTTTCATCAGATGAAGGATGACCAGAGACTTCAGACGTGTTCTGGAGTATCTCAGCCACCCTTCACAACAATTGAGTTGTTCAGTCTGGATTTACAGACTTGTAATATTGATCAAGCCCTACTAGCTGTTCTACAGGTTATTCCTCAGTCTGCTGTTCAGCAATTACACACTGTCAGTTCATGAGCAACTTAATTACTGATGATGTAAAATAACTCTTTGTGACCAAGAAGTGCACCTGACTGTAAGAAGCATTTCATGTTGTTAACCTTTTCAATTACATTCCTCTACTGGAGACAGAGCTTAACCCATGTTTCCTGGGAAATCCCAATTCTGTATGCATTTAATTATGCTTTTAACACTAGACTTCAATCCCATTTCCTTTGATTAAGGTGTCCTTGTTGATTGGCATCAGTAATTCCATACCCTGCCCCATTTTCTATAAATGACAAAGCCCTCAGTACATCTGCTCTTTCATTTGTTGCATAAGGATGACTGTTTCTAAGCCATACCTCTCCTTTCAGCCGCCTGGATAAAGGTCTGGCTGTGCTGGTCCGAGAACGGAAGACAGACTTGGTTATCATTGAAGGCATGGGTCGTGCCATCCACACGAATTATTATGCGGCTTTGAAGTGTGAGAGCCTCAAGCTTGCTGTTATCAAAAACTCCTGGCTTGCTGATCGCCTTGGAGGGAAAATATTCAGTGTCATTTTCAAGTATGAAGTGCCATGTAAATGATACAGATCTGGTCAACTGGGCGAACAGGAGCAGCAGAATGGACTTGCACTAGTTTTACTTTAACTGTAAAGAATGTATTTTTATTACAACAGGGAAAAGAGGTCACAGGAAATTCCATATTTATATTGTGCTTTTGTGACTTAAAAGCAACAATATGATTCACTCTATAGTATACACACTCAAATATATATATGTATATCACTCATTGTTTATTTTGGTAAGTGTTTATTTTAATGATGCAGTATTTGTGATGAAAAGACTTTATTTTTTTGTTCTGTGAGACATTCATATAGAAATATATTTAAATGTCAATGAAACCTTTTTTTATACATCTCTGCCAGCAATGACATGGCACATACCAAATAGTTTTTAAAGTGCTAAGTGAATCTGACATTGTATTTTTCCATGTCAGCTTTTAAACTTACCCAAACTGTTTCATGCTCTTTGCAGTTAATTTGGTTGAAGGACTGATCCACCTCCTAATCTAACAACCATTGCTTAAGCTGTATTTGGAACAGAACTGTCATGATGTGAGAGCACATAGCAGATAACTGAACAGCACTACCCCCACTTGAACAACTCCTAACTCCTTCTGCTTCCACTGTTCCTGTTAACAATTCGAGGGAGGAGCAAGCTGCACCTATACTAAATTACTGAGTGATCAGAAGTTTAAAGTCTCCATTACATTCAAAGAGAATCTGTAATGCTTTGTTCAGGAACAACCACCTGTATCCCTGCCATGGACGTGTTAGTGTCTGTTGCCCTCAGTTACTTAATGCTGGAACTGATAGGAATTATTCTCTGTTCATGCAGTGCAGTTAAAACCACTTCTGAGTAACTGAAGTTGCTCCCTGCCCCGTCAGATGTGCAGTACATAAATGCAGTGATTTAACCATGAATTTGCAAACCAGCATGTGCATGCATCAGTCATTCCACCACTGAAATGAAAACAGCTTAATTAAAAAGCTGTTTAACATGTAACTGAAGTAACTGTTCCCCATGAATTTCAAAGATTCTTCTTTGACAGCACGAAAATAATGCAAAATACCCATTACTCACCCCTGCCAACGGAATTTGTACTTCCTTTTACTGACTGATTACCAAAGTTCATGTTCCACTACTGTTGGATTTTAAGTAAAATCTTATTCCTAAATACTTCCCAATCCAGTTAACTAGGACACACCGTCCTCTGTAGCTAAACAAGGAAATCTATCTTCTGATGGAAAAGAGACCTTTCCTAGATCTAGTTCCTTAATTGTGTGTCTCCCTTTCTCGGATTTTAGGCCACTGCACAGAATACAGTTAAATCCCACGTTATTGGGATCTGTGCAGCAGTGATGTTCTTTCAGATTTGGAAATGACCTTCACCGTGATCGTCACCATCTGCCTAGGAGAGGGGAAAAGTACAATCTGTTTATAATTAGAATGCCTAAGAAGCAGTTGTTCTTGATTAGAAGAGTCAGATGAGAGCTTTAATTTTCAAGATTGCACCTCATGTTATAATTAGTATGCAGAGGCTCCATATTAACCTACCCCAAGTCACTTACTCCTATAGGCGTTCACGCACTTGCAAAGTGAACTTCTAAACTAAACATAGATGTGATTCCCCCATCTTAACCTCCCTTAATTTTAGCAGTTGCACTCTATCCCTTATCAATTAAAATTCCTCCAAGCTGCTTAGTTTTCTTCTATAACCAGCTCCACCGCCAGGCTGGAAGTGCTGTGTGTGTTTGTAATTAGGAAACTAACACTCTAGACTTGCAGAAAAATATCTTTCTACAGTGATACAGTTCCTATGAAATATATACGGTAGAACCCCAATATATGCCCATTCCTTAAGAATTTGTTTTAAGCATTAGCTCTCCCTGAAGTCTCCTGGCTTTGTCTTGTATTTTCTTTTATACGTAGACGAGTACATATTTCTTCTGTGAAAATGGAGCAACAAGATTTCTGAAAAACAAAAGGGGAGAAAACAAGGGGGTGAGTTGTTCTGTATGATAGAATCCAGCTTTTAAATGTGCACTAGACATTCATTGCAATGGATGGAGAACAAGAACACCAAAATACATATTGAGATACCAGTGCAGTTTTATTTGTGTGTGTTTTCCTGCTTGTCAAATGACTTGAGAATAGCCATACTTGAGAATAAACTGGTTATTGATGATTTACTGTCCTCTGTACACACTCAAGAATATTGGAATGCAGTTTGTCTGCATTACAGTAAATGTTTCTACTTAATATTCTAGGCTTTATTTTATTATTTTTGTATTGCTCAGGCTACGTAACTACCACAGAGCCCAAGCTACAACATTTCAGGGATTTGAGAGTAAAATACGTAGCATGTTGTTCCCCACCCCACTACATTCCTTTGCTTAGGCAAAGCAGGATTGCTATGGTAAGAAATCCAGCGTTCTGCCCAGTGGAGCACTGCTGCCCAGCTATTCCATGCTAAACAGAAGGGGCCCAAGGAGGGAGGCCAGGAGATAATCAGTATCCCCTACCTTTACGTGTCCAGCAGCATGTCTGCTCTTATTTGACAGCTCCACCACAGCTGCAATCACTCCCAATGCAAGGCCAATTGCAAGAGTAAGGAAGAGCCCACCCAGAGCCTGGGGCTGCAGAGGACTCCATCGCTCTCTACTTTTGTGAAGGCAGCTGGATTCCCACCATTTGTTACGCAAGTAGTCAAGGTCACCCAATTCACGCAGTTTGAGGACAGCAACGGACAGCTTCTTAGTCCATGGGGATGCTGGAAGCAGTAGAATGAAAAAGAAAGTGTAAGATAACAGACACTAACATTTTTAAGCAATCTGCTACTATGCAACCAAGCAGGGTTAGCTGCTTGCTGCTTCCCAGCTTGCAAATGGTCTTTCTGCAGAATGCAGCACTCAGCTTGAGTCTGTTTTCTTAGATAACAACCATTCCTATCCAATCCACTTTCAGAATAATGACAGAATGAAGGTTCTTGGAAAAATACTAGCAGTCGTGCTCACAAGAGAACAAATCCAGTTAGGAGCTCTTCTGCATTCCTGGGACCAAGGTAGGAGGAAAAAAAAATAAAAATAAAAAAAATCCAATGATATCACTGGCAGTGGGAATTTTTTAAATCTGTTACAGTTCAAAGAGTGAGTGCTAGTGATAATTCATCCACAGAATTAAAACATTGGATAGCAGGGTTAATAAGGTGTTCATACTAGATTATTAGTCTTAATGCATAGAAAATGTGTCTGAGTTTCAGGACTTAGCCGTGGCAGTCTATTTCAAACCCATGAAATCCAAGTGGAGAAGTGGGACAGAAGTCACACAATGACTAACCCTGAGCAGTGGCAATGCCAAATCCTCTGGCTCCAATAACTTCAGGGGCTCTGATCAAATTGCAGTGCCTGGCAGCTGCAAGGTCTTGAGAGATTGATTCACCAATGAAGGCGTAGTTTGATTCCATCACGCGCTGAACTGCTTCCTGGTAGGTTTTGACTAAAACGTGGTCTCGTCTCTTGTCCATATATTCATAGATCATCTGATGAATGGGATTCTTGGAGTTCTGCAGCCCAAAAATCCAAGAGTTAAACTGAAGTGTAAATTAACTACCCATATATCTGCATATATGTGAAACAATTTGGAGAATAAGAGTACTTAAACCATTCCTCTTTGAGCCCTCTAATTAAAATCAGCATCTTGCTAGCACCTAGGGCAGTCCTTGTGTTCACGATCCACAAGAACAACCCCTGAACAATAGTACCACTGTCTTAAAAGAGAATACATTATAAAAATACAGTCTTCTGCATTATTTTCTCTCTGAGAAAAGGTGAAAGAAGAGATGAACAAAATAACAGATACTAATCCCAGTGTTTGAAGAACAGGAGAACTGACAGTCTACAGCGAAGAGGGTGGCGTAAGAACCAATAGCCATGAGCTAGAAAGCTCGGCTCCAGCTTAGTTCTGAAGCTTTTGTGTATGTGCACAATTAGATTCTCTGCACCTTGAAGAAGTAGAAAGTGGAGGAGCCATCCAGTGTCCCGAACTCAAGCTTTCTTTGCTTCACAAGATCTTCGAAAGTCTGGATCGGGAGCTGCTCGCTGCCCGAGCTCAGCAGCGCGGTGAAGTTGGCGATGTAGGCAGCCAGCAGAGCTATGGTGAAGAGCCACCAGATGGCAGCAATGACCCGCACAGAGAGCGCCTTGGGCCGAGGGGTGACACCTGCGAGAGCAGAGAAGCCGACAGAAAGCATGGGAGGTGATGGGTGGTGAGAGACACAGCTCGAGTTAAAGCCTGCACAAGACTTTTTAATTGAAGGCCAAACTGCAAAACTTGCCCTGCAGCTACATTGGAAATGCACAGGCCTGAAAAGCCCTCAGTGGCTGGTTTGAATATATCAATATTGCATGCTGTGCGGAGCTAAAGCAACATTACTGGCCAAAACAACAAGGCAGCAGTGCAGTGGTTAGCTTGACATTCCCTACAGCAAGTGTTACAGCAGACAATACGCAGCCCTCAGCTGAAGCCACCCCCCGCACACTCCCAACAAGTCCCTAATCAATACTCCTTTGCCTGAGAGTTTTAGCACTGCCAAGTGTCCTTATTTTAACACCTTTTCCCTCAACAGTGCCCTAGCCATACAGCACAGCACTCCAGGGTTACAGACAGAGGAGAGCTGGGTATGCGGTCAGCTCCTAGAGCTCCTCCAGCTCACCTTGCAGCGTGAGTGCTCCTGCTCCAAACCAGAGGCTGTTTAAGAAGGTGAAATTGTTCTCTTCATTCTTTGGCTCATTCCATTCACAGGGGCTCAGCCTGTGGGGAAATAACAGGATAAAACCAGACACTGAAGAAAAAGCACTCATGCAGTGTGACGAGCAGCAGTGCAGACAGCCTGGAAATGCCCTTTCCTTCCATGGGAGGTCCCCCTTGATTTGTGGTCCAGTTTATCTAGTGCAGAGAAAAATGCTCCTGCTCAATGCCTCAAGTGTTTTGCAACAGTGAAGGCTCAGGAGGCTCCTCCTACAGGTTTGCCGGATACCTTCTTGAACCCTTGCATAATCTAGTCTCCCTAGTACACCTGAGGGGCAATACTGGCTCTGTTCTGTACTATCAGATGAAGGCTGCTCCTTGAAGCAAATCCTTATCTATAAAAGACAGCATAAAACTAGAAAAGGAGCAATAGAGCTTTTGTTTGAGACTGCAAATGCAGAGAGCCTTACTGCAGCCTAATCAGGAGAGCGGGAGAAAGCTGAATCTCCTGGAAGGGGAGGGACAGGAAAGAATTTCTTCCACAAGAGTCAATGTAGGATTGACTGCATAAGAACACACCAAGAGAGAGACCACATATAGGAATATGGTCAGAGTAAAAAAAAACAACTGACAAAAGTGAAAGCAAAACAGCTGAAATACAAACACGCAGTCCTTTTGACAACCCTGGATAACCCAGATCAAGAGATGTGGTGCTTTTCATGGGGAGACCCTGCTCTTAATGCTCTTAATCTGACCTGATTTAAGCTCTATTAGCCCTGGTTTTGGACCTGTACAGAAGGTTCCTCAAACCAAAACGTGCCCTGGTACTTTCTTTAAAACAAAGATCTCTTCATAGCTGGGAAAGCAGTTGACTTGAGCAAAACCTGTGAAACACATTTATACCTGGCAACAAGAAAGAGGCAGAAGCACGTCAGCACGTAAGCAAACAGGAGGCCAGTCCAGGTCTCCTTACTGAAAGGAGCCAGGAAGTGGAAGAAAGACATCTCCTGTGAGATGGTGTCCTTTCGAAGCAAGATTCCGATGCCAGTCTGCAGGAACGGCGTGGTGAAGGAGACCACCTCTTCCCTTGCTGATGTGACCGTCAAGGGAGCCACTGCAATGTCTGCTTCCTATAAGATGAAGTTAAAACATAATCAACCATCCAACCTACCTGGAGATTTCTATCCCTCAAACAGAATGCTTCCCAGGCTCAGTGGACAGATACCTACATGGCAAATTGCCATGCCAACACAGCTGTTGGACTTCCTTCCTTGTTAGTGCTGCAGTTTCTCGAACATAAAATGTGAATTACCTTTCTCAGAATCTCTCCAATCATCCCCGTCCAGTTCCCATTGGAAGAGACGGCGCCATACTTCCCATCTCCCACCACCTTCACCTTATAGCTGAAGTGAAGCATTGAAGCAAGTGCTTTCAGCAAATCAATGCAGTATCCCTCCAGTTCTGCACTTCTCACCATGACATAGGGATCTTCCTGCATGGAGGGCAATACACACAATACACACAATTACATGCCACCACAGTCTGCAGTGCAACTGACTGTAAAGTTTTTATTTTTACTTTTTTTTGGAAAATCCTCCCCAAAGATCTCTGCTTATGTTATCAGGGGGAAAACATTTCCAAACCTGAAAGACAATCAGAGGAGTCGTGCCACCACTAGTCAAAGCCTACAGCTCCAGCAGCACAGCTGCATTTTGTAAGCCACGTGTACCACGGAAGCAAGTGATAATCTCTTCTCAGTCTAAAAGTCCAAATACATTTCACCTGGCCCATCAAAACACCAGCTGAGGGTCACACACTGCTGCAGGACCTGACAGCAGAATCAGAAAACGTACCAATGTGGCAGCTTCTGAATGATCCTGTTTCTCCAGCACTTGTGGCATTGCATTTTCTTTAGTTCTTATTTTTTTAGTAACCTGTTTGTAAGCTCTGCGCATTTGATCTTTACACATTTCCACTTCAGGACAGAAACAGCTTACAGGTAACATAACAACCCTTAAACATAGCAGATCAGAGTGAACAGGCCTGGCTGAGACAGCTTTCACTTCTACAGCATTGAGACAACACTTGAAAAATACTGTGATCAACAGGGATATCAGTGTCAAAAAAAGGCAAGGTATAATTCCAGCTATTTCCCAGCCACAGCAAGGGTTTTCTTACTGCCTTACCAGGATTGTTGTGACAGTCAAAGCCGGAAGATTTTCTTCCGGTCCCCTCAGGTCAGTGCCCTACAAATAAAAAAAATGAAGGATAAATAATTTAATCTCCCAGACATGGACCCACTAGGGTTTACATTGTAACGTGTGTGTGTTAAGCCTGCTAGAAATCTGCCCCTGTACACTGCAGCAATTAATCTTACCACTACCCTATCTCCTTCGGCAATCACTGTTCCATGACAGTAATTAATAAATCAAAAATGTCTCACTTCATTGCATGTTGTCAACATACAAATAAAAAAAATCACTTTAAACGTTGTCACAATTCTTTGGATACACAGTGCATCTAGTCTTCCAAAAACAGATCTATTTATGTTGCTGACAAAACAGCTAGCAGCCAATTAAGGCCTCATTAGAGAGCAATTCCAGGAGACAGAACAGTAGGAAACCTGAGACAGAGAGGAAACATGAATTCACTTCTGCATCGAACACCAAATTCAAGACTGCATCTTCCAGCCACGTAACTCTAGATGCTTCTGGTCAGTACTACTTCAGAGCAGCTCAAGCTTTTGCCAGTCAAGCTGTCTTTTCTTCAGAGATTAAAAGCATTGCACACTATGACCGTATCTATTTCTGCATTTAAAACCCAAGACCTTTTGCACATATGATTTTATTGGTAGCTTTGTGCCAGTGAACTTCAACATACCTTACTCATAGCATCATCATTCATCATTGCTCCTGAAAAACAACAACAACAAAATCAACTCCTTGTGGGGTTTATATTTACAGTCCCTTAAAAGCGAACTTTCATAAACTCATTTCACTTGCATAAACAGAATGATTATCCTCGACTCAGAAACTCGTAGCGCAGTTGACTTGCAGTAATTTTGTGAAGTTTGTGTTCTCATTCACAGCACAGCATTAATGTGAAGCAAACAGAAGCAGAAATATACACAGCCAGATTCAGGCTGCAGAAGTTTTTAATTCTAGCTTTATTATTATCGCTCACACATGGAAGAATGGATTTTGCAGAATTGCCCTTCCTGACACATTGAAAAGCCAGCAGCCCTGCTACTTCACACAGCTAGGATTCCCCCCTCACTCCTGCAATATCCTGTCTGGACCCCTAAGGCCCTGTAAACAACCACAAGTTCATCAGCACTGAATTCCAAGACACTGGCATTTCTTGATAGGTTCCTATTGTTCAAGCAGACAAAGGAGATCATCTTGCAACCACTGGGGTAGAAATCCTTCTCTGCCACATCCTATTGCTTTCCCCTCCAAGAATTATAAGCAACCTGGCTTCATTCCTGAGAAAATTCACTGGAGTGAAGAACACCTAAGACTGTCATCAGATCTGCCACTGACCTGTTCTCCTATATTACTTCTCCTCGTGCCTCAGTTTCCCATTTGTAAAACAAACGCAATGGTACTTTCATTTTTAGTAAAAATTCACTTAATTAACCTCATTATTAATACTTTTTAGCTCTACTCTCTGCTCTGATGTGCAACTTTTAACAAAACCTGTTGAATTATTTGATTCACAGCTTCCTTTTTCCCGTAACACCTAGAAGGATACCTCAACTACCCCCATCTGCAAGAGAACTTAACAGTAATAATTGAGATGCAGAATTAAACACCCAATTATGTCAACTGATAGCTTATTAACTACCCAGGATGTTTGTTTCTCGAACATGTACATTATTGCTCCTTGGAATCTAAGAATTCACAGTGCAAAAGCCAAAAAGAAAAAAAAGAAAGAAAAAAATGGGTAAAACAAAAAAATTAGGGTGCTTTTACTCTTCCAAGCAAAAGCTGTGAGTTTCTCAGTAAATGTCACAACATATTCATTCATTGTGTATTATTTATTCTTTGGATCTGCATTTTCTTGCCTTGTGCTGAACTCTACATTATTGTTAAAACAAAACCTGCTTTTTCCCTCTCCACTACAGTTCTCCATGGGAGCTGGAAATCTTCACAAAGGAGTTCCCTTGTCTCCCTTCAGAAACTCATTACAGCCAGCAAAAGCTGTCTGGGGTGCCTTTTTGAAGACCTGCTAGGGTTTCTTGGGAGAAAACAGTCTGTACTGAGGGCTTCAGCTCCCCCACAGCGGCACTGGATGCAGCTGTTCAAAGCCCCATTGTAGGACCTCCTGAAAGGGCCATCACTAATCAAGTTGCAGCACTAACTCAAAGTTCATTGCAGTGACACTTCTCAGAAGCCAAGTCCTCATCATGAGAATCTACAAAAACATTGCACAAAGGGTCTCATCCCTTCACTCTTGCCCCCAAAGGCTTGTTGCTGCAGGAAAGTACTGTGGTTGCAAAGGTCAGCCTTGCCCTTGCTCCTTCTATTCTGAGCATGAACAGCCTTCTAATAAGAGACGACTCCCTACTTGACTTCATGTGAAAAAGCTTTTAGCACTGATAAGAACTGTCCTCCTCACCCCCAATTTTCTACCCTGTCCCATCTCTCTGTCTAGGCTAGTAACCCTGCCCTTGCATCCTCTGCCCATATTTCCCTTTTTGTGGTTTGTGATCACAAGGGATAGCTGAAACCAAAACAGATGTGATAGGTCAGGTAGATAACACTTCTGGAGTACACTGGGATGCTCAGGATAAGAGTATGAGAGAATCTGACCACTGTCACTAAAGCTAAAGACTGAAGTACAGGCAGCTGGAGGCAACCAGCTGATTGCTGTGCACAAGTCCCTGCCAGGCTCCTGCTGGCCTTAAGGTAGGTCCTGGTGATGTCTTCATAACCAAATCTAAAGCAAATTTTAGATTAAGACATGGTCTTAATCTAGCACTAGAATTAACGAACCGTAAAAAAGAACAACCCAGGTTTGGGAGCAGCCAGCACTGCTGGCCAAATATTCTCACCTGTCTGGCTTGATTCTCTCAGGAGCAGCACAGCTGAAATCACACGGAACACCAAGTGAAGTCCTTTGTCCATTGCAGCAGCAATAGCTACTGTCTAGAGGAAACTTCCTGTTGAGATGAAAGGGAAGTAGTTAATGCTGGCTTTATGCTCCCTCGGTGCCGAGTTAAATCAGTATATCTTGGATTTCCTGCACCAATTCAAAAGTCCCCAGGTGAAAACACGGGCACTTCTGAGACCAGGTATAACAAGTACTAAGGAAAAGATCCTGGGAACACTTCACTGCAGTAAAATACACTTCCTTAACTCTAAGTTAGTACTAAAATAATTTAAGGATAAACAGATTCAGCTCCAGCGAGAATAATGGAAGGGCAGATGGCTTTAGTGCCTTCCAGCCTGTAAGGAGTTGCTTCGCTGCTTCTTAAATGAACCACAGCAACATCCATTCAGCATCTACCTGACAAAGCACTACAAAATTTTCTCAAGTTTTACAGCAAAACAAACTAAGGATTTAAGATGTTACTTTGCTACCATCAGCTTCTGAAACTTCTCAGTCTTTCAAAATGTAAACAAAAAAGACAACGTTACTCCTCAGCCACTCTCCTGCACGCAGTGCTGAAGGAAAGTGTTAGTATTGAACAGAGCAGCGGAAAAGATGCACAGCCATCAGAAATGGGGGAGACAGCCTGTTGCTCCGGTCTTTGCCAGGCTCCGGTCTTTGCCAGCTACAAGCCCAGCAGTGACTGAAGGCAGTGTCTCACTTACAGCAATTCCTTCGGCCTCTCCTAGCTTGGTCTGTGACTGGGTTCCAGCAGCAGCACGCCGATGAGCAGGCACAATGGGACTGCTGGAACGGGAGCACTCGCTGCATCCACACAGATATAAGGGCAGCGGGAGGAGCCAGGCGCGGGGCTGCTGCGGGCAGGAGTGCCAGCTGGCACTGCAGGCTCTGGGCACCTTGCTCTGGGGACAAGGAGGGGGAGCACCCCCAGCAAAAAGGCAAGGTTTGGAAGCAGCTCAGTCCAGCAGCTCAATACTACATTGAGACTCAGAAAATACAAATACTACTCTGTGGCCTGCTGTGTGGTCCTGCAAAAGCCGCCTTTCTGCAGAGCCGTGCCCTATTCAGCCATGCCCATCTCTCCTGGTACTGCAAGCTTAAGACTTCCTCTGCCTGGCAATTATCTCAGGAGATGAGCTGGGGGATTCAGGTACAACACCAAAGCCCTCAGAACCTGTCACATACAGCTAGTATTTCCTCACAGTGCCTAGAGTGCTGAAGAAAGGCCTGAGCTTCCAGGAAAACCACAAACACTGGGTTGTACAGCACAGTATAAGACACAGGCACAGAAGTGAAATTCCTGTTCCCTTCATCCTTCCATTTACCAGTTCTGCTTCAAAAGTGAGCTGCAGCACAACCCTGCCAAGCAGCCGACTCCGTTGGGCCAGGTCATTTATAGCTACACACATCAAGGCACTGAAATTACAAAGGATTGCTTTCATAGGAACTCGGCAGAGAGTAAATCATTGCAACCCATTCTGCAGGGGAGTTGGAACGTGTCCACACTTGAGTAAGAAACAAAAATTTACTTCACACTTTACTTTAAGCACTGCTCACGATGGAAAACTCTCAGGCAGCTTGCACTTTCTTCCCTAAGCCTTTCTTATATATGCCACTGAGTAAATCAGTCATTAAACATCAATGCAGCTTGTCCTCTACAGCCAAAAACTGCTTATATTTCAACAACAACAACAAATTAGAATAATGCATTTGGTGATGTCTGCCTTAACAGAGTGGAAGGTCTCACTGCAGTGCAGTGGAGCTCCAAGATCACTGTTACTGCATTTCAGACACCAAATGGTACAAATCATTCTCACAATGTGAATTACAGCAAGATGCTAATGTATGCTATAAACGATAACTACATTCTTTCTATAGGACAAAACCAAAAAGAATACCAGAAGATCCACTCAGCCTGGATTTCTCTCAGCTGCTCTGAGCTGCTCACAGCTTCACTTCAGGTACCGGCTTTGGTAATTGGCACGTGATTTATTTTTCCACTTTCTTACGTGATAGCTACACCCTAGAGATTCTGGCAAAGTGGTGCATGTAGAGGGAGGTTAGCAAAAATCAGACAAGCTGAGGTTCCCAGCTGCTTCTCATGAATATTTTTCTAGGCTTTAGTAAGATGCACATTATGGCATGTGACTTTTCACAGCTGGCAGCTAATGAGGGCTAAGCCACTAATAAGCTCAACTACAAGCAGCTGTAAGCATCTCAGCACTGTCAAAATGAGTTTTTAAAGATACAATCAAACGTTCATCATCAGTGATCTTCAATACTAAGTTGGAGGAATACAGATCATTAATCCCAAGGCCAACTGTGTACTGCTTGTCATCTGGAAACTTTGCACTCCTAAAGTTACACTTTAATGAACAGAAAAACATATGGGATAAGTCTGAGACCTCACAGGGAGAGCTCAGGACAAGGGAAGATGCTTGCTGTTACTCTACACACCAGCAGGAATAGATACAAAATGGGCCTTCTCTAGACAGTTACAACAATTACTGTTGCCTACAAAACAAGTTTATGAGGACCAAATACTTTGGCATTGAAAACATACAAAAAGAATTGTGTGTTCATTCTGCATACTACACTGAATTCTTACCTGCAGCTTTGGAGGAGATATAGCCAGGCCAGTGTTTTCACACATGAGTTGCACCTCCCTAGGCATGCTGCCTTTCTCTATGTCCTCCTTCACCAGTTTGAGACTGTCACATCTCCACTGTTGTTCCAGTTCATGCACCAGCAACAGAAAAAAATATTAAAAACAGAGTTGCTAAAACAATTTTGCTTAAAGGTTTTCTTTTTTTTTTAAATTCAGTGCCAACTGGTTTCATGCTCAATCTGTGTCTAGATTGTATCTGCCTGCAGTTTCACAGGGAAGACAGAGAATCTACTTCTTCATCTGGATTATCATACGAATAGTGGAGAAACCTGTCAAAAGAATAAGAGCAGAGAGGCATTCCCAAAACAAAAATTAGTGCTGCTAAGAAGCTTGACTCCAGACTCCCTCCACTCTGTTAGTGGACCTTTATTGCTTTCCTTACCTTTTTGGACAATGCCCTGCCTGCTGATCAGATCCAAGTAACTGTCTTCCCTCTTCCCTGAAGAAGAATGGATGAAGAATAAAACTGCTTAAGTAAACGCCTGCTACCCAACAGTGTAGGTACCATGAAATAGATCCCATTCATATGAGTAAATGGACACGTCATTATAGTCTTATGTCGTCCAACAATACAAGTTGTCAGGGCAGTTGCTATTGATTTGCAAGCAGGAGGACAAAATTCACAGGTACCCCGATAAGTTAAATCCAGGCACTGTTTTTTAAAAACGTGAACAAACAAAGATATTATGAAGCATTGCATGACACTGTCTTCTGTGAGGTGCATTAATTTAACAAGTATTGCTTAATCAATAAAAGATAAAAAAAGATTGTGAAACTTAAGTCTTTGAAAAGACACAAATAGACCTTTTAAACATCAACTTTCTAAAGCTGTCAATTTGCATGTACTTTCTTGCTTTAAAGATAAAAAAAGGAACAACTCCCTGCAGCTCTTCAGCCCCCAACTGAAGTATTACAGGCTGACTTTCTGTCTAAAGAATGTTAATGAAATTCGCTTTGTGTTAAGATACAATGCAAGACTAATCTTGGCAGATCACACATTCTGCTGATGATTTACCTTTTTTTCTTCAGAGATATTGTAGAGTTACTTCAGTGCACGTTCCAAACCTTTGTTGCACAAACCTCGAGGGCCTCTCATCAAAGTTATGAAGACAAGCAAGGAAGATTAGCGCCAGGACGGAAAACTGAGGGAGCGTGTTTAGACAAAGCATACTGAAGATCATTTTAAAATATTTAATCAGAGAATTTAACTCCTCCCAGCCCCTACATCCCTGTCATAATGAAATCATTAACTATGATCAGGTAACATCATGAAGGAAGTAATGCACATTTTCACTGTGTGCTTTGCTGGGACAGGAAGAGAAGGGATTTTTGAATGAGATCAGTATTTTCAGCCAGGTTTTAAACCTCAGTGATGACATAAGGCTATCTATCTTACTTGGAAAACTGTAGAGTTTATCTGTGTTTTGTTCTATACCACATTCACTTCTCTGCCTGTGACAGAACAGATTAGGTCTTTGGATTATGTTTGTTTGACTCATTACATGACTCCCCTTAGAATTTCCATCCAAACAGCCATCGCTGTCTGCAGAACAGCAGAACGCCAGTCTCTACCAATACTTGCATGTGTTTTGGTGTATCAGAGAAAAACTGAGCAGGATCTGAAATGGCTACCATTCTGAAAAAGAGTAAAATTAAATGTTATGGCAGTATAAAAACAGTGTTATGTTACAGCTAAACAGTCAACAGCTGGAAGATTAAATATGTTTATTTTAGTAGTATAAGGTGGTTTTACAAACATTTTTAGATTTTGCAATATACACAGAAGAATCATTACAAAGAAAAGCAAAATATCTTCTCAATAATAGGGACTCTATGCAGCTTGAAAATAAAATTAAACCTCTGTTTCTCTTTAAAATGCATCTCAGTAAACATTCTTTTCCATCACTGATAAAATACATCTATAATAAATGACTTTGGAGGGGGGAGTTAGGATGGAGGACACACCCTAAAAAAAAGTTTAAAAAAAAATGGGGAGGAAAAATGATTATTCTGTTTAGCTTGCTATATAACTCTAAATATATTCATCTAAAAAAATTAAATATATCTTTTTTAAAACATGTCATTGAAAATTTTGCATGGCAGTGCAATACAGAAGTAGTAAAATTCATCCAAAAAGTGCTATGTACAGCAGCATTGTTAAAATACCATACAGAAGGGATGGTTCTGGTTTCAAGGAAAGCTTAGTGTGCTTTGTAATAATTTCTGAATTAGTGTCAGAAGATATTTCCTGTCTGTTTTTACTAATTCTCTCTTTCATCTCGTTCCCACAGATGATGCTGTGAGACAAGGAACAGTCACAGTTCAGTTTAAGTGTGTGCATGTGTACATATATAGGCAGGCATATATACCTGTACACACAGATGCATATATATATATTTATATATATAAACAAGCTTGGTTAAAAAGAAGAAACAAAACATTGCTTTAGAACATGGTGACAGTTTTTCTTTCTTCAGAGAGTGAGACAACATGGATTTTCACTGAAATAAACAAGTCCATGATAAAAGATGAAATTTAATTACTATACTGTTAATTAAGGAAAGAACTCCACTGCAATTTTGACTGTTTCCCAGATGCCTCCAAATCTTCCAGAAAAAAAAAAAAAAAAACCAAGTTGCATGATTTCAAATCCAGCCTCCTTTATGGACCCATACTTCACAAGAAGAACATTTACCCTAGCTGTCACTAACATCACATTGATGTTTACCTGCTAGGCAAAGCGATTACTGAACTTAGTAAGGAGAATGGGTTTTGCACAGATCAAATTGCAAGTGCAAAGACGTGGTCACCCACAAAGGAGGCCAGATTTGAGGCTGGAAAAAGTGTAATAAAAAAAGTGATCGGATCATTAAAACTGTAAAAATCTAAGTCTCTGGTTTCACTTGGTTGTTCGGATTTCACAGACGGATGACAAGTTTAACACTCATCTATTCTTCTGGAGTCATGATCTTAAGTGCCTTTACCATCAAGGGAAGGCCAGGAAGCACTAAGCCATACGAGGATATTTTGTGCCTCTCAGGTCACTGTGTTGTGTTTTGTTTTGAATGTAAACATCACCTTACTCAGTGCTCCCCAGAATTACAGTTTCAGCATAAAGAAGACTTCTGTGTCAGTATTGTAATCAGTTTGGTTCTTAGGCTGGGATGTAAACACAGTAGGAGAAGCCATATCCATGCAAACTGCTTTTGCAACGCTGCAGGCTCCCTCTGGATTTCCTCTCTCCTCAATGGGACTCCCACCGAGCTGGCCCAGGCTTTGCAGCCGCTGTCTCTCCTGAGCTTGCTTAGCCCTGTTGGCAATGTACCGCACCCTGCTCTGACTGCGAGATGAAGACCTGCGAAGGAGTCCCAAGCTCTCCCCTTCCTCTTCAGATTCAGTTGGATCAAGACTGATGGGCGAAGTGATATCATTTTCCTGCTGGAAGGCTGTCAGCTTCTTTAGCTGCTCGGTCAGTTCGTCCTGGGATTTGACAGAGGATCTCAGGCCTGAAGAGCGGCGCTGCTCCCGCATTGATCGAGTGACAAAACTCCTGCTGATGCTACGATATTTGCTTTCAAAAGTGCACACAATATCATCAGAGGTAAGGTCTCCAAGACTCTTGGATTTTGTCTGGTTGTTCCCAACCTTATCCTGTGCTTTGGATTTGTTAGAAGATTGCCTGAGACTTTCTATGTACAGCCTGCTCCAGGTATGCCTTCTAGGAATAGATGAGAACGCATCGTGAGGACTCCTGGCAAGAGGACGGGGACATAATTCATCTGCTGGCAGCTGGTCAGACCTCAGGTTAGGATTGGATTTACTCTTGCTCACTATGGGCATTTCATTACTTAACGTTGTAGCAGATCGTGGGCGAATACCCCTCCTAATGGCAAGGGGCTCAAAATTCTCATGACGGATGCCAAGATCTGGAAGGCTTTTGCGAGCTAGATTAGGCAGAGAGAGATCTATCACAGTGTCATTGGAGGACATGCTGGAAGAGGAAGACATGCTGTCACGATGGTTGCTGCAATCTAGCTTGCTCCAGATCCGGTCATTAACAGTAGCATCGAAGTATACTTCTGCTGCTGGAGATACACTACTTGGATTTTTTATTAAAGCTGAGGAGTCTGACATTTTCAGCCCTTCACTCTTTGACTTCCTTACTAACATGTAAGAGCTCGTCTGAGAAGCAGGTAGAGCTTGCGCAGCCTGGGCTTTCTGAAAAATATCTGGAGGCAAAATTGGCTGTGTGCCATTAGTTACATTGTTTTGCTGCAGTAGGACAGCTGCTGCACCAAGTTTTTGGCCTTTGAATTCAGCAGTGGTTTTCAAGTCCTTTAATATCTGCCCTGTTTGGTCATTTTGCTTCTGGCAGTTTTCAAGAGGTTGGCCAGCACTCCTACCTGCTGCCACTACCAGCCAGGCTTTTTGAGAAGGCACTGCCAAACGAAACTGATCTTCAGCTTTACTGCATGCCTGCGTCCAACTATTTTCTTCTTTGAGTGGTCCTGCCATTTTTGTCCTCTCATCTTCTTGAACTAATACACTTGTGTCAGCTGCTCTTGTGGCTACCTGCACTTGGTCTTCTGCAGCCAAATTTGGTCTTTGCTCTCTAGTGAGAAGAGGTTCTTGAGGCTGGTTGGATGGGCTGCTTCCTTTTGATTGAGATTCAGTGGAATGATCAGACATAGATCCTTCTTCAGAATCACTGTAAGGAGTAATGGGTAGAGGAAAGAAGAGGCTGGCGTGATGGTTTTCACTGGCAATAACAGGCTCTTCAGTGATAGTTTCTAGGCTGCATAAAGAAGTGACTGACCTCTGCATTGAGAAATGGCAGACATCTAATTGGGAGACATGAAAGAGAAGAAAAAGAAAGAAACAAGAAAAAGAGAGATACAGAGTTAATTAGCTATTATGAATTCCAGTTTAAACTGTAGATTTAACCTTTATATGGTATCCTTTTGCTTTTAAGGTAGTAGTTGCATATATTAACGATTTTTTAAATAACTGATGATTTCAAATGGCTAGCAAAGGCAGCAAACATTTTTGTTCTTCCAGTTTGAGCTGCCCCCAAACCCTGCAGCCTTTGAAAAATCTCAGTCCACACATGCTAGCAACATACTATTTTTCTGATTGGTTCCAAGATCAACTGTATCTATCCAGTTCTGAGTACCCTTGGATCCACTCTTAGAATCTAACTTTTCTTTCTCCACCATCCAGCACCAGCTGAGTCACTCTTTTCCTTCTTTCCAGCACTCAAACATGACAGTACATCAGACCATAATCATGTATCACAATCAGAACATCTTGTCCAACCAATAGATGTGATCCTAATAATCAATTACTCAAAGAGGAGAAGCATCACTGGACTTCTGGAGCAGACTACAACTTAAATGATCTGTATACATACAATGCAATGCAGTGAATGTGCCTTTAAAAAAAAAACTACTCTTTAAACAGTAACTTTTTGGTTTTCCTAAAAGTTTGCCACTTCTTCAAAAACAATACAGAGATGCATGCTTCAAGAACACCATGCTGACAGTACAATCCTGAAGAATCACTACATCCACTACATCACCTGAAAAAAATACAAAATAAAAAAAAAAATTCTATCTGCAATGTTTATACCCTGCACCCTAAGAACTGAAGCAATCATGCCAAAAAATGTGAACATGCTTCAAAAGCTAGCAAACAACAACCTCAAGAATATCGGAGCAGATAGTTATAAGGCAGGAAGCAAACAAACAAACAAACAAAAACCAGGAGTTGAGCAACAAGGTGCTTGAATCAGTGACACTCAGTTGACAGTTACCTTTAACTTGCTTGTCCTTTCAGTTCTTAACTAGAGAGGGAGAGAGTGCATGTGGAATAATAGGACAGAACAGAGGAAAAATCCAGTTAATGTAGGGAAGGCAGGTGCAGATAACAGGATAAATTAGTGCTGAGGGAGGGAAGGGAAACAGACAAATATTGAAACATTTTTGTAGGATCCTAAGAATTTCTGACCAACCAGAGCACTCAGTGGAATCCATAAAAGGACCGATATTAAGTCCACTTATTTTGCTACAGAAAAATTAAAGGCAATTTTTGCTACTGTTCAAGAAAAAATTGTAACATAACATGAGTTTGTTTCCACTTGCCACACAGAAGTTGGTATAAAACCTACATTTAAGCTGGCTGCAAACAAATTGGCCAAAGGATGTCTGTCCTCACTGGAGCTTGCAAGGCGTTACTGTAGCGTAAAGCTGTACCATTCCAACAAGACAAAATGCAGATCTCACAGAAGAGACACACATTTATAGCACATCTGTAAGTCAGGCAAGGCATAAATATAAATACACCTGCTTCCCAGCAACAGATGGTCACTGCGTGAACTGACGGTCCATGCTAACCATACTAAGACCAGCCTGGAAGAGCTTCACTTTTTGGTTTTTTAGCTCCTTTTCTCAGGTAAAATTCTTCTTCCACTGAAACTAATGAGAAAGCTTCCACAGGCAGTACTGCTTCAGGGTCAAATAATCATACATTTACTTTTTGGTTTTCCTGGGTGGCTACCTGCCTGTCTAAACCCAGAGCAGAGAAAACTGAGAAGCAAAGCACTCCACCAGTAGTGGGAAAGGAAGCTAGCTTCCTCTTCACCAAACCCATTTCCTAATGCTAGAGACAAAAATCACCTGCATTACACTAAAGAATGCTAAGATCATATTAGGTCTTCCCTTTCAGCACCAGTTTTTCCAAGTGACAAGAAGCTCACCAAGGAAGACAGCTATTGAGCAGTCTGTATTTCATTGCTTGGGAGTGTTAAAAAGGATGGAGGAATCTTGACTGTTGAAGGCTTACGTGCACATAAGCATCCACCATCCACAGCACAGCCAAATTTTCAGGATCTGGAGGAGTCCAGAGCTGGTCAGACTAGTGAGCTCTCCTTCTCCCCAAGCAAGCCAGGTCATCCCTACAGGTTAAGGCACACTTACAAGGCAAAATACCGGAAACTGTAACGCTGTTGCCATAAAGGGGACAAACTAGAGATTATACTTTCCTGTCTCACCCCTGTGGCACTTCTCACCAACAGAATGTTAATTATGAAATGCAGCCGTATTAGGCTGATGTTATTGGTTTCCTTGGTGCCCTGGCCCACAGCACTGAAATAGCAGGCGGATGAGGAAAGCGTGCTGTTTGTGCAGTGTTTGTCACCGGACCGTCAGCATCCAGTCCAAGTGACTATTCCACAATTTTAAAGGTTTGCTGATTCCATGCTTGAGAAGTCAAATGGATTTAATCAAATTTCAAGCGTGTCACAATATTTATTTTGTGACTTAGTGGGCTAGCAGGGGAGCTGGCACCGATAATGGGAAATGGTTTCATATGTCACACTACTCACAGCTTATGAAAAGCCCAAAGCCATTAATTTAGGCATAGGAAGGGGTTCTGCTGCCTTGAATTAATTTCAAGTCACAGGAATTGGCAAACTTCTGTCTCCCTCCCACTACCCTGGTATTCTCCTAAAAGCTCAAAATAGATAAAAAGAATTTAAAAAGAGATAGAGAAATTACAAACATTCAACTACATCAAACTGATCAAAGGAACAGAATATTTTAAATTGCTATATCAGGTTTTCAAAGAAGCCCACTATATGTGGGCAGTCAGAATCTATTACTAAAAAAGAGATTTGTGTCTTGAGAAGCACTGAAGTTACTTAAGTGTTCCTGCAAACATAACCATCAATGCCCAAAACTCCTTAGACAACTGAGCAGAAGGAATTTGAAGAGGTGCTCTTGCAGTCAGAGACAAAAGCTGTATTTCTTTACTTCCTCTTCACAGCTCTTTGAAACAGGAAATTTTGTCAAAATTTCCTCTCTTCCTCTTGCCACCAAATCAGGGGAAAAAAAACCCAGGTTCCTTATTAAAATATATACCTTGAAAACCTCTGTTCTTATTTTCTATTTTTACAAACGTGCAGTTCATGAGTAAAGATATGGCTGCATGATCCCAGTGACCACATGCATATTCCTGGCTTGAAACAACTATGAACTAAAATTCTGTAGCTTAACCAACCTGCCTTTAAATGGGCAAATTTTACTTTCCAGTTGGGAAATGTTAACAGTCCACATAGCTTGGCTGATGTCAAGTAACATCAAGTCACATACCTCGCTTGCTTTGTATTATGTAACTGGGCCCTCAGGTCACAGTCTAATTATATACATAACATTAAGCACATCTATAAAAGTTTGCACAATGGACATTTATGTATTTAGGACCAGAATGGTCAAGTGTGATCTCCTGAATAACCCAAACTAGAGAATTCCATCCACAAATCCCTGAACTGATGTCAGTAATTTACACAATAAATTGCAAGTTCTTTGAGAAAGGAACAGGTATGATTATTAGAAAAATGAGCATTAAATATCAGTTCTGTTGTGGTTATTGCTCAATAAAACACAAATGTTGATAATGGAAATAACGTTTGTTAATACAGTTCTCCTATATTCAATCTACTTAATGCTCTGGTTTGGATCTTAAAACTTACTTAGTATCATACTACATTCACTAAAAAAAAAAAAAGAAACAAACAAGGAAACAAAAAGCCCTGAAGAAGTAATCCAAACATTCATGGACAGTTTTACTACTGCAGATGGTCAGCTAGGCATGGAAAGGACTAGTCTAAACCAGACACATCTACGAAAAAGAAATATATTTATGCGATTTTTTTCTGTCATTGCCAAAAATAAAGGAAAAGAGCAAAACAACATACATGAGCTTCTAAATAAAGACACTATGCAGAAGCTGAGACAATGATGTGATCTAAGGTGGAGAAGGGTGAAGAAAATCTGGTCTTACCAGTAAAGAATATAGGGGATTTACTTCGAATTTCCTCCAATTTTTGAACGAACAAGGCATTCATTTCCCTCTGTAGGGTGCCCACTTGCCTTCGAGAAGTTTCAGAACAGCGCTTGGGAAATTCTGGGCTTCCAAGGCTTTCTAGACTGCTGGAGTTGGAGGATATAGAGCCATTGCTGGCTGCAACCAAGTTAACAGTGCTTCCATACTTGCCACCTGATTGGCACTGCCACCGCTGCCGGGAATGAGCCATTATTCCATGACATTTAGATTCAACATTTTTCTTCCCTTGGGTCACAAAAGACTGGGTGCTCCTTGTTAGATCATCGGCATTTCCAGGGTTGCTGCATGACTGCAAATCTGACTGTGGTCTGGGCTGAGTTTTAATACCCCAGGTTTTTAGCTCTAACCTCTCTTCTCCAGTTATACTGCTATACTGATCGTGGTGAAGCAAATCTTTAGCAATAGGCCTGGTAGGTTGGTCACTCCACTTCCTTTCTAGGTCTGGGCTTTCTTTGGAACCAATCATGCATTTCATGCAGTTGGTGGCCACTCCAATCCTACCAGAGCTGTTGATGGCGCAGCGTGCAAAGACGCTTTGCTTCTCGCTCTGGTGCTCCCGAAGCCGGACCCTGCTAGACCTCTGTATTGGTTCACTGAAAGCAGCACCCCCTTGAGCACAACTTTGGCTTTTGACTTTATGAGAACTATGGGCCTTACCTTTCAACCCTTTGCCATGTACCTCCCCACTGGCACCATCTCTGGGAGCTGGTGACAGAGAAGCACTTTCTGGCTCTTGCTCAAAGCGAGGCTGTGAGGCAGCTTCAGTGTCATGGTCTTCGCTGGCCCCTTCAGAGCTGTTGTCTTTTGTGTCAAAAACAATTTCAGGAAAGCCCTTCTTCTTCTTCTGGCTCTTGGTGGGTGCACTTGCTGTCCGTCTCAAGATGTGGCTGCTAAAGGAATGTTTGCGGTGGAGCTGACCAGCAGCATGACTGTCCAGGGAGGCCTGCTTTGGATTTCTGAGAAATAGGCCTTTTAGGCCCAGAGCTTGTTTCACCTGGAAGATTAAGGAAAGAAGTCCATAAGAGAAAATGCAAATGTCTTCTTTTGGGCCCAGGAACTCAAGTTCAATGATTGAGTCACACATACTCGTGCACTACACACACATGCACTTACACACAGAGTATTCTGCCACATTTCTACCATCAGCATGAGAACTAAATCAAAAACAGGACAGGAATTAAAAATGAAAAAAATCAGTAGCAACTGTTATGCAAAATTTCACATTTTTTATGTAAACACAGTTGAACAAACTTTTCCAACCTGGCTTATCTCTGTATGCCATAATTTTCTTACTAACTTATTGCTACTTACATCTGCATTTGAAGTATGTGCGTAAATAATTCCTCTGCATTAGTACAACAGAGGAATTAATACAATCTAGTTTCTGCACTGTGAACTCATGTTCCAGCCAACTGCTCTACCAGAAAATACTAAACACCAGTTAGGCTTTTGTGGCAGGGGTTTGGAACTTGATGATCCTTGAGGTCCCTTCCAACCCAAGGCATTCTATGATTCTGTATCACACCATAATTAAAATAAAGCTACAAATACTGCAGGCTGACATTATCTTAAGTGTCATTACTAGCTTTGGGGCCTACCTCAAGTTAAGTCCAGCTGGCAAACAGTGATTAAAAAGAACTTAGAATGTTTTTCAATTAAAAAAAAAATCTCCTGCAATTTCACAGAATTAAAAATGTTAGCATAGAGCCAATTAGAATTGCTGAAGAATTAAATTAAATTGGAAACATAGAGCTGAATTATTCAGCTTATGTAGGACATTATACTTGTGTAGAACTGCAGATTAGATACTATCAAATCTAATTTTTCCTGTTTTTTAAACTGGAGATGGCAACCAGCACTCATACTTTAGACAAGAAATCTGTAGCATGCAACAGAGGTCCCAGCAGGAACAAAACAGAATGTTCTGAAAAAATGAGAGGAAGAAATTAAAAATAAAAAATCACGCAAACAAACAAACAAACCTCACGCAAAATAAGCTGTAGAAATGGTGGCAATTTCAAAAGATATTTAAAAATCATTTTAACTTTACTTTTCATGCAATACCAGGTGATTAGAGAATTTAAATGATAGCGACCTTTTAAGCTAAATAATATTCTTGAATTAGATAATAACAAATTGATATCCAAATGGACCTTTACATTCTTTCGTAGCTGTCAGAAAATACACAGTGGACATAAGAATATCCTATTTTGTATTTCAATATGAAGGAGATTGATTCTTCACTTGAATTAAGCAATATCACGAGTAGAAGCTGAACTACATGTATGACACATGATCTTCAAATATTTCTCTTTCTGTGTGATCACATTTTGATCATTTCCTACCATACAATACATCCAAAGACACTCATGCATGTTTTCATCACTGAAGGAACACATCATAAACAAATGAAGTTAGTCAGGTTGGTAATAGAGTACTTCATATACTTCTGTACTTATTTAAGCATTAAATGCATACAAGCACTGGCTGTCAGAGAGCTCCCACCATCATACAGTTGATTTACATTTCAGTGAAACTGAAAAAGTTTCAGCATTCCTGTAAAACATTCCAGGTGTACTTGCCAACTTTCAAAGCTGATGTGTGATTAAGAATAGATTGCTTTTGCTCTGTGCACAGAGCCTCACACAAATAAAACACTTAAAGCAGAGGAAGAAGCATTTCCCTTCTAATCTACTTCTCCTTTGTTCCCTTTATTTCCCAGTTAGATTAGACTCTCTTTAGTCCTGGTAGTTCTCTTCCTTAAGCACAATGAATGAATAAAAATATAGTACACAAGCCTATGATTGAAAAGCATTGTAAGAAACCCATGGTAAATTTGATTGGCACCAATGCTGTTTAGTTATCACATGCCAAGATCCAGCGTGAGAAAGAGAGAACTAAAAAGAGACCTGGATCAGACTTTACAAACATACTGAGGGTAAGATAGAGAAGGTAGAGATTGTTTTCTCCCATTTGTGAAAGAAACAGTGCCAATAATACTCAGCAGGGAAAATATAATTGAAATATTAACAAGCATTAATAAGTCTGTGAGAGCCAGGCTTTTAATGGCCTGCTTGGCTCAAAGTAGATTCAACTTCCACTAGAAAGCTTCAAAATGAGATTCTGCATTTGTAAAGGAATGAGGAAAAAATGATTTGCTCCAATTGGTGAAAGTTGGCAAGTACACAAATGTATTGCTGTAACAATCACACAATACAAATATTTACAAAATCTGAAAAAAAATTGTCATACGAACATACATATACAAATAATATCCAACAAAAACAAAAGAAAAGCACTGATGGAATGGGTGACAGGCAGTGCAAGGCCCCAGGTATCATTCCTGATTGTTTGGTACATCTTTGATAAGTTAGTCACTATTGCTTGAATCAATGGACTGATTCAAGAACGCAAAGATAAATTTCGTTAACTTAAAAAAAAAAAAAAGTTTCTAAAAAAAGGATAAAAAAGAGAGCCGTTTTGATGGAGATCCAGAATAGGTGCTTTCAGCCTCTACCCCAGCTTTTATAGGGCCACTTCATTCTTCAAAACAGACTTACAAAGAGGCTTTCCCACAATTTAGCAAACCATCCACTGCAAAATGTTCTTTTCCACATGAAAGAATTACAGTACATATGATAAAAGACAGTAAATAGAGACTCAAAAAAGAGAGAAAGAAAGATTATAGAAGGAATTTTATCCTGGATCTACTTCATAAGCGTAGGGCTCTCTGGCTGATCAATGACCCAACAAAACTGACCAAGTCAAATGTCACAATCCATGGTATATGAGCTGAAGAGCTTCAAAATGCTAATAAGGAAACATTGATGCTAACGAAGTTAGAGGCATGCAGGTGTGTGGTGGTGGTCACTACACCTCCCTGAGTTAGGAGGGGGTACCTTCAAGGCGTCTAAAAATGTTCTGCTTCTAAAAGTAGACTTTTTTTGACATAGAGAAGCCCACTGAAATCACAAACAGAGTAAAGGCAAATAAGACACACAACACCAGTGAGGGAGAATCTCATAGATATGCACATCTCAGAAAGAAAAGGAAATTCCACAATACATAAACAGACTACAGAAGAGACAGACAAAGAAAAGTGTCTCCAGGAAAGCAAGCTAGAAAGAAATTTCAGTTAAACACATGTTAAGGTAAAAGAAATCTAAGACTTCGCTGTTGTGATGTCAAGCTACTGAGAGGGTGGAATATCTACATCTAGAAAAAATGCCAAAAAGGTTAATGCTTCTTCCATATTTTCAGTAGTTTTTGCAGGTAGGACTATAGGCAGGTTCATTAGAAATTATTTAAAAAGAAAACAAAACAAAGAAACAAAACAAAAAAAAAAATTGTACAAGCTTTCCTTCCAAATCCTTGCATTTCAAACAGGTTATTGCACTGTACATTTCAATACCAGGAAACCACAAGAGACTGCAATGCCAATGAGAAGCAACAAGGGATGTGTAATATTGAGAACATGAAAAGGGAATAAAGCAATCAAGAAACAAATTAGTGCAGTAGATTAGAAGCTAACAGATAAGGACAGGGAAGAGATATCATGATACATAAGGGTCGTTTAGTTGTTTAAAAACATGCCAAGAAAATCTAATGCCCTCAAAATAACTGCCAAAGCTTAAATAGGCACATCACCCTACTGCATATTACACCTATCATCAGCCAGTTACTCACAAAGAAGCTAATAAGAGCAAATAATTATGAAAGATTAGATAAAGATTAGAAGAGTGATAATGTCTCATAATATTGCCGAAGAGCTGAGGTGAATACTCTTAAAACACAAAGACTGTGAACACAATCTCTTTCACAAAGAATTGCAATCAGTATCAGTGACACAGAAGTTGATGAAGTTACCAGTCAAGAGGGTAGGCAGACTCCGTTTGTCCTAATCTGAAAATCCCATTTGACAGTGGATACTGAACTTCAAACTTTGATTACTAACTAAGGATATTGAAATATTTGCTACCCTTATGATAGCAGCATCACCTGAAAGCAGGACACAACTGGAGGATAAACACTGCACACAACACTGGGAGACAGAATAGATTCTGTCTACTCTCCATCATTTTGACTAAGGATAGAACAGAAAAGAAGAATTCACAAAAAGGATGAGTAGTGCTGGTAAGGCCAGTCATCATCCCTGCTGGAGCCATAGATGCCTGCTTTCATTAAGGGATAAAGGTGAAGGACACAGACCCTAAGCAGATTAGATCAATTCCCACTGGCCTCATGCTCAAGGGTGAGCTATCCAACCTTCTTGTTACAAGCCTGGAGAGTTTGATAGAACTATTCTAGAGTGAGCAACAGACTGGAACACAGGAACACCGAAGGGGTCATAATTTAATTTAAAGCTGCTTGAATCTGTGCTAATGCAAGCATCCAGCAAGTGTCTGCAAGGTTACTGAGAGAATCGCATCCCTACACACAGCCGAAAAAAGGCAAGACTTAGATACTGTATAGCTCCCTTGAACACAAAAATACAGTCAGGAAAGAGTTTAGCATTGAAATACTCAGCTTACCATCACTCTTCCCTGAACATACATGTTAACTGGCCTTTTTACCATGACCTGCATGTTAGCTGTTTATTCGTGACTGGCACTATGGTCAGAAATTAAAAACTGCTCTCTGTCTTACCCCGACCAACACCAACCACCTCTCTTGCTCCACAGAGCTAAATTCAGGTGAATGTTGCCACAGGGAGTTTCAGGCAGGACTCCAGGACTTGCAGCCCTATCAGGATGAAGCTATACCTGCCCAAAGGTTGTTAGATATCAGGCAAAAAAGCAGGAATCGAGCTTAATAGCTCATTCCTTTTACAGGCACTAACAGAAATGTCTGAAGCAACACTCTTTCCAGAAACAGCCTTTCTTTCTATAAATAGAAAACGAAGCTTTCTTAGTTTAACTCCATTAAAATATAGCAGTTTAAAAAGCTATTTTCCTTTTTAAGAATTACTTAAATTCTTCTTAAAAGAGCAGCACAACAACAAAAAACAAACTCGAAATTCCCATCCTATTCAGTGCTGCCTCCAGCTGTCAAGATACTGATATTTCACCTTGCTTAAAGAAGGTTCAGTCTCGTGAGTGGATATAAACTGGTTTTGAGGTTCTCAAGGCACTATAAGACACTCAGCTAACTGAATCTCATTGAAATTAATTCCATGGAAGTAATTAAATCCAGTGCACCGCGAGGAAATAAGCTATCTCATTTCTAGTTGGCCTAGGAAAAGTTGGGGCTTTATTTTTAGCTTGGGAGTTATTCACATGAATGAGGTACAGCACTCAGCTAGTTGCATTCTTCCTGCACATGAAGCAAACACACTATTGCTAACAAACACACAGCTAAGAATAAGCCCCGTTATGATTATGAGGACCATTGTTCCCCCGCACTTGAAGTGCTATTATGGAAAAGCTCCTAGGAAAATGATGTATAAAAATATAATTAAATTTAAAATGCAAAATCATCAGGAAGACCGGGCCTTCACAGAATAAGCTTCTCACACAGAAAGCATTCGTGGTTCAGGGGTATAACCTTTTGTTCAGCAAGGTACACGCACTGTATTGGACACAACCACGTTTATTCATATGAATGTCTACACACTGCAATGAAATTCCCTTCTCTATGGCTCCCTTAAAAATGTGCTGCAAGAATATCATCTTACAATGTATCCTAACATTTGTCTTTTTGTGTATACTCAGAAAGATCTCAGGCTACCCATGACAATCACGGAGATGAAGTTAGAATAAATTGGTTAGCTTGGACCCTCACTCACTGGGCTTCCCCAACGTAGTACAAAATCCTGTCCATTTACATATGCAGACCATATTACATCGCACTGACAGCACTCACCTTACCACAGATGTCATTAATAGCCACATGAACAAAGATGGATGCCTCTTCTATACCTTCAAGGTATACGTGTCGGTAACCTGAAACACAGGATGAGCAAAGATGGCAAGGAGGAGATGATCGAAAAAGCATCTAGAGACTTTACTTTTGTAACCAGCAAAAAAGTCCTAGTCAACTGATTTGGTAATTCCCCATCTCTGTCTTACCTGGCATCATACTGCTGAAGGCTATTGTTCTTTGTCCAATAAAATCCCGCCCAATTGGATCGTGATCCCACACAAGGAACCGAATCAATGCAATCTCTGGCATGTGCAGGGTGAACACCAATGTTTCTTCCCACATGGGGTTAAATCCTGGGAACAAAAGAATTAGTTTTTAAATATTTTATTCACAAGATACAAGGAGAAAGAAAACGGCCTATATAAAGAACGCCTAAACTGCAATGACATTCTAGTTTTCCTAATAGTTTAATCATTGTTCCTTGAAAATCCAGTACTCCTACTCACCTCAGTAGGAGACACAATGGTACAAGAATTTGTAAGAAACATGGATCTTACTTAAAGACAGCACTGCTTTCAGCAGGTGTCTGGACAAGGTCATTTTTTTTTTGTCTCTTCTGTTTATCACTGATAGCTCCAAATACCCGTCTCTCAGTCAGAAGTCAGATAAATGGCTAGTTTTTACACCAAGACCTTCACAACATCATGCCAACTCACTTCAACAATTCAAGACCCAAGCCTGATTAACAACAAGAATAATTATATCAACTTTTTGTTTTTCTTTTCTTGTTTTTTTTTTCAATAGGCAACAAACTTCATCTATTTGTCTCTTTATGAAAAAAACTTGCCTGAAAGGGGATGCTTCAGCTGTAAATAAAGCCTAAAAAATCCCATGATCTTACCATTATCATCAACTACTCTAGTTTGTTCTTTGAAGCAATCAACAGGTAGGCCTATAACTTCTACTTCAACAAATGGATCTATGATCTGGAAAACATAAAATAACAAATATTGAAAAGAAAGAGTGACAAAGGCAAAATTTAAGCACGTGGCTAAACTTTACAGTGTGGGCATTGACGTTGTCCCAATAATTACTGGTCCTTAAGTGGAATTGCCAGTGGCACTATAAAACAAGAAATGGCATCACAAAGCAAAATCAATAACAATTTTAAAAGTCACACAAAGGAGAGCAAGGGGATTTGAGGGCATTTAGAGTACTGTTGTGAGTAGAATCCCACAGTGATGAGCTTAGTGGTTTTTGCTTGTCCTGGAGGCAATGTATTGACAATTGGAGGAAAAAAATTCAAACTATTGCTGTGATGCTTGGAAAACATGAAAACCACCTAAAGATCTAGGATGATAACAATCTGCCTAATTTATTCATATTCTATGTATCCCAGCAGATAACTACAGGAAGTTAAATTCTCATTCTTTGCTCAGCTAATTTGGAAACAAACCTTCATCAATATATAAGAACAGTCACCAATAGTTTAATACCTCTCCTCTGTCTCCCAACATGGAATCCCGTGGTTTTGGGAGTTGTTGACCACTGATAATTCTTAGAACCAGCTGTTTCTTCAATTGACCAGGTAGTGGGTCTTCAGAAATTGGATTAAAGACACCTGAATGAATGAGAAGTCATGGAATTTAAAAAAAAAAACAAAACACAACTTTGGAGATGACTTTAGTTATAGATACATTGTTGCTTATTTGCTTCTAGCATCAGAAATGCATTTTTCAACAAACTCACTCTTCTCCTGTCATAAGTAATCCACTTATTGTACTGATTTTTCTTACCTTGACACATGCAGCTTGGTTTGAGGACGTAGCCACAATTCCCATTGGCACTAAATTTGGCCCGGTTCAGTTGCAGCATTCTCCCCTCTGACTGGTAGTTTAATGCCACTGTTTTAAATAAAAAAAAGTGGCATTATTAACAATGTTATCAAGGTCCTCCTTTGTAGATCCAAGTTAAAGGAAAAACACCTAACTATATTTCCTCATTTGACTTCTTAGATGTGAAAACTCAAATGTATGTTCTGGCAGAGAGTTATATAGCATACATCACAACTTCAGGGACAGAAGCTCTTCAGAAGAGTCTCTGAAGTCTTCTTGCATTTGAGGAGGATATTTATTTATCTCTTTATCAGACAACTGCCTGCATGTAAGACACGTTTGACGTAGTCAATCTAGGAAACAGTACAGAAAATAACAAGGAGGACTCAAGTGTCAGTAGAGTTGGATGAGCAGAGAACTCAGGTATTTTAAGAGTTGATTTTGGAGCTCCCATTGAAACATTCCTCCCAAAATAAAACAAAAACAAATAATTTTTCTTTTTGCTCACCAAGTTGGCATCCAGCATTCCAGAATGGCTGGGGATTGTAGTTGCTAGAGTCTACGCGGTAAGAAGATGGGTAGATGCGGGATAACTGGTGCTGGTTGAAACGTAGATATTGTGCTGGCTTTTGCTGGAGTATCTGGTGGGCTTTTGTTTCACTGAAAGATGAAACCTGCCAGCTGGAAGAGACTACAAAGAAGAGAGGAAGAGACTAGAGGCCATCTCTTTATTTATTTATTATCTAAATAAAACGCTAAAACCAAAATAGCATTAATTACTTATAACAATCTATCATAATTTGAATAAATTCTACTCAGAGGGAATTTTCTTTTCTTATATTGCAACAGAATAGTTGTGCTTGTTGGAGGAGTTAAAGCCAGCATAACAAAACCGAATGTAATGAATGACCTGAATCTTCATTAAGAAGTTTAAAAAACTTTTCTAAGATTTTTTGGATTTGCTCAAAGAAATTATGATTTCTGACAAGCAATTCTCTCTTTCTGACACTTTTAACTAAATCTTGATTCCTGACAAAATCAGATGCAGAAAACATAAAAAGAGTACGGAAATATCCTAGAAATTTATTGGGATTGTTTCACCAGGCTGGAAGTAAAATATAAGCTTTGGAGAAGAACATGAATCTTTCAATTTTTTTACAAAGCAATTACTTTCAGCAGACTTCTAGATCAACCTACTTTCAGTTTCAACATCATGGATGCCAACAGACTTTGTATATTTCACCAAGTCTGAGAGCGCCCGGGACAGCTTCATTGTTTTCTTCTGCCGGTTTATCCTAGAATAATAAAATGCATTAATTTCCCATGAATTAAGAGAGAAACTTTCCCTACCATACTTAAAAATAAATCAGAGAAAATAAATATAAGGTTTTCTTCTACCAAGAAGGTATTTAACGGTTTTATACCACAGAAGTTGTGGAAGCAACTGCATTGAAGTATGTACAGAACAAGTTCTGCTCTTAGATGTTAGTGGAAGCCACAAGTATTCACCAACTAAAACCTGGTAAGAACTCTAAATTATTTTGACCGAAGGGAAGAATACCTATTCACACATATATTTTCTTCTCTAGTCAAGTACTAACAGAAACACTTTTAAATACCAAAGAAATAGGAAAACCGCAATGCTCTAATCCTCCTCACTTGCTTCAGGTTATCACTAACTGAGTATCTACTAATCTTGTGAAGAAAGATCCAAAGTATCCTAGAGAACTGCTTGATCTGATTTCCTATTTTTATAGCCTGAATCTTACACAGCCACAAAGGACCTTTGATGTCAGGATTTTTGAAAAGGCAGTTTGAGAAAACTCAAAAACATCACATGAACCTTTATGCAACTTCATGCGGCAAAAAAACAAAAATCAGCTGGGGAGCTGACAGACTTTGCAAATCAACCTTAATGGATTCACTGGGCTAGCAGTCAAACGGCCTACATATCAGCTGGATGAGATGGTAAGAGCTCAGAAGACACATTAGGTCCACTGTACTTCACTAATTAGGCCAAATGGCACCAAGAGATCATTCTGATAATGTTGTGGCAGACACTGGATCTACCCTCATACAAGATTCCTGTCACAGGACTGCAGACAGCCTTCAGCAAATTGGCTTCCAGGGCTGAAGGGTGTCTATTTAGTAGGTACATTCATGTAGGTATCTTTTATAGAAACACAACTGCCAAATCACTTGTTACAAACCTGGTGTAATGTACAGAGCCTCTGGCTACGTTTCCTTGAGAATCAGTGTCATCTTCACCCTCTTCCAGACTGGTTGCTTTTTTCAATTTGCTTCCTTTTTTCTGTGCCACAAGGAAATAAAACCATTATATACAACGGATATCAATACTCAGAAGAGACTCACTCTTTTCTACAAACAATGTGGGACAATCAAGAAGAAAAATAAACTCAGACTAGATATTCAGTGCTTCAATGTAAATTGAAACTAGCTGTTATGCACAATTGTAACCAGTCATCTGTCCTATTTATTCACTGAACACACTGATAGCAAGCCAGACAGTGCAAATGTGAAATTCCTCTCCATCACTGTGTGCAAAGAAATAATCTATCCAAGAATGCAAAATTTAGAGTAGAACTAATCTTCTAGAGTGGCTCACCTTGCGTTTAGAAAAGCTGCCCATTAACGTTCGGCTATGCCTTTTATTGGTACTGAAGTCTTCCCCAGATTCTACATCATCCTCAAGTTTGCTCTAAAATGACCAAACAGAAAGAATAATGCAGCGGACCAAATACAGTGCTGCAGACTGCATACTTAAATATGACCAAAAATAGTTTGGGAAGCAATTCGCCCTAAAGTTTCTGTAAGACTTGACCAGAACAGTGTAGGATTTTCTTGGTTTCTATCCTTTTTTTTTTTTTTTTTTAAACATAAGCTGAGTACAAGACCTTTTATCCAAGCAATAATTGATATCACCTTTCAGAGCAGAGAGAAATCAAAAAAATACCTAACCCCATGTACAAGGAAAAATTATTTTCATCCACGTAAGCCTTGAGTGCCCCCTAGCTGTGTATATTCACTGACAACAGACTGTTCTATAGCTTAATATATGAAAAGCATAGCTCAACAGGACTTCTGCGACGAGATGTGACCTCAGTTATGTGGTTTTACATGCATACTCCATGATAAGAAAGAAACAAAATTCTTGCAGCCCCTAACTGTGTATCATTCATTGGTGCCATTAACCCTTAATATGACCTTACAGTTTCACTGTTTCCCAGACCAATGTAACAGAGCCTATTTTGGCTAACGCACTCAGAAGGATTCTCAAATCTCACAAGAATACTGTCTGATATATCACAGAAATCATTAAGCTTTAAAAGTACATACAAAACTCATGTAATAGAAAGTTTTGGGAAGCTGAGTTTTAGCTCATCTAGTTTTAATTCTCAGTACACCTGCTTACTGGCAGGACTCCAATGTTTTTCATTTGCATGCAATAATCTTCCTAAGCTTTTTGAGGCTTATTATAGATTCTAAAATGATAATGTCTCATGTTCCTGAACCGCAGTCTGTGGGCTGTTTACATTTTTATAAAAAAAACAGTATAAAATTAAAATACAAACGTAAGTGCATAGAACACAGAGAGCTAAGGGGAAAAAAAAAACAGCTTTCATATGCACTTTTTTATATAATGAGAAACAAATTATTTCTGTTGAAAAGTCACTTCGTGTACATTTCATGCTCCAATTGCTGAGTGAGAAAAAAAGCTTTGCATATCTGACAGTGATGTTCACCTGGCATCATCATTAACTGAATGAATTCAGCTATGAAATCTGAAGTCTATAATATATTATTTATTCAGTAAGGTAATAAATCACAACAAACTCAAATGCTAAATACCTGCTTCTCCAAAGTCATTGGAGAAATTGGAGAAAGAGGCATTTAGCATTTCAGTTTATATTTTGAAGGAGTGCCATATTTCATTATTCATCTGCAATAACAAACTATTCCTTTGCAACACGTGTGAATCATAAAAACAACCCAAATTAAAATCTCATCATCATCAAATTAAGAAGAGGCTTCTACTAAATGGACAAAAATGCAAAAAGCATTCATCTTCATAGCGAAGCTTTTATATAAGTAATATGAGGTATTAACAAAATACTATGACAAAGTACTATAGAAGAAGGCAAAATGTTTTTTATTCTACCATATGAATATTTGTGGGCAATTTTACAATGATGGAAAAGTTAAATAATGCTAATAAATTTAATCTGTATTCCTACCAGTATAACACTTCTTCAAGACCTATGATTTATCTCAAGTCAGTTTAAGCTGGGTGTATGTAGAAGTATCTAAAAATATGTGAAAACATTCTGTTCTAATTTAAGCTTAGAGAATTCTGCTTTTTAAAAAAGAATTCTTCAGGAACTTCCAAAATTAAGTCTTCCACTAAATAGATAGATTTCCCCTCAGATAGATTTCTTAAGAGAAGCCCATATCAATTTCATTCTGAATACAATGCCATGTATTCTGGACCCAAAAGTCTTTGCACTTCTAGTAGGCAATGTTTTTATACACAGAAAGTCAAGCTATTTATTGAGTAGCTCGTGGCCAGAGCTGTTCAGGAATTTTTAAAATGGCTTTCTATGAAATGACAGCATTTGCGAAGAACCACTTTCTTTTAAGTGTATTTTTTGTATTATAGTGTATTTTTTGCAGTGTGTGGTAGTCTACTTTGTTTTTTAAGTTTCAACAAAACTTCAACTGGAAAAGGTTTGTCAGAATCACAATGGAATTTTTGAGAAGATTTGACCATCTCTGTCACCTTCTCAAATAGTTTCAGTTTAAAAGCATAAGGCCCACAGGACTCACATACATCAAAACAGTGCTGGTCATTACAAAAGCAAAGATTCCTTGACTTAAGTCCTTCAGATTTTAAAATTAAAGAAACAAACAAGCAAACCTCCTCACAGCTAGGACAGGGAAAGCCATAAAAGAAAAACAAGTAGAACAGATATATCTTCCATCCATCCACAGAATGGTTTCTTGGTTATCATGGCAGCCCAGAAAAGGATAAGGGTTTAAAATTATACCTTCATAACACAAGGTTCTTTAAAATTTTTGGCCAAAACCAGCAAATTATGTTTTCTAAATCCACATTCGTCTTGTGACTCACAATCTGCAATCAAATCCAAAGGGTGAGTGAAGTACAATACATATTCACCTTCTTACTGTCTGATTTCTGACCAGCCTTTCTCGATGGTAGAGTGGTAACTGTAAAATTGTTTGGATCTTCACAGTCACGGATTTTGGATTCTTTTATCAGTGAGTCAAGTTTTTTCTTTGCTATATTCTCCACTCTTTTCCTATTAGTAGATGCCTACAAACAAAACATAATCATTAAACAAGGTATTGACAAAAAAAATCTTGGTGATTCCAGGTGGGATTAATGGAAACTAAAATGTTATTCACAAGAATCAGACCTTCTTTGATCTAAAAATCATCTGAAAAACCTACAAAATCAGGACCATAAGTAACATGGTAATCCTGACTTCAGCAGTGTTGTGAAATCACGTCTTGTTTCCTTTGGATATTGAAATCACTCTGATGTGCCTTGGAATACAGACAAAGGAACTAGAAAACATAGGAAAACTCAAAAGTAGATTTTTTTCTTCCTTTGTTTTCTTTTTTGTATGATGGGAAGAACACTATGATGCAATAAAGGATCACGAGATATCCCAAAAATTAGACCACATCTACATTCCAGAGAACTCACATAAGGTTTCTTCCCACTGGGATGGGAAAACTTAACACACATTTATGCTAAAATGATCACTTAACTTACATCTCCATTCATTATTTTACAGTCATCATCAATTTCATCAGCACTATCCTCGTCAGAAACTTCACCTTCCTCTGCATCATCACTAATGTTGGCTGGAAGTTTCTTCCCCTAGAGGAGAAAATGATTACACAGGAAGGTTAGTATGCAGCTCTTGCTATGACATATAAAAAACAAAACAAAATTAAACAAAAATACATTACTGATTGGAAACAAAAGATAATAATTCCAACAGAAATGAAAATCTTAATATTCCAAGCAAACAAGAATTCTCTAGACTTGTTTCATTCATTGAAGTTCAAGGAGGAGAAGGTATTCAGTGAAGAACAAATCTTACCTGCTCCTCTGCTCTGGATGAACAAATAGAAAATAGCTACTCATTTTCTATGCCCTTTTATTATACAATTCAACTCCAGCAGCCAGATTTTCTCTGTCTCAATGCTTTTCTGTTCCATTAACATGAGCTAAAAAATGGTGAGCTGACTGGATAATAGGTGAAATAATAGTATTACTCTAAACAGGAAAGAAGTAGAAAAACTGCTAGAACGGAGAAATGAGGAAGATGATGTGCAGTTATAATTTAAACTCAATGAATAGGAGCTGCAAGTAATTTCCCATTCAACTTCAGCCAAATCTGTTAAAGACAAAATCCTGTCTGTACTCCTGTATATTCAGCTCAGAGTACAGAAAAACATCACTATTTCAGTCCTTTAAAAATGGCTGTTTTTTCTAAGAGCTTTTCGTCAGGACTCTGCCCTCTTGAACAGCTAGCTAGATGCACAGACACTATACGAAACATGCAAATTTTTTATTTTTTTTTAGCTACATATATTTCAAAAATTGTTACTTAAGCGGACTTCTCTAGACAATACTAGCAAATAGCCCTGGATGGCCTTTTATCACTGCCTTAAATTTTTATTAAATTCCATTAAAGATTGTTTATCATGACCTGATTTGAATTAGTTCATAAGCAATAATCAGATAGAAAATGTAATTCTCACAGAAAAGGAGAGATGGAACAAACCAAGCATGTTTTTACCTTGACCAGTATCTTCCCTTTAAGACTTGCTGGTGAAGGGAGTCTGGTAGAATCATCACTGTGCACAGAAGACAGATCCAGTTTGTCACCCAGAATTTCCGTAAGATACTGAGCCATCTTCTTCTGCTGAGCTACACTGCAATGGTTCTCAATTGACAAGATAACAGGGTACCTGGCAAGACATAAGAAAGCATCATCAACTGCAAATTCGGCCTTTATAGCATTAAGAAGATAAGGGTTATTACTGTCTGAGACATTCCTATAAGGGGAATCACCACCAATTTAGTCCATGGGGGTTATATAAATCAGCGTGGGCAAAGGACTGATATCTCACTACTCACTCCAAACTGAATGGCCCATTTTTGACAATCATAGGATAATTAAACTTCTGCAATCTGAGCAGACACTTTTTTTTCCAGAGCACCTTTTGCCTTCCTACACTGTCTAGTCCTGACCTCCACTTCCTCACTTCCTGCCAGAGAGATGGCCGGAAGCTAATCAAAAGCAAAAGCACACTGCTGATGGTTTAGTTTAGCGACGTTGTATTTTAGAATGAGAACAAGAGCCAGTATACAATGCAGTTTAAGTACAAATTACAAGGGATTCATTAATTAAAAACTAATTACTAATAAAAAGAGGACTATCAGGACATCTGTCCTGCATTAGATAGATCCTCACATCATGAGGAAAGACAATGCCTGCAGGACAAAACTTTCCCAACAGATAACTGTAGTTAAATTCCCAGCTTTGCCTGAAGCTAGTTCCTTTGCTGAATTTGCAGCCTATCAACTGCTATGCCTCCAGCCTTATCCTGGAAAAGAAAACACCTGCAAGACTAAAATACAGCATCATTCAGTACTCAACTCTCACTCAGCATCAAAACTTATCAAGAAAGAAAACATCACAAACAGGATGCCCCCAGTTTATAGCCTCGAGTCTCAAAAGTTAGCAGACTGTATACATACTCATTCTTGATAAAGGCATATTTGTTGATAGTTTCAATCACATCTTTGAAGAGAATTTTGGAAGTCAAAGTGTATCCATGGTGGACAATTGGTTCACCATCTGGCCCATCCCAGCAGTCAACTGTAGAAGAGAAACAACGACACCCATCAGGCAAACATCTGCGGCCACTAACTGTGAAAGAAGTCGTAAGTCTTTCTTTACAGAGGAGAAACAAAGCAATGGAGGTTACTGATGATTCCTTTATGATCTTTACCTTCTACACAACGACAGCCAGATTGTAGCACCCATGCATACATGTCCACTCTAGACTGGGACATCAGCTGATCTCCCATGAGGTAGGTATTATGTGAAGAGGTAATGAAATAGTGACTCAAAGGATAACTCATGTCCTGATTCACTTGGTAGTGTTCTGGGTTGAATATGTCCCCTGCTGGACTCCGCATGTAATTGGTGAAACCTGTGAACAAGCAATACTATAAATAATACAGTTTTATCCTTTTTGATGCTGCAGCCTTCCTAAAATCAGCCTAAAAATGCATCCCTACATTCATCAACACGAACATGTCAAGGTCAACACCACCATATCCCAACTGTCACAACAACCAGCTGTGATCATTGCTTTCAAAAATTTTCTAGATGCTTTGTACACTTCTTTGTTCTGACTTTCCTGAAAAACAGATCTTCCTTTAACCAAAACCTGACATTGTAGGTTTATAATTCAAAAGATTTTGGTGGGACATTAAGTGGCATGGTGCATAAAAGCCACCAGAGATCTGTGGTCATACCCTAGCATCGCTCTTTGGTGAAATGAGGAGAAAGATGTCTGCTATGCATTGCCTAGATATAGCTTCCAGTGGCTGAACACAGTTTGAGCCAAGGGATGAGACTGCTCCTCTCATTAAAGCCTAAAGGATTTCCAAAAGTACCTGCAGGAATTCCAAATTCTGTTGTATTTTCCAATAGCACAAATAAAGACAGATCCAGCTTCAGCTGATCTTAAATGACATTACTTCATTAAGACACGTACCATCTAAAATATTCCAAAGAATACCAATTTCACCTCAGCAAATAATAGATAACTCTGTCCCCTCCAAAAAAAACCCAACAAGGTACTTACAAGCATGTTCTACTCAATATAATACAATTCTGTGACTTTATAGCATGCAAACAAATGTGATATTCTCGTAAGCATTTAAACACTGTTCACCCTCCCCTACGCTAGCTATACCAGCCAGCTTACCATCAATCCCCAGAGCTCCTGCCTTCTTGTTTTCCAAGCATGGTTCAAACTTGTTGATGATTTCTAGGCAGTGTTCTTTAGTCACATTTGTCATCTGTAAAAGTAGCGAAGACGAGGCGTTAACCAACAGTCACAGCTTCTGCTGGCTCTTTTCTCTGTATACAGCTTAACAACTGGCCAGATCATCCAGAGTGGCACTGAGGGTTTCCAGTTATGCAGTGAGATTCTCACTCCTGTCAATCAACGTCAGGTCAGATAAGAACTAAACTGCTTTGTGAGAAGTTTCTGCCCTATTGGCAGCTGCCTGATCACATCCAATAAAGACAGAGTTCTGGTTTGTAGGTCAAAGCCGGTTAGTGTTGTTAGGCACACAGAGCCCCCAAATTGAACAAGCTTTGTCACAAACCAATGGGATTTCTTTTGTAGAATTAAAGGATGAATTTGTATTATCAAAATTTTCATTACCAAAACCGTTTTTACTTTAAAAGAAAATAAGACAACAGTTCATCTTTATGCAATGGACAGAAAGACAAGCAAGACAAATAATATTATCTAATATTCCTGCTATTTACTGTTAATTTGTCATCTAAATATTATCCCTGCTATTACTTAATATACCTGTCCTGAATGGTGCAGCAAATCCTTTCCATCAAATGCTGTACATATCACATTAAAATATAGCCCTGGACACCAGAGGGGCTGCCAATAAAGTGTCCAAGTTGATGATGGCTTTGGCAACATTGAACCTTTGCTTAGAGGGAAATGAAACCACCAGCATGTCTGTTACAAAATCAATGGCTTTGGGGAGGGGGTGGTAATTTAAAACCTAGTAAATAAAACGAAAAGAAGAGGAAGGAAAACAAACAAATGAAAACCAACCAAGTCTTTATGTGCCCACACATTGTAGGTTTGCTGGGTTGAGAAGAAAAAGCTCTGACACAACAGACGGTTTTTCTGGTACAGCTTCAAACACACAGAACGAACACTTGTTTTCCCCGCACGCATTGTGTAAGAAAGGGCAGAACTAGACAAGGGAGAGAAACCCTAGAGGCATGTGTTGTCCATGTCAGTGATTAGCTGAGCTGATTTGTGTCCTTTGGCTAGTGTTCATTTTCCTCTCACCATCTGGAGGATCAATTCACCAATGAAACGGAAACACACTCCACTTATCTAAAATGATAACTGCCAGAGAGAGGTGGCTTTATCATTCATTCATTTCTTAGACAATTTTTGAAACACTGATGGAGTCACAGGCATGCAGCTTCAAAAGAGATCAGGAAGGCAAAAAGCAAAGATAAATCAATGCATTTGTTCCTGTACCGACTGCACCTTGCCATCCAATTATTTTTCCTCATTTCAGAAACTTCCAGAAGCCTCCAGATAAGTACTGAACATAGCACAAAGCTTGCTGATATTTTGCTGAATGTGCATAAACAACTATAAGCACAATTTATAGGTACACTTCAATCCTTAAAAAGAAAGCTTATGAAGCTATAAACTAATTTTTCTGAAGAGCTGTAAAATGTCTAAAATTCATAAGTAACGTTAGATATCATCACTATTTACTGGCCAATGCCAAACTGATATTAACATAGAGAGCATAAATACATTACCCGGTTCGTCAGACAAAAATACTCTGCCTGTTTCAGATCAGTGCAATGGGAGGAGTCTAAGACCCACTCCAGCAATGTGATGTTAAAGCATTAAGGGACAACCTAATATGCACTACTACATATCCTCAAAACACTTTCCCAGACATGAATAATCCTCTCAGTAGCTCTTCAGAAACATAATCTCCTGCTTTGCAACCTGAGAAAGTGTGACAAAGTAATTCAATGTCTCATCATGGACTACACACTAAGACAAAAGCAGAGCCAGAAGCAGCACCTTTGCACTCGGGCACTGAACTCTGGAAAAAGATATTGATAGCATCATCCTAGAAGGACATAAGAAAAACTGTAGACACTATATTTAGGGGCACAATGAAAGAGCCCACACAAAGAAGAGGTTGTGAGGGCAAGAAGATTCACAGAATAGTCTTGTCAGCCTACAAGATGAAAATCAAGAGGCATCTAACTGTCTATTTTTAACATCCACACTCTCCAGAGCGAAGCTGCTAGAACAAAAGCAGCTGCTCAATTTTCACATGCATGACTACAGTTCTCACCCTTTAAAAAAGGCAGCGTATCCCCAGCGGCAAACAGAAAGGCATGTGAACTGGAATTCTTCTCCTGGTTTAGGCCTACCTTTTGTTCATTCTCCAGAAAGCGTCTCAGGTCATCTGCATCCAGGTAGTCCTTGTGGTTGCTGTAGGTGAGCATTAGCAAGTACAAATCACGTCGCGTGGACATCATCTTGTAGAAGGTGCAGAACTCGTCAAAGCCTAGCGTACCCTGGTTATCATCTGTATCAGCCTCCTGCATTACACAGCAATAAGGCAATGAGATACCAAGTTGCTCCGCAAGAGCCTGAACAAACTTTAAATAAACAAAAGCCTGGATGAGAATAAAGCCTCACTGAAATTAAATGTATGTTGATGCTGCCTGACATGGCTTCTCACTGTAGGGCCTCTATAACAGACTGATCCATCAGACTAATATTTGTCATATGAATGTTTTCCCCTTTAACCCTTTTAAACCTATGCATTAGTACATCAGGCAAGAAGCCACTTTTAAAGATCATTCTTGTTGCATGAGAACAGAGGAGGACACATGACTGAATTCCAGATCAACAGGTATAGCAAAAAAGCAATGTTTGCATTGTATCTATGCTATATAACACTATAAAGTAGCTGTTGTAAGGCCTTTTTCTATGAAAAACCATTTATTTATGACATATTTCTGGAGCTTTCTTCGATTTACCAAATACACAATGCAGTATCACTCAGTAATGTGAAGTCAAACCGACTGCTGAGGTATTTACAATCTCTCCTACTAGGTTTCACATTAAATCTCCAGCAGCTCAAACACTGTTCTTTTAGAAAAAATATGTTTTCATTTCTTACCTTAAACATTTGCTTGACTTTTTGTCGGGGTAGGTTCACATTCAGTTTGTGCATTAGCTGGAGCACTTCATTAATACTCAGACAGCCATCACCATTTTTATCTGCTTCGTCAAATGTCTGCTTCAACCACATTGAACAGGAGTTAAGGAACATCACGGAATATCAAGGGATGTTACTGAACATTATGCATGAGAATTTTTTCATGTTAGGGAAGACTGTATATATGAGGTGGAGGATAAAACAGAGTTCAAAGTAATACACAACTTAACTCTACTTGAGTTATTTCAGAAGCAGTTTCTAGATTTGCTGTGGCCAATATTCAATACATTATTTACCCACACTACAGCACAGCAGAACTTTGAGTTCTGAGCAAATTGAAATGTTGCATCGTGTTATGTCTTGTACACCAAACAAAACAGGCAGCTTTGCACAGGGAATAACTGATGAAGGAATATAGCTGTTTTCCTGTTCATTCTTTCCCAGTCACCTTTTTCTGTCCACTCTCTTGCCCAGACCAACTCTCTTCACAGGCTTCTCTCTCTGTCTCTGGAGACAGGGAAGGCAATGGGAACCAATTTGAAGCTTTGAGCCTAGTGCTTGCTTTTGGTAAATAATAATAATAATAATAATAAATACTTAAAGGAATTCCTGTGCCATTGAGTGCTCTCAACCATGCTGAAATACTCTTTCAGCCAGTTTAAGAAGGATATTGGTCTCTGGTCCTTTGGCGTTTTGAGAGGCTGTCTTCATCACTGATCCCTGCCATTAGATATTTTAGCCCTGTGATCCAGGTGCGTGCTTCATCTCCACTGGAGGACACCAGGTCAAGAGATTCCATATGATCTCCATAGTAGATGCTGAAGCAGCAGTTAGGATCGAAACTGCCATCAGCGTAGCGCTGAAAGATCTCTGATTGCTTCCCCTCGCAAACCTCCTGAATAGAGTCAATGGAAACTAGAATGACAAAAGCATGTAGCTCATTAGTGACTGTGCAGGAGAATATTCATGCAGGTTGGCATACAGTTAGATTGCCCTAGAAAGGAATCCCTTTTTGTTTGTCTTGATGCAAGTTACCTCTTTCAATCACACTGATGAATCACACTGCTGCTTGCCCAAGAACATAATAAATGACCTTCCAATTCAAGAAAAAACAAAAAGCACCTATAACAAAATTAGCCTACATAATTCAGAATTTACTAGAGCCTGAAAACACTGAGACTTGAAACAATCTGCATATTAATAAAACAGGATAATAATTCTGGCTTCCATTCCCTTCTACATTGCCTTAAGATTCTTAAAGGATACTGTCTTCTTTCTCCAAGAGTGGGACTGATCCCAGGATTGTATACAGAAATAAAGAAGCTGAATCATGATTTTTCAAATCTTACCCACTGTAAACTAGTGTAGAATTACTGAAAAGTATTACTAAGATATGAAATAGATGCATCCAGCAGTCTGGAGCAAAGGCTTCATCCTGATACCTGGAGCAGTCCTAGCAAAGTAAGTGGCCTGGGCCACATTCAAAGTCTGTTGCACTGTAAATACCGTCCCTGTTCTAATTCATGCAGAGGGCAGAGCGGATCATGCATGCCTCAGGCCAGTCAGGGTGCGTTTATCTTACAGTCACATTCCTTCCTCCTCAGGTACAAGAACAAAACAGATGATAATTCAATTCCATGTAATCCTATAAAATCAAAATATCTACCTCTTTGAAAGAGAGGCCAAACAATGAGAAAGGCTGCAGTTGGTCAGAACAAAGATTCATCTTATCAGTAAATCCCAGTTCTTCTACTTTTTAAGTTTAATGTAGAGATGTGCAGATGCTACAACATTCACAGTCTGTGCACCTTATAATTACATGAACAATTTCTTTCCCTTGTAATGTTCCTGTTCCCAAGCTGATGGAAGACAAATTCTAATAATAATAGTAAGAAAAAAAAAAGAACAAATTTCAGTTTTGCTTTGTTCCATTGTTCTCTGGAGATTACAGCGAACAGACATCTGTTTGCTATGGTATGGCTACTGTGCAGCTGGACAGAATATTATACACAGACAAATGGCTAAAGTTTAAAAGCAAAACGTTATTAACAGGACAAAAACATAAACTGGATTATTAAATAAATGTCTCTATGCTGAAGGCAAATGACTATAAGTTGCTAGGAAATTCCTCTGAAGGAAACAATTCCTTTTCCTGGTCTGCTTTGAGGCAAATTATCTAGAACACTGAAGCCTAGACTCAATCTGATTCTTTATGATTTCATGTGAGCAACTTTGCCCTGGTTTCTCTTTCGATTCTTCAGTTTATCTGAAGTACACACCTTCAAAACCAGCACTGTGATATTGGCCAGAAGGCCGTTGTACGCTAAGGAGTCAGTGCTACCCCTAAATGTCACACTGAGGCTGTGCTGTGCTGGGCAGCACGTACAGCTCGCCCTTCCGGCCTGACACACTGCGCAGTGCCTTGGCTGCGGGGTGACTTACCTGGCTGACTGTAACTGCTGCCTGCAGGCAGCTCTGACTCAGTACCAGCACTTACACCACTTTGTGTCCCTGATTTTGTCTATAGCTACAGCAACAAGTATCCATGGGAACATCCTTTTTGTCTGACAGTAGAAATGATGAATAGAATTGTTTTCTCCGGCACAAAACTCCTGTAAGAGCTCAGAAGAGCTAAATGGAGTAACCTTTCCTTGCATGGCATCTGCATAGCATATTAAGCCTGACCGATGCTGACCTACAGCTTGCCTATACACGTTTGATAGTCAAAAAAAAAAAAAAAACACAACATTTCAGCATAAAGTACTCTTCAGCCACGCAGTAACCAATTATCTAAGCTACAGGAATGGAAAGATGAAAAGTAATAATCCTGTAGAGAAATCCTCTAGAGATAGGGCCCAAACCTCATGTTGTGAGGCCCCTGATTGACACAGGTTTTGCCTGCAACTCACCTCCAACATACTACACTACTGTAACCCGCAGTTAGCAACAGCAACTTAATCTTCATAAACTATCAACAATTTAAAAATAATTTACTGCCCTTTAAATCCAAGTACAACATTTTGTTTGATCACCTGTGAGAATGAATCAAATCCTTCATGCTGTTTCGTTTATATGAGGGCAAGGTCCTACCTAGGAGGAATCAGAAGAAAGGCTCTGTGGTTGACACTCACTTTTGGCTTTCTCATTCTTCCGAGAGGGTCTCCAGCGAATGCATGACTTGTGCTCATCCAGGTAGTAGAAGCGGACCAACCCTTTGGAACCACCACGGAGTTTGATCATTTGGGTGCCAGCTTGCATGGAGCTCATACATCTTTCCACTGAAGAGAGAAATTAAGTGATATCAGTAAGTCAGACCTCATTCCCTTTAAAAATAGCCTTTACAGAAAGAAAGCATACCAAGCAGTTGCTCAATTAACAATTCAACAGGTAAGACTTCCTGTACTGTCTGATATAAGAGGTCACATTAGATGATCACAAAGTCAAAGATCTCTTGGCATCCATGAACTTATCTGTAAAAGTTTCCACTCTCATATTAACAGGTATGGAACATTCATTTGTGAGAACTGGCACAAGCTACATACCTGTCTATTCTTATTCTGAATGCTTAACTTGAGCTTGTGCAACATGCAAAATGTGTGCTGGACACAGAAGTACATCTCCCCTGGAACCTCGGCCGGAAAAAACTAGCACAACTCCATCACTCTCAGGAGAGTTATTTTCAAGAAATGGAAACCCAGAACACTGAGTTCCCATTCTTATATTCTCACCAAGTGACACTGGACTGTTGCAGCAAAGACTCAAGGGTTTTTTTTATAGTTTACAGTAACATAGTTACTATTAAAAGTTTCAAGTAACAGTAAATAACAAAACCATAGATCACAAATCACTACAACTCACCCTGACATGAGGAAAAGCAGGCCCCATTTACACTTATTGTTAGAAAGATGTTCTAACCTCTGTTAACTAGTTACGGGTCAGTAGCAGTACTGTCTTTTTGGAGTTTTGGTGGTTGGTATATGTGTGTGGAGGAGTGGGAGTGTTTTAGCATGTGAGGATGAAAGGAAGTTGAAGGAATTGAGTCATTTGAGTATTTTTATACATGGAGCAGCTTTGTCAAAAGATCTGTGACCAAAGTCCAGAATGGCTTGGGGTGACGTCACCCAGCTCTGGCCCAAGCCCATCTGTTTAGGAAAGTCCTATGGGCAGCATCACAGCACTGCCAACGTCTGCTGTTATCTGATCCGGGCAGCACGCATCCTGGGCATATGCTTTGAAATGACTGCTCTTGTCTTCAGGGCCCTAGAACACGCAACATGTTTGTGAGCCCACAGAAACCCTTTGGTACACGGGCACTGTAACAGCAAGCTGTTCCCTGAAAATATTGCCGAACTGAAGCAGCTTTCCCACGTGCAAACAGAAGACTCCCACACCCATCACACGTTCAGCACTGCAAATCCATGAAGAGCTAATGACTGCTACACTTATGACAAGTCTCACTGGAAATGGCCGTACAGCTATAGCTGGCTCTTCGATAGTTAATCCAACGAACTGACTGACTCCATCTACTGCTGTCAGGAACACCCGCTCCAGTTTAGAAAGGGGGCATCAAATCTCTTAAAAGTTTGTGTGTGTGTGTATATATACATACATATAAATAACATGCAACACATAAGTATCTCCCTATATATCCAGTACATGGGATCTTTCTCAGAATACTATGGAAGCTTAAGAATTTTGTCACTGCCTGCCAGCACATTTAAAATAAATAACCCCACTAGAGTTCAGTGGCCCACTACAGAAGGAGACAACAGGAATATTCTAAATGCTTATTTCAAAGCATAACTGCGAGGCTCTTGAAGACCAAGAAGTGCACTGGCAACAGATCGAGCCCTGAAAAATAACACAGGACAAGGGCTGTTGTCTCTGTCACACCACTGCTAGACAAAGTTGTCACTAAACAAGATTTAAACATAAAAGTTCAGATGACACTGCCTTGAGCAGTGGGGCGGCAGGAGTGCAGCCTGCATCTTACCAACGTGGCCGACTTTCCACCGGGGAGAAGCTACAATGCTGCCACCAACCCAGAAAAACTCTTCAGCCAGGCGGGCAATTGAAAACTTATTCTGAAGCAAGGGGCTTCCTGTGGCATCCATATCTGAGACAACGGGCAGCTCCCAAACTGAACACATGCACTGCAGGCCTTAGCAGAGATCAAGATTCTGTAGTTCCAAACTTCCAATGTAATGGTATAGGAATGTTATCAGGAAAAGCACTTCGAGATAATCGGTGATCTCCAAAATCCAGCGGTATTGTTCAGGCTGTTACGGAGCAGTTTCACAGTAAATCCAGGCCTCCTCTTCTGTTCAGATTTAGACTATTGAAATACCAGCAGAATCCTCCTCATCCTGTGACGTACCTACGCACTTGGTTTGGAGGACGGGTACGTTTCAGTTCAGCATGTTAAAGCAGACACATGACGGACACTGGAGCAAGAAGGCATGTAGATTATTCCCTTTATGGACAGAAGGACCTTCCAACGATGTTCTCCTGTGCCACATTCCCAGCTGCACAGCACCCACCACAGCAATACACCAGCTCACAGCTGTTGGCTTCCTCCATGCTGCTTTCTTCTGACAGCGACAGCTACATTGCAGGACCCCTTTTGTACCTTTGATGGCATGCAGATTTGCAAGTCCCACTCTTGCTGATGGCTTTACTTCCACTTCAACAATAAACAGCAACATCCATTGCAGAAAATAAGTGCAACGCTAATAGCACAATCCATTCCCCTCCCTGCCCTCCCAAGCCAGCCCTGCCTTTCACTGTGAATCTGGCGAGGTGTTTAAGCTCTTCAGTCTCCTTCCAGTTCTGAAAAAAGGAATGATCACTTTTTCTTCTCATGTAGCTCTTCACAATATCCTTGCAGAAATCTTCATCTTTTCTCAGAAGGTTCTCCTCAATGTTTTAATGGCAACATTTCTCTCCAGGCAGGAAAAACTAGATATGCTGGAAACACAGCAACATGTTTGCTTGAAATCCTAAATCCCCCGTACGCACTAATCCTAAAGCCGTGGTTCTGCCCTATCCAGTCAAGGGATTTAGGTGACACATGTTACAGCTGTAGAAAAATAAGAAGGTTAAAAAAAAAAAAGAACTTTTTTTTTTTTGGCCTTACTTAGCAGCATCTTTCCATCTCACAATCTGTGTGGCAGTGTCTTTGCAAAATGGGACAACCCCACAGAAGATGCTTTCCTAGGACACAAGCCAGCCAGCTACACTGTACAGAACTAATGCTGTCCACAGAAAACAGGAACAGAGAGCTTGAAAAGTAGCAGAGATAAAAGCAGGTTAAGTATTAATTTTTAAGAAGCACAAAGTCACTACTTCATTCCCCTCAAAATGCATCTAATAAACTCCAAATACAGAAATCTGTCATTCATGTTATCACACCCTTAATTTACATTAAGTACAATATACAATTGCTCTTGCCATCTGTGTTCTGTACAAGAAGCCCAACATGCTCCTAGCTTGATGAGCTAAACACAAATTGCCCATTTAAAACATGCTCATTAAGTGCTTCCCACTCCTCCTTTCACAGTTTGAAAAAGCTTTATAGCAGATAATTCTAGAGATGACTGATTCTCAACCACAAGTTGTTTATCTCACCCACTGTGTCCCAAGATCTTACATTAGGCTGGCCTCAGAGTTTAGCCACAGATTTATTCAGAAGAAGAAACAAATTGGGTCTGGGCTAAGGATCAAGGGCAGCAACATGCCTGCGTGCACCCTTGCTGCTTTCTGCCACTCAAGCATTTCAGCAACATCCTTCCATTCTCGTAATGTGTCTGTCCAGAGCAAATTAGTAACAGCAAGCCAATCATGCTCTCTGTAAAATCCTAAGACACGTGTATCCACACATCTGAAAAGTGCTATGCTACAGACAAGAACCCTGAAGATTCCAATCCCTTTTCACTTGAAGCCAGACCTAGCGTGAGCCAGACCTGAGAATTTTGAGCTTAATTACCTGCTCTGCCACACAATTCCCTGAATTTCTTAAAGAAATCAGCAGCTGCCTGTGGGTAGGTTCCCTGCTACAGGTATCAGATCTTCACTTCTAAAATGGGGAGAATGACACTGCTGCACCTCACAAGGGAAGAGACACAAGTGAATTCCAAGGTCCTCAATTATAAGGAGACAGTTAAGATAACTTTTGCAATAAGTCAAAAGTATTGCAGTTGCCCAAGATATCAGATTCAGTTGGCAATTAGAATTCCACACAAACCAGATTCTGCGTGTGGATGTTTTCATTCTCGTACAGAGAAATGTTGGTGATTTATAACACCAGAAAAGACAAATTCTCTCAATGTTCAAATTAAAGTCAAATTTGTACTCTAAGACCCACCAAGAGAAGGTTAATTTAAATCAGCTGACACAATCTGTCCATCTGTCTGGCATGATGATCACAACTGGAGAAAAATACTTTTAAAAGCCCTTCTCTTTACTGATTGTGGCTGGATAGTAGGTAACTAGGGGGGAAAGAAACAGGAAATAACAAAGGGTTAAATGTGACTTAATCCCTCTCCCAACTTAAGCTACTGAGCTGAGTGCTTAGGCTATAAGCCTATTGAAATGGGTTTCTATTCTTGCCTCACTTGACATCCTCAGAAAAATCTTGCTCACCTGACAAAACGTGCAGATTAAAGACTTCCTCCCATGGCACTTTAAAAAGTTATTATTCTCTGAGAGTACCAAAGGCTTTTCATGGAACAAAAAGATTTAAAATCCAACAGTATTTGAGTCTGCAGGCTGCCCTATGGCTGAGCTAAAAGTGGAATTCAGAAGACATGAAGAACAATGCTGGATGTCAAAGGTCCTGTCAAGGAACACTCTCCCTGCCGCAGAGGCAGACTCCATGCAAAGTGCCCTGCAGAAGGTAGGGGAGCACAGCACGTGTGGCTTGGAAGAGGGAAGTGAGCAAAATGAAGGTATTCCTGAGGCAAATGGGCTTATGATCAGTGCAATCCAACAGGATGGGTGGATTTCTTTCCAACAGGTATGTTTTGCTGTTGAGGCAAGGGAAAAGTGTTAAAAAATATTTAACACATAGGGAAACAGTTATAGCCCTTAAAGTAGAAAAGGCAAAACTAAAACCTTAAGCGTAGGAAATTTCACAACCTGGTCCAGACTGTGAGCTCTCTTGTGCTTCCTGTACGCCAGAATTCAAGCATAAACCACCAAAAGAGAAGCGACATAAGAGGTAAGTTAGGCTCGCAGGGTAGCAAGAAGCTTGTGCATATCAGGTAAAGCACACAGACAGCTCCTGCATGTCAGCTGGCTGCTGAAGTTAGCACAGGAAATACTGCAGGTGCACATCACGAACTAGTTCTCAAAGTCCAATATATTGGCTGCCAGAACACGGGACGTTACAGAGCTGGTCCTGTAACTGGCCTGTAAATCCACAAGGATTAGACTTGTCACTTCACAGCTATGCACTCCGTTTATCCTTGCATGAACACACTTCGCACTACAGACCCACTTTACCAGATTAACAGACCAGCATCATCATACAAGGCTGAGTCTACAATTCTTAGGAACACATGGGCAGCAATTAGTGACACGTATAAGGACATTAATACAGGTATCACTATTTCCTATTTCCCACACGCAGAAATCTTGCTCCTAATGGCTGCAAAATAAAAAGAAAACGATTGCCAACCCACAGGAGAAGTAATAAGATAAAAGGAGGAAACAAAAGATTTTGATGTCAGCTAGCTCACTGCCATTATCTGCACTGTCTCCCTCCCCCACTTTTCTCCTCACCTTTGTACTTTCAGCTGTATACACCAGTGAAAAGGCCTGGAAACCTGCAGACATAACAGCTACAACCGCATCTTAGATATCTCTGCATAAGATACCGCTGCCTTAGATCTTCACACGAGTTAGGATTCCTGTCTCTGTCACCTGAAGCACTAAATGCAGAGATGCTTCAGAAGGAAAATAATAAAAGCATACATCCAGCTGAAATGCACATCAGTTAGTATAGTTTAGAAACATATCTGAAGTACAGCACAGGTTCAGAAACCAACATACATGAAGAGCAGGAGCACAGAAATCTTCCCTTGATGAACTGAAGTTATGAAGCTCATTCAGTACTGCTAAAGGCACCTTTATTTATGTTCCTTTTTACTCCCTTTCCCCCGTAAGAATACTGCTTCCTAATGGTCTAAAGCAGCATGATCTAGACACCAAGACCTGTAAACTCAGTTTCTGCTCAGCTGGACCCATTTGCCTTTGGGTTTCCCTGACTCTGTGCTCTTTTAGTGCTGCGTCTGTATGCAACAGCACGACCGCTTCCCAAGAAGAGGGATGCAGCAAGCATATGCTGACAGAGCATAGACAGTATCTGCTAAAGTTCCTGTTTTTGTCTGGCAACCAAATCCTGCAGTAGTTATATTAAGAATTTCCCAAAATAAACCCTTTCGAGTGGTCCCACTAACTTCCAAGGAAGGAAGAAAATGAGATGCACGCTGCGTTATAACCGAACTTCCTGCGGTCACTCAATCAGCCATGCACGGCGCAGAAGGCCAGAGCACCAGCTGGACCACAACATTATCTCAGCAGCACGTAAGCTGCCTTTTCCTTAATTCTAACGCAAGCACCCTACTGACCTTTGGCACGGACCCAGCTCCAGCCTCCCGCAGACGCGAGGGCCATCTGGCCGCAGCTCTGAGCACAGTAATCCTGGGGCAGATTACAGCCCGCGCCGTGCCCGTGGCAGGTGGGAGCAGGGCTGTTTACCAGCTTCGGCTCCTCACTCACCATGCCTCAAAGCTGAATATTGCTGCCCTGCCTCTGAGCTGACTCAAGTTATTAAGCGTTACAGAAACACAGCCCTGTTCAGTATGCATCCATTTGCAAGGCCACCGATTCCTCTGGGAGCAACCCACGGCGCGTCCTGGTGCATCCTTCAGGGCTGGATGTCACAGTGGGCAAGCCCTGAGACAGCTGCTTTAGCTAAGCAACCCCAAACAGGATCATTTCCAGGGCTTCCTCATGCATTATTAAAATTGATCTTGAAATCTCTTCAATGACTTTATTAACACAAATCAATATTTGTGGAACTGAGGTCTGTTAGCAACAACAGCACCGATGTAATCGCAACAACGAGCCTCTCTCTCCTTCCACGATGCACAGGTCTCTTGAGCTCATCAGAAAAATATTATTTAATTATTCTAATTAAATGAGAATTCGGCTTTGTGATTTGAGTCTTTGAGAAGGACTTGCATTAAGGAAGATTGTGTCATGTTTTATCAATGAAACTGTAGAAATATTATTAACCCTCTTCCATTTAAAACACGCACCAATTTTGAAATATTTGTAGTTTTCGCCTGCAGTAATTAAAATATAATAACAATACCCTACCATTAACTCTACTCAGAATTCTGATACTGCTTTTGGCAAAAGAAATTCAATTTTCAAGTTATCTTTAGTAAAAGGATTTAAAAGCTATTTGATTCTTTTTCTTGCAAAGCTGTTAAGAATGACATTTTGCCCATTTGTAGACAAATGTCACCATAAAGACTTTAAGTTTCTTCCAGAGATAGATTCCAAATGTTTGTCTAAGGTCACCTTATTTCCAAACTCTGACTTGTACAAGAAAATACCCCTACACACTTATTGAACTAAGATCTTAAACTCTTTACATTTAAAGATCTTTCAGCACTTCACCATCTGTTCAGTGACACGGGTCGTAAACACTGAAAGGGAGATTACAGCAGGTTGGGGGGGATATCCATCAGCATCACCGAGCACCTTCTGCGTTCCTGCCTTGTAAGGAAACACCACGCTCATGTTCACGTCCCTTGCTAGCATTTTAATGGGTGATTGTTCACGAAACTGAAATGAACGGGTAAAGCAATCATCGTGTTATCTGAAGGTATGCCACAGTTTACAACATGCAGTCAGCATGTGTTCTGAACACAGGAGAGCACAGAGCACTGAGCAATAAAGACAAACATCGTTGTGAAGCGACGCAGGGCACTGACATCTCCAGCAGCGCTCGTTGCTGCAGCGAGCAGTCTGTGCAGGGTGTAGGTTAAAAATCTTCTACAGGCTAAAATAAGGCAGATGCACTCATGTGAGGTCTCTGCTTCAAGTTCTGCTCCAATTAAGTTGGAGCTGATTTTTGTTGTTGTTGATTTGTGTGTTGTGTTGGTTTATTTATTTTTTTAACATTTTTGTCAGAATTATTGCAAAATTACATTAATTCAACAGCCTTTCACCTTCCTCTGAAAAATATAACCTCTACAGAACATAGCATCTGTAAATCTTAGATGCTAATTGCAAGTCTTTCTGCAAGCCTGAAAGATGATCATAATGATGTTTTGTCTTCAAGCAGGAACCACCTGCTGTCATTCCCGAAGGACAGGATGAGAACCAGGACGCGGCACGGCCGCACGGGCTGGTGAGCCCAAGTCCCTCACGAGCTCAGTGGCTGCAAGCCAATAAAGCTTACTGCCCGATATTTTTTTAATCTTGGATTCAGTAGTTAGGATAAGCATACAGGAAGTAATTGCTTATGGGCCTCTATGGAAAATGTGTTTTTACGTTTTTTTTTTGCTGTGTTTTCCACTATTCACTCCAATTTGAAACAAAGCAGTGTGCCAGATCTGCTTCCCTCCAGGCCTCAGGACCAGGAGTCAGGCAGGCACCTGAAGGCCGGTGAAGAGCCAGCTTGCAGGCTGAACTCTGGGAATGGGCTCTCTGAAAACGCAGCCTGTGTCTGCCACGTCGTGCCACAAAACATCGCTGCTCCCTGCCACCGAACGCCTCGAGCTCTGCAGAGGCCATCGCAGCCACCACCTTCTGCACCGCACACAGGAGGAGGCAGGAGGCGAAGCAGAGGTGACTTCCCCCCAAGACTAGAACCCAACACAGCAGGCAGCATGCTGAATCCTGACACACTATGTTATTCAAACCACCAGATTGTCCTCAGGCTGTTGGCTAGACATTTCACCCAACCTCATTGAAACAGCTGGAACTCAGCATGCCTCTAGCAGCGCTCTGAAAGCATTCTCTCTCGAGATGCCTGGGCTCCATCCCAGCTAGACCCCAATGTCTGCCTCAATCACTGTGCCATCCTCTGCCACCACTAACAAGGTGTTCACTGCTAGATACAGTTTGCAATGTCACTTTCTGTGAAAGTTTTTATTAGCATATTCCAGTCCTTGGTGCCAGAAAACACGCTACATTAAAGGGCTTCACATGGCCAAGTGGGATCTAAAATCCTCTGGGTTTTAAGATCCCTTTTAAATGCAAAGAACTCTCCAGGATGCATTTTTCCATTTCAGTATAAGAACAATAGCTTAGGGACTATCTAAAGCCCTGAAAGGCAATGGCATGTATATCAAACCATAACAAGAAGGCACTCAGTGTCTTACCATAGATAAAAAATGCCTTTGATTTATATCAAGGACAATACAATTCCTCAACAGAGAAATCCTGATTTACAATCCTAAAATTAGGCAGGGATTCACAGCAGCAAAACATACCCTTGAAGCTCTATGTTCTCCCTCTCAGAAGCCAGACATTCATCATTTCATACGCTAAATTAATTGGACAAAACAAGCCATAGCAAGAAAAAGATAGTAACACAGACTACTTTATTCTTTTTTTCCTCTTAATTTATCAGCTCTTGTGCAAGGAAAAAAATTGTGACAAAAAATAAACACATTCAAGAGCAGGCCCACAGGGCCAGCTGCATCACCACAGCTTTATTCCTAAGTGAGAGCAGAATCACATTTCTCTCGAGACCACAGATGAGCAGGAGGGTGAGCACCCTTTAAAAGCAAACCCCACTGGATGGCCTTGCTGTAGCTTCAGCTCATGGAACCTCGGCTCTTCCACTACCCCGTCTCTCTCCGGCGTGCTGCCAGCACCTAGCTTAGAACGACACCGTCTGGCAGAAACACAAAGTTGGTGAACATCCTTGAATCACACAGGTGAATTAACCCTTGTGCCATGTTTTAAAACATGTTTCAAGCCTTTTGTTGTATAAACATTGAACAACACTTAAATGCTTCTCATCATCTCTGCTTCGATTCTTTACAAATCTCAAAGGAACAGAACAGTTAACACTTTCCTATTCTTCTGATGCATGCTGTGAATCTTCCTTATTCACCTGAACTATTTGCACAGTGCTAATAATCATTGAATCTGACACAGACTACAAACATTCTTGGATTTTACATTATTGCTGTTAATGAAGTATATCATTGCTAAAGTAATCATAATATACAGAAAAACACTGGCCATTTCTATTTACAGTAGAAGATTTTCCAGGTGATGTTCTATAGACTTTTTTGAAAAAAAAATTACAATTCTGCTGTGTAATGAGACTTCCAACTCAATTTGCTCTCATTTTCAGATACTTCCTCAGTTACTGGAATAGTGTTTGCTGCAGTGATGGGTGACCCAGCAGGTACAGCCACACCTGCCTGCATTACCTTCTCTTACCTCCTGAGCTAACTGCATTGCTTTAGCTGCTATTTGGTAAGAGAGTAATAACAAATGGAGGAGTCAAAACAGAGTTAATGGATAGCAGGTATGGTTCCAACACCCAAGCATCAAATTAGATCCAAACATTATTATTTTACTTTGGGGAAGTTTTATTATAGATACAAATTTTTGAGCACATAAAAGGAAAGCAAACTTCAAAATGAGCGTGTCCTTCAGTGGCTGTGGCAAGATAATCATGAATGTGTCACAAAGCCTTCAGTGGATATGGCAAGATATTCATGAACGTGTCACAAAGGATTGTGTTAGCTGAACACAGGCGGAGGCAGAGCTACTGATCTGCTTTCCCACAGACATGAAGGTGCTAGATGGAACAGCACAGAGCTGCTTCTCCGAGCACACACAAGCCATACCTCTTGTTGCATAACTACTCTAAAGCCACATGCCTAATAACCCTAAAATACAAAATGCCCACAGACAAGCAAGTAGGCATTTGATTCAATTAACATATATCACAGTTAAGGATATATTTCCTAAACAAATCAACTAGAAGATAAAGCTTTTAAAAAATAAAAACAGGGTTTTTGAGAGCTGCTCTTGAATTCCTACAATTTCTTAAGAAGCCAGAGGTATGAGCTCCACATCTGAGTGGCAGGTAACTTCTGCAGCATGGTAAGGAGAGGTTGGGGCAGTTCAAAGAGGGGATGGGAGGACTGAATTCACCCCAGCATAACTCCACCAGGGACAAGTTGAACCCAAACAATTTCTATGCACTCGTTTGATGGGTGTAAAGAAACTGTACCTAATTAGAAGCAAATCACATATTTAAAAAAAAACACAAACTAATACAGTTGACTCACAATAGTACTCTTCTCTCTCTTCTAATGTGGGTAGCAGAAGGTCTATGGTTAAAAATAGAAAGCCTTTCTTCATGGTGACAGCTCGCTACTGAAGCGAGCAGAAAAGGGACATAAATATACCTGGTGCCTCCTCGCCCTCCTGCAGGAAGGAGCAGCCATTCAATGTGCATGCATTATTCAAGGTTTGGAGGTAACAGGAGGCAAAGGTAGGGAACAGCAAAGGCTGCCTTAAGAAACTGCTACGTATTTGTTTCAAGGGTTTAAGTTTGGTTAACAAAATAAGCCACCAAAAAAGCTCTCTAAACTGTATTTTTCTCTACAATGTAACCCACTATCGAAGTGGTTTAAGGTGATATTAATTAAGGTGGTTAAAATAACATTTCTCCTTACCTTTATCTGGGCTGAGGCATTTAATGGTGCTTGTATCATCCATATTCCAGTGAGAGAGTCAAGTGAGCAAAACACCAGAGGAAGCAGCAAAGACCATATGTACATCACTGACACTTCAAAAGCCTCTTTTAAATAATAAAAAATAACATTGCAGGTTGGTCTCTAATGCAACATCAGAAAGTTCCTAAGGATGCTTGCTGCTCCTGGTCTGAGCAAGCTCATCTTTTATTCCCTGTATAGCAGTGTATCAGGAGCTGCTGACAGGTAGAAACCAGCACAGGAGCTAAATGAATGTTACCAGCCTTTCACTGCAACTCAAGTGTTCAGCCACCTGGGATAATCTTTTATTAACTCTTTGTTTCCCCACTCTCAAATAGGATATAAGCATGTGTTGTTCCCCCCCCTTCAGAAAAGCACTCAAGGAAATGCTTGAGTATGTTAGGAAATAAGTAAAAACAACAGCCCACTCGTCATGCTGAGGGACGATTTTCATTCAGTATGCAACAAACATTAATGGGGTGCTAATTCGTTTAAGAAAGAAAAAAACTCCTCCACCTTATTTTAATGCCTCTCCTGTGTCCACACAGCATCCTACATACCACTAAGGTGTCCTCCCATGCTTGCTTAGGTTGAGAAATCAAGTCTACAGCTACTGATTAAAAATATGCAAGCTGTTGTGTTTGGACTTCTGATTCCTTCTCCTGGCAAAGACAATTCATTTCCCTCCTTCTAAACTTGCAGGGAAAGATTAATGCAGAATTACAGAAAGCGGTTCACAAATGATGCACATTACTGTATGTGGTGTCCCAAAATACAATACACGAGAAGGTAATGCCTCCAGGTCTGCCTAAATTCTGGAGAAGAATTTCAGAGTCTTAGTACTATGCTGCTGCCTGTAGTCCCAAATAGTCCCAAATAGTTCCTGCCTGTGCTATATGCCATTGAAATACAGAGGTTAAGACAACTTGTGCCTCTGAGAACTTGAAATCTAAATAAACAAGACTCGTAAATCAACAAAGAAAAGGGTTTTATTTGGGTAAGGAAAACTGACAGATGGGAGCAGGTAGCAGGGACAAGAGTACTCTGCTCAGAAATCGCAGCACGTCTGCTGCAGAGCCCTGCAGCCCTTCACCCCGTGCAGACCCAACAGACACCACTGCGCTTGATCACTCTGACCACAGCAAGCAAACTCCATTTGTTTCTGCTCTTTGACATTGCTGCGCTGCCTTAGAGCAATTCCAAGCTCTGATCTCAATCAACTGAAGTACTTGAGTTGCTGTGTAATGCTTACAGTCACCTTTATCTCATCTGATTCAGTCTTTCCATACAAGAAATGCCAAGGCTCGCTCCGAGTTTCCAGTTGATACAGCAGGTTGTCCTGCCAGGTTGATGCTATCTCATCTTTGCCCCTTAGGCACCCGCCAGCATTCCAGACAGATCAATACTCTGCAAGATCTGACATGAAAACCCTACAACTTTCATTTAGGCATGAATTCCATTGATTCCATCCTAGCCATCTGCTAACAGTTTGAGGATTTGGCCCAAGCCTATTTGCAGCAAAACATTATCCTGTTAGCTTACATTTTTCAACACTACCTATATCCCCTGAGATATCATCTCCAGAGCAACCCCACTCAGGTGCACTTCAGGAGCACTTATTCCAGGAGCCCCGTGGGGCACCATGTATTTACTCCACACTGCATTCAGTTCATTTCCATTGTATCTGCTGCATTTTTAATACATGCTCATCGGAGCAAATACTGAGGACCCGTGCTGCTGTACTGCACCATGCAACCTCCAGCCAACTGAACGCACAAAGAACCTGCATCCCTCATCATAATGATATTTTACACACAAAGAAACCGTATGCTGCACAATAGCATAGGTTTGGCAGACAGTCCTCCAACCCTTCGAAGAAAGACGATCATTTCCTGTGGAGCCTGCTCCTCTGCTGATGCTCCAGGCACTGCAGGACACGCGGTGGTCAGTCTCTACCCAGCGAGCAGCACAGATTTCATAGAGTGGTCAATTATTTGCTATTAAAATATGTCGATCGTCAGCAGAAGCAAGTCAAAAAGTAGATTAGAGTGGAATATATTAAAAGCAAAATATGTGCAGCAGCTGTTCATATTCTGAATGCACACATCAAATCCTCACAGGTTCCACTCTTCCTTCAGTGCTGTCCACAGGCAAAAACATTTATGGGGGGCACTGCATCCAGCTCTCCTGTGCCCATGCAGGAAGCTGTTTTTCAGCAATGGAAGTGATATTACTCCAAACAAAACATGAAGAAAATAAGCATTCATCTTTCAAAGCTAACAGATTTCTATGTGACAATTATTTTTGAAGTCCACAAGAATGCCAGCTTAAAAATGAATGATGAATATCAACGAAAATCCATTGACAAGAGAAGAAACGTGATTAAATTCTGATCTGATTCACATCAATTATTTTCCAACACCCCAGCAAACATTACAAAACATCCCACCTTTAAAATTAATTCACTGATAAACCACTCAATTTTAACCAAAACTTGTTGCTTTTCCAATTTTTTTTTTCATTTCAAAAGTTAATTACCAGAATGTGATACTCCAGTGCAGTAACTGAATACTGATTTTGAACCTAAGTCGTACTTATTTAATAAAGTGCTTATCTTCGGGAGGTCTGTGCTGTGCAGTTAAGACAGGGTCACAGAGCAAACATCAGAGAGACATTTCAATGCGTTCACAATACCCCAGAATTTTTTCAATTAAAACAAGCACAGATTGCGTTATCACAGACTGAAGTATTTTACGCTAAAGATGATCTCACCACAAGTAAGATAGAGCCTAAAACACATGAGACAGAAATGGCTTTCATGAACTCTCCATCACACCCAGAAGTGATGATGTGACAAGGAAAGGTCGCAGCACTCCAACGCAGAAAGCACACTGCTGGCATGGAAGAAATGGAAGCCACCCTCAGCTGCCTATCTCACACAGCCCAGCCCTCTCTGATTCCTCCCTTCTTCATCTCTCTGGCTGTACCAACCAGAGCAGATGAGGGACTTGAGGCAGAAGGGAGCAAAAGCACCATGGATTCCCTTCAGCTCCCACTTCCCCACCTGGGCAGCAGAGACACAAGGTAACCCTGCTCAGGGCAGGACAGGGGCCAGGCACATCCACACCAACAGCAGCAACTCCCCAGTTGCAAGGAGCAGCCCCAGCTTCGCCGTGTGACACTGCCATGTGCTCTAAGGTGACCTTATCACACGACTGCATTATCCACCTTCATCCTGAGGCTCCACTGCAGCTGCTGCTGCAGAGGACAGCAGCCCCAGCCCTGCTTCCTGACAGAAGCCCCAGATGTGACCGCCCAGCCCAGGGTGTCACAACCAAAGCAACTGGTAGATGCAGCACGTTACGGTGCAATTAAGACAAAGCGAAGAAAGTAACATCCACACTGTCAACGATCCTCTACATAACTTCTGCATAATACTCAGTTCTTACTGAAAGCCATCAAACTCCATGTCAGAGTTCCATATATCACAGTTCATGTCATCACTTCAAGACCTTCTATAAATCAACTTCAACACATGTGGGTGTCAGAGTTCTTAAGTTTTTGTTCCCATAGTTACGAATGTACTCTACCACAGGAGAAACAGCAGGTGGCTAAGATACAGAACAAAATCACCATTCTTTCAACATAAGAAGAGTTGGGATGCTTCAAAAAAGAAAAAAAAGGTTTTATTGCCTATTTTTTACAGACACTTACAAAGACTAACACAATCAGATCAGCAATCGATAGGATCCTTCCATACGGTTCTTACTGAGCTAACAGCCCACCGAGACACAGGGAGATGCTTCCAGCCTTGTCTCTGACAGTGCCATGGGATTGCACAATCTAGTGCTGAAGTAGTTCCCTCTTTTTACTTTATTTTGTAATTTGAAATACATATTTCCCCCAAATTTGTTGTACTAGCCATCTATTCCATACAGTTTCTGAGAACAGCAAACCTAAAAATTCCCAGTATCTGCCAGCTTGTCAAATACCCATTCATTTCTTGTCTTGTATTAGTTTCTCACAGGTAATAATCCTCTCCCTCTGGCACTGCTGGTAATGCAGCTTTTTTTATTTTTTATTTTTTTTAAATCATTCTCTATTTGGTCTTGACTTAATCTGGAACAGATTTGATTTGCAATTTCCCTCATTCTCCCAGATGCCTGGGAGCAGGCTCCTAGAGGGATGATACGGTGCTGTGCACATTTCTATCAAAAGCAAATCAAAGATTTTGAGCAGCTTGTGCACACACCAAAACGTAATCAACGTGGCTCAAGTGCTGCAAAACCTATACTTTTGCTTTGTACTATTTTAGCTTCAGTTTTAAAGGGCACTGACCACTGAAATACCCAATCTAGAAACTTCTGCCACTGTTACGTTTCACTTTGGCTGCACAGAAGTAGGTCACGTAGTTTTTCCTGCTTGTTGTGCCTTTAGGCAGAACAAAGCACTACTTCCCAAAAGCCTCCACAGTCTAAGACTCTATAGCTACAAATGCATTGCATCTCCAAAGCCACCAACCCCACCTTTACAAAGCTGACACCCAGAAAACAAAGACAAATGACTGCAACTTTTATCTCCAGATTACACTTGCTTTCAGTTCACAGATTCTTTTCTACTTTTGAGTCATTTTTGTTTTATAATAGCACAATAATAGCTCACCACTCTCATAAACTAACCTTCCATGCTAAGAAGAACAGGGGATGGCCTCAGGAAACAAACAAACAAACAGTTTTAACTCCAGATGTTGAAATAGTGTTAATATTACTCGTTCTTGAAGCAGTAGGAAACATGAAGGGAAAATTCTATTAACATGAGATATAACTTGAAAACGAATTTTAGTTTGATCCCGTTCAGTCCTGGCTATCGCTTTTCTGCAGACATTTTCTACAGATGGGAAAAAGACTGCACAAGTTCCAGGCTATTCTCATTAGTGATTAATTAAACAGCATTCCGAGCAGCACTTTGTCCTTAACCACAGCTTGCAGCCGCTTGGGAAGCCGCATCCCTGCTGCCCTGCAGATCCTCGGCAGGTGCTCTGCCCTGGGGCACTCCCTGGGGCTGCATTTCAGTCTAATGTGAGGTACAAGGGTTTCGTCAAACATCACTGAGAACAGTATCAGGATTATATGCTGCTATATAAGTGGAATAACAGAGGCACCCACAGACTACACCTCCTGCACACAAAGATGATGCCTCCTGCCCATAGATCCCAGAAACCTGTAGGGTTCTCTGGTAATTTGCTCTGCTACAAAATCTTTCTAGAGCTCACCTGGCTTCCTGCAGGCCAGTAACTTCAGGACACTAGTAAAATTCTGGATTATGGATGCTTTCAGTAGTGAAGTGATAGTGTTACAGCAAGCATTCAGCCTCCAGCAGCTTCTCAGCACCCCTGCCTGGGCTGGCAGTGGCAAGCAGACGCAGCAGAGGAAGTGCACAGGATGGAAGCACAGGCTGAGGCCAAGTGCTGAGACAGGGAGGGGAGAAATACTACATGAGAAATACTACATGAGCTGGAACCCTGTAAGTAAAGGAGGTTTTCAAAATAGAGAACAAATATTGTCTTAGTATCATACTAACAATTCACACTATATAGTAACCATCAACACTGGAGCTAGGCAGGAATACAAATTACTGAAGCAATGTTCTGTGGATTTGAGGCTAGCTGGTGTACCTGGGTAAGCAAAGGAACTACTAACCTCATGCACAACCTTCCCGCAATTGGTACTGACAGCCGAGCTCACTTTCAACAGTAGCTATGGTGGGCTTACTGTTCTGCCCTTCCAAATGTACTGTATTTCCATGTTTCAGAGCTCAAGAGGTAAAATCTCTGCTGACAAGATAGCAAGAGAGCACTGGGAAGGCTGGCCTGCCTGAGCTGTTTCAGCCTGCTTTTTCATAACAGCTTGTTCTGAATAAACGACACGCACAGCCTCTTCTATTTCTTAGTTCTTTTTCGAATTCAGAGATGAGAAGAACAAATACTTTACTGGCAAATTTTTTTCAAAGACCCATAAATCAACTTGGCCATTCAGTGTTTCCATTGAATTTGCAGTCTTCCAAGAAAATCTGTATCAGCCAAGGCTGAAAGATGCTTTTGTCTAACCAAGAAGGGGGAAAGGCAATAGAGAAAGAAGGAAAAGGCAGGTTCAAATAAGTCTCAGGGTCTTAGAAAGCCTTAAGAACTAAAGTTGCCAACCACAATGAACCAGAACAGACAAATTCTGAAGCACTTTGTTGAAAAGTGTTACACTCCAGCGTTACAACTTCACCAACACGGATACCATAAGCCTACATGGTGCATTCTATTTCCTGTGGTGTCCCTGAAAGAAGCTTCCAACATGTTTTCAGAGCTATGAATAAGGATCTGGAAGTGAGAGACGCAATCATCTGCTCCACCTGGCTTGAGCGAAAATGTTTTGGGAAGCAGCTTACGCTTTTTGCAGGAGGTGAAAATGTACAGCTGTTCCAGTGACAGCTGCACACAGACACGAGGCTCAGGCCACTTTCTGCTGGAATGTGAACTCCTTACTTTAAAGGCATTAAGAGAAAACAATAATCCCTTGGTTTGCTCTTTCTCTTCGTGTTTCAGACATCCCTTCCAGTTTTATAATTAAAAAAATCAAATGTGCTCTATCTTGCTGCACAATCGCTTTTAATGCAGCATCACAAAACATCTAACAAGCTACACTCAGCCCATATTCAACAGTAAAAAACTACCTTTGGGCATGACTATGCAGATGCCTCACCTCCAGCCATAGGTGCTTCTAAAACACACAGAGCTTGTACAAACAGTTCCCAGGCAAACCTCTACCTTTAGGAACCAGACACCTAAGGGAAGGCAGATCTTTAAGGCACAGTGGGAAGGAGCTGTGTTTGAAGTACCACCCCACACTGTGGTATTCCTAAAGTCCATATTTAATGAGAAAAAAAAAACAGTGAAATATTTCCAAGAAAGAAGTCCCCACGTGAAGTTACAGCCAAGCTGAAATGCACAGACACAAGAAGGCACCCACTTCCCATTTCCTTTACGAGGACTGCATAATCTAGAACTTTTCAAGATTGCATTAACCACCTACCTATATCTGGGAACGGAAATAATTTAAAAATCCACCTAACTTTAAAGTAGAGATTTTTAAGCTCCTGCCTTTAGGCAAATTGCAAAGTATTCAGTTACCAGGCAAATGAGCTCTTATATACTCTTGTGAAAACTACATTGACTGAATTTCAAATACACATTAATGAAAATCAAGTCAAATGCTGCTGTGACAGCTGTGTTAGCCACTTCAGAACTCTAACACTGATACCCGTGAACTCTGAATTGTTTGAACATCTCCCCTTGGCTCACGGCTTGCTCTTTAAATCCAAAGGGTAAGGAGCAGCATAAGTAGTACAAAAAAATCTTCTTTCTTCAGAAGAAACTTCATCTACTTTCACTGTCATTCCTTCTAAGTACAGTCCTAAAGGGGAAGAGGAGAGTACACTGCTTTTCTTACCACCTGGGGGTATGTATCCTCGATCTTTGTTAGTGCACAACGGGGCTGTATTCAGCACCAAGTACAAACTGCAGCCTGAGAAACAGCTCAGGGAGGTATGCATACCTGAAAGGACTGATTTCCCACACATTCTGCATGGCTGTGAAAGGGTGCCTTTGAGTATCCACAGCACTGAACAGGAAATTAGGTTTAATTCCTGGTGGTGCTGCTAATGTGAGGATCTGCTGCTCCTCCCTCCCAGCCATACCTCTCTGTCTTCCCAAGCGAGGAGCTCCATCTCAGCTACACTGTGGGCCTGGTTATTACAGATGCATCCAAGCAGCGTTATGAGACTGCTCACAAATTAACATCAAATGACCTCAGATACCTTCATCTCTCCACATAATCCTGTTTCTCTCCTCGAAATATAAATGCATTATGATCCTTGCTTGAATGCAGACCAACCCAATTCCTTTATTTCATTCCTATTCTGGTGGTAATGGAAGGGAGCATGTTTACAGCTCCTTTCACTGCTCCTGCCTGCGTTACTGCTTTTGACACACTTTTACCCTAGCAGCCTATTATCTGCAAAGCTCAGCTTCCTAAGAAGCTAACGTCAGCATTATTTCAGTGCCATGGAGAAGGAGCAAAACAACCACAATCAAAAAAAGGATAATGACTGCCAGAAATATACAAATTGTCCTTATAAGCACATAATAGACTTCATAATAAATTGCATCTTTGTCATATGCTGGGGATATGACACAAGATACCCAAAGTCAGGAACAGAGCAAAAACAGAACAAGTTAATCTTTTCATTTTTCAGAAAAGAGAGCAGACAGGATGCATAGCAGATGACAAAACCTGTATTTAATAAGCAGCATTTGGAAATTAAACCTATTGTGAGCTAATTGTCTTTGCAGCATCAAAATTTGTAATTCATTCCATCACACCTATGACCTGGATTTCTGAACACAGTTTTCAGATAGTGGAGCCGTGAAGGGATGAAAAAATGCACAGCAGGGTGGTCTCAATTACTAATTAATAACAGAAGACAACACGTTTGCATATCTAACAGCAGCTGTGTTGCACTCAGCTCCATTGTTCCAAGCAAATTGAAAAAGAAACGCATTGCTCTGTAAAAGCGCTAAGTAGGTAAAGCATTCATGCTTTGTTAAACTTTCCAGACACTTGAGGGTGTTTAAAATTATGATGCATGTTAAATTTGAGCAGATTTATTATCCACGTGTTGTGGATGTAATCAATGTTTCACTGACTTGCACTTTCTACTTAAATATGAAAACCTTCCCAAACAGAGAACGCACACATTTCTCATGAAGGTCTAACAAAAAAAAACCCTTTAGCCATATAGATATTCTAAAGGAACAAGTAATGCCCAACTTAAGTACATAGCTTGCTTGTGCTCTTGCTTACAGTGGTTAGAATAAAGCAAATTTCCTTTGTGCGAGGAGTTTGCAAGACAAAGGGAACTTTGAGTACTTTGCACTGGAAATCTTGAATAAAAAGTTCCATCTCTACTAAAATGAAAGATAAGGAAATTTCAAAGATAACACATACAACTACTTGCAACGGAGGCAGGGACTTTGAGCAAAGAGTCTCAGCACATTCTGGTATCCCAGAAATAAAAACATACAGTTCAACAGATCCCATGGGGCGAGCATGCAATTTCTAGAGTGAGAGTACAGACGAACACTCAAACGAAGATATCCAAGTCCTTCTTGAAAATGTAAGGCTTGTTTCTTTGCTTCCAAGCATCATTTCCTCAGTGCTTTAATTTAAGTTACCCTGAATTAAAGAGGTCCCTGAAAGGAGATGGCTGGTCCTGGGTACTCCACCTTTAAATGCTCCTTTTTGCTGTCAGCTTAACCGTTATCGCTCTGTTTTTAAACAGGTTTCAAACTCAAGACCTACGAGAGGAGTGGGGAGCAGAGCCTCCTCCAGAAATGCCATTGACAAGAGGCCAGTAACCTAAGCTCCAGAGTTTTCTCCCTTTTATTTTTTTCCCTACAGCTTGTTTACCGGATTGTTAAACATTCTGGCAGCAAATGGAAGGGGGTGGGGAGGAAGACGAGCTGCCACATTTCTAAAATTAGCATCTTCTGCCTCTGAGAAGCCTGTGGAGATTTAAAAAATTAGGTTTCTCTGCAAGATGCGGAGAGATGTGGAATTTAAGCTGAGTTACACGGCTAATGTCAAGCTCCATTTTACACCAGAAAACTATTTCACCGTCCTTCTTTCCTCTGCTCCCAGCTGACAGTCAGACTATTACCACTAAATGTCAAGTCCATTTTATACAAAGTAACTGTGTTCATTTGCCCCCTCATCCACAAGCAGCTCCAGAACATCTTCCACAGGAGATCGCCTACAAAGGCACAGGCCATTCCCTGCTAGAGGTCGCTCCCGCTGCGCCGCCCAAAAGGAGCAGCGAGGACTCCAGCTCCCTGAGCACAGAGAGTTCCCCCCACGTTATCCGGTCCTCAGGAGCCCGGTACACCCTGCTCAGAGACTGTGATCCATCCCTCGCTGGCCTCCAGCAGGCGAGCACTCCTAAGAGGAGCTGCTGCGGTTAGTAACTGCGGTGTTAAACAGGCACACACAGACATGGCCATTCCTGCGCTAATTCCAATTCCAAAGTAGAACTACATAAAGTGACATTGATTTTAAGTACACGTGGTGTCAGGAAAGCAGAATTTAAAATGACATTTTGATCTTTGTTAGTTATTAACAAAACCCAACGCTCTACTAATACACAAAATATGATTTCCTTATCTCCAGAAGCAGAAATATAATCTTTAAAAATAAAACCAAGCTGTATGAAGATTGCTCTTTGCAGGAACTCTTTCAAGCGCCGAGCAATATTCACATCAATTAAATGGTAAAACGTAGATTACAGCTCCCAAGCAGATTAAAACTGCATTACCAGTAAATAACTTTGCAGCCCACTTCCCCAAGCAAAGCTCTGAGGGTTTGGCAGTTCTGGTCACTGTACAGTGTGTGACCCGTTGCTCCCGAGTGCCCGCAGTTCTCCGAGCTGTCCCCTCTGTGGGTCAGCACCTGCCCACGGTGCCCCTGCCCAAAGGGCCTTCTGGGGGGAGAAAATGACGGCAGGCCCACCTGACGCCCTGGCTCCCATCTTCAGGCTGCCAGCAAAGGTCAGTTAGCTGACATGGCCCAAACCTCAAAGGCACCCAGGCGGTCACCAGGCCTGGGGAAGTCCCTGCCCCACAGCAGCCAGTCACACAGCACGTTTTGGCCTTCCAAACCTTTGTGTTCTATCATCAGCCCCCTCAGTTACTGAATCTGCTGGGATCGTAGTCACAAAATTCTGCCGTAGCCTTTTATCTTCATATATGTTTGCAGGAGGCATACACGTTGAAGGAGATATTTATTTCCTTGTATAAACTCAAATAGTTCTCAGAAGACAAAAGGAATTCTCTCTAAACTTGCTCCCAAGTGTCACTGACGGGGAAAAATACTGAAAAATATTAATAACTTTGTGCAGCAGCACAACAAACAGACACTGTTGTAGTGTGTGGCATTTCATCACGTTGAATGACAGAATGAGAACATTTTTTTTTCTCTCCAGACTATGTGCACAGCCAACTCGTCCTGTAGCTGTGACCATGCTGCAGCAGCAGCGTTGACAGGAAGGTGCTCGATGTGCTCAATTTTGGTTTAAATTTAGCTGCACTGCATGGCTCTCATCACGATGCACGGTACCTTGGACAGTGTAACAGTGACCCACTACTACAACAGGTTCATAAACCTCAATGAGCACCACTTCCAGACGAAGATCTCTAAGAATTTAGGAAACCCGGATAATACAGGGTGCTGAGGCTGCTGAAGAGAACAGCAGAGAGGTAGGAGAACATTCCAGCAGTTGTCACAGTAGCTCCAGGTTTGGCAAGAAGCAAGCAGTCTGCTTTTGCCCTGAAAACCCCACGTTAACCATACAGACCATTTCCACACTAGAAGCTGTATACTAAAACATTTTTGATTGCGTATTTTGGGTCCTTTTTTGAACAAAATCCCTTCACAGGAGTAAAATAAGTAACGAAATAAGCACAACATCAGTTAAGTCCTCTCCATACCTCAGTTTGCCACGTGTAAACTAGATGACAGCAATTTTACACCTTAAAGTGTTATAAATGTTCTGAAGCCTCAACTATGTAAACAAAATACCTAAGATCTGTGACAGCAGCCACTTCTTTTAAAGTCTGATACATTTTATTATACCTGACCCAAGTGAAGTACATACTAGGAGGAGGTTTCACTCCTGGTCTGCTGTCCGTGCAAGACTGCCCTGATCCTTCCCATTGCACCCCATGGCAGTGCAGCTTTCCCCAGCGCCTCACAGAAACTTACAACCATCCACAGGCAAACATATTTTTTTTCATATGAATGCAAACGTGCAGACTTTCCCATGGCACTTTCACTACCTTGGAGTGAGGCTGGCCTTTTGAAGAGGATAAACCCCTCCCTGCAGGCTGACTGCAGCTCGCTTTGCATGCACAACCTTGACATAAAAGAGCATCCTGGTAACAACACACAGCAGTTCCTTTTGGTCTGAAATGTGATTTTAATCTGAAATGAAAAACATGAGAATCCAACTTCATATAACATTTCATGTTTGACAAACCTACACAGATCCAAAGTAAATGGTTTCATTCAAGTTTCTCTGGCCATCTCTGGTTTAGATTTTTACTAAAAAGCCCTTTTGAATAGCTGGATCTACTTTGAGATTTCACTGACAATGTCAACAAAAAACAGTTTTTCAAGTTTTTCTATCTCCAGTCAGGAGATATCTGCATAATCCCAAATCAAAACCCAGCAGGGCTAAGTTCAACAGGCATTAGTTAAGGTCTCATCACATCCGAAGCATTAGTGCTGTCCTAACAAATCTCACAGAGCTGCTGTGAGTTTTAATATCACACAGGAATTTGCTGCAAGTCTCCAACATACAAATCTCTACATATCACCACTGCTAAATTCCACACAGCAGTAGCTCTGCTCTTAGTGATGCTCCACACCCACCCTGCCTGCTCCGCCACACGCACGCCAGGACCCAGCTTTGTTCACCAGGGAGCTGAGCATCCCTGCAGGCGATCCAAATCCTTCTCCTCCTTGAAGGGCAACCTGTGCCCCCAACAACCAAGCAAATTTAGTCTGTCCTCGCTATCCATAGGCCATCATCTGGTCCTTCTTGGTTATAAATTATGAATACCCCCTTATACACATCTGTTATTCAAAATTACCAGCTAAATAATATATGAATAAATGAAGAGATTCTTCTTAGGGGAGAGAACTGTGGGAGACAAAACTTTGAATGATGTGCTACAAGCAGCACGCATCAAAGCTTTACTATCAGGTTTGACCCCAACTGGGCTTTCTTTTTTTTATTTTTTTTTTATTTTTTTATTTTTAAAAGAGCTAGAACTGAACTCTTATCAACATGAATGGCTAAACAGCAGGTGCCTGGCATGAGAGCTTGCCCAGGAAATACATGGAAGAAATACAGGGAAAGAATTAAACCTTAAATGAAGAAACCTGGTAGAAGTAAAAGCTATCAAAGGTCTTCACCAACTTTTATCAGTCTTAACAGTGACAGAAGTCCACAAATGAATTGTGAATTTTCTCCAGGAATGTATTAACAATTCCCACCAGCAAAGATGATGTTCTGGTTCAAAAGAACTGATATAATTTGAAAATACAAAGCCTGCAAATAAAACAAAAGCTAGAAAATGGCTATTGAAGGAAGTTTGAGTTCATATTAATTTTCTGTAATTCTAAACTTATTCTAAAGACACTGACAGTCCTTGACAACACTCACTGAGTCAAACCAACCCCACAGCTCTGCTTAGCAGAAGCCTGATCTTTGTCATTCTTAGTAGTTCATTATGAGACACCATAAATTTATAAACACATGTGCAAATAATTTATGGTTCCTGTTATGCAGAGATCTTACTGCTGCTTTAGGCAAAAATAATCCACATTAAAACACATCTGCAAATCTGTATTTCAAAACAATGTATTTGGAAAGCGGAGAAAGCGAACACTGCACTGCATTAGACTGCATCTCCAAAGAGAGCCCGGAGGTATATCCCTGGAATATCCAATTAAAGCTTGTTAGACCAAAATTTGAATGAATCTGAAACCAACCAAAATTTCCCTAACAGATCAAAGGATGAAGAAAGTGTCCTTATGTCGTAAAGGGAAGGTAAGGGAAATTAGTTTCATTCTTACACGTCTTACATGATTCCACTACAGCCAGTACTTGTAGATAATACCGGCTACTTTGATTCCCTGGGCACAGGCTCTGATGCACCATTAAAGATATCTGCTCATTGGCCAGCATGTTGAATTCCCTACCAGCATTATACAGATAAGCAATTTTGCTTTCTTCTTCCACGTAGGTAAGTTGATCTTGGCAGCACTACTTTCAGTTTCATCCCATTGATGCATAAGATCTTCATTACACTCATAGATCTGGCAAGTCGGTCTAAGTCCATTCGCTGTATTCAATATCTTCCTATTCTGCCCTCTTCTTGAGATGCAGACTGTGTAAATCTGATTTACACCACGCAAGGTGAACTGTTACGTTTTAGAAGTTTGTGGCAACAGCCAGCACACCACAATTCCAAATTCCCCCAACAGATGCAGAGTTCTGCAGCAGAACACGCTGTTCTGCTGCAGAAGATGCATTTAAAGGGCAGCTTTCTTCCTCTCAAAAGTATCAAAAAAAAAAAAAGTACTGTGGCAAATGGATGCTAGAAGAGTAGAGACTGTTATATAAAGCCTATAGAGAGAAGAAGAACACAAGAATAGAACAGTTGCTCTGGAAGAATATCCCTGAGGTCACTGCCTTTGTGGACATTGAAGGAAAAAGGAGGCAGTGCTACACTCTGCAAAACAGTAAGTGCATGTTCAGCAGAGCTTACAATAAACTCGGATCTCTCTATTTTACATTTTCTGAGGACCTGGCATTGTACAGCACCTGGATGCCTGTAGGTGCATTTAACAGTTAGATGTATTCCATGTGTTAACTGTAATTTACTTGTCAGTCATTTACTTGACTAATTATCTACTCAAAATTGCTCATCACACACGATACCTGCAATGTTACAACCTTCATTAAAGATGCGATAGAATTATCCTTAAACAGAAGATACAAGTAACATCATCCTCTATGCAAATATGCTTTGGCATAAAACATACAACTGACATATGCACATACAGAACCACAAAAACACAACACTGGAGAACAAATTTATGATTCAAACATCTGATAATGGCTTAAACGAACTATGTAACACAACTAAAGACGAGTGACTACCCAATCAAAACTGATCAGTATAATCTACAGGAGCAAAACTACTGCATAACAATCACTGAGAGACTGCAGCTACCTCAGACCTCTGTGTGGCAATTAGCATAAAGGTTTCTATTCCAGATAACGATTCATGACATTATGAAATGCTACGTAAAGTATAGCACACGGCATTGTGGTGTGGTCCCTCTAATTTAAAAGCCAACCTTTGTTCCCTCCACCAGTAAAGTCTGCAAGGTACACTTCCACGCAGTGTCTATAGCTACTGAAACTGCCCTGTAGGTAAACAAATTTCACACAGTTATGAATTGCTATATCTTTAGCATTACCATTTCCCTGAAGCAGTTCATAATTCATTTCCAGTAAGTGAAATGGATTTTCATTACTTAAGTCTTTCTGTTCATCTGGATACCATGGCCATAATTAATAAAACATGCCTACTTAGAGATAAAAGAGCTTCTGAATGGCAGTATGCTGATAAGATTTTAACAAAATATTATCCTCTAAACAGTCACTGACACCTAAATTAGTATCTCTGGACAAGCAAGAAAAAGAAGAAGAGTAATCTGATGTTGTAAGAGTACAACTAAAAAGCAACTGTGCCCATAAGCACAAGCACAATTTACTCTCTAGCTAGAAATCCAGAGTATATGGTAAAAAGAATAAATCCACCTACTGTGCTTCTGCGGAGGGCTTCCTAAATCCATTGTCTTCTAGAGATAAGATTTATTGTCCCCAATTGTTTCTATTAGAATGTAAAAATACTCAGCATATTCCTTCCGTCATGCTCCCTCTCTTCTGCAAGTCTCTCTCTCTCTCTCTCTGTGAGAAGGCAGTTTAAATTTCATCCCATTTGTTAGCTCAGCCACTGAGGAATCACTGTCAGTTTTCGGATGGTACAAGCTCCTTTACTGTAGATAACACCCGAGGAAATGTGGGAGAGAGAAAAAGTAAGATTTTATCTAAACTACAATGTAGAACAATTAACTCTTCATTGACTGATATCTCCTTCCTTGACACAGAAGCATCAGTTCCTCCTTGGCAATAGGAAATTCTTTATGACAGCTGTTTAAAGCTCATGATCCTTCTTTTAAGATTTTCTCTGCTTTTCTCTTCCACTGCTTACCAAGGAACTATAGTCAGACACCACCACAGCCATGACTGCTTACACCTAGGAGGTGTCCCTTTTCAATTATGACTAAAAACCATAGATTTCATGAACTTTCTAAATCTACTCTGATCCTTAGTCACTAAAAGCTAAAAATGCTAGAGATCTATTTCAGAGATTTATTCTCCACCAGTTCATGTTTGGTTATTCTTCAGGTAAAGTACTTAAAGCCCCTAACCCTGAACAGCAAAAATAATCCAACAAAATCACCTGCAAAGAAAACTAATCCACTGCCTCTAGAAAAAAAGCTGATGCACCTGTCTATCATCTTTATCACAGAACTCTTAAGTTTTTGAGCTAAGAGAATCACTTCTGTTCCTTTGCTGTGGATTTACACTCATGCAAGAATGGAAGAATTTGTCCCCCTTCCCTCAGTCACCTGCAAGAGCACTCCCAAAAATTACAAAGGAGAAAAAACAAGGACACATTTGCCTGCAGAACCTCTCTCATCACAAAGGCACCATGAGTACCCGCCACAACAGCAGCTGTACCAATTCCCCAGAAAGCTATCTTCCTCAAAAAGATCTCATTTGCCATATAAGACATTTTTGGCTTGACACTACCAAAACTTAAGGATTCAAAAAAACATCCCCATCGTTGCAAGAAAAATCCTTGAGACTCATCCTGTTCACTAGCTAGTGAAGAATCCTGGATCCAGCCAGGACGCGGCAGCAGCCACACAAAGAGGATCCTCATAGGTACCTCTAGAAAACCACCCAGAAAGATTTATGTTCTCTCAAAAAACAAAGTATTTCTCTATCAGATGAAGCATTTAACCTCAGATCTAATTTGTGGATAAGACTATGATATGAACAAAGATAAAAAGAAAATTCCTGGTTGTAAATGGAGGACATTTAAATGCTTGAAGATGTAAGCAATATCTAAAGCCAGGCAAGTTTCACATTATCATACAGATAGGCATGGCTTGGATTTTGAAAAGCCAATTACCCAACTCTAAATGCAAATCAAGGGCAGGCAACAGACCGTGTTTTCAGACACAATGGCTGAACTAGCTTGGCTGCATCTGCATTCAGCAACTTTCAGAGGGATTAAATTTACCTCAGCTATCAGCAGATACAAATAATTGACTTGCAAGAAAATGTAGGAGGGAGAGATTTCATTTACAGTGTTTACAAGAACTGCATCCTTTTGTGAGCTGACTTGATTGACAGATTTAATGGCCATATCTTGAGAACTTCCCACAGATAATGACAATATAGTAGAACTTTGTGAAGGAATACTGCATTTTTCCCCCATCTTCAACACACGCACAAGCTAAGACTCCAACTAAACAAATGAAAGGAATATATTTTTCTCTCACAGCACTATAGAGACTTGGGTTTTGATTGTTCCAGCACAGCTTCGCTCAATCCAGACCTCACTTTACTTCCTCTAAACACACTGCACATGTTCTAACCGTCTGACTGAACATCATTTTTCCATATTTCATGAGTTTCTAAGAAACAAACTATCAAGTATAACTACCTTGCTACCACATACTCACATCCACTAAGGACTTTTATTTTGCCTTGCAGCTAGCAGCAGCTTTTAGGTAACACAGCAAACAGTTCCCTAGGCCATAACCAGCAAGCGATGCTCACTTCTCTTGCTGAGTAAGCCTTTATAGTTTGCATGGCTACAGCTGATGCCTTTTACAGTATTGTAAGCAGATACATTTAACTCTAGGAATAAAATAATGTGTTTACAAACATTAAGTAACTTCCAGTTTAGGTAAACCACTCAACCCTTTCTTTAGTTGCTACTGGAAAAGAAATTCTTACAATCTAAAGTGCCTCAAAGAGTTGGAGATAAATCCAGGCTGGGGCATACATATGGTACTTGGACTTACCCACAGTGACAGCAGGATCGGTTTCTAGTTCAGACTGACATTTTTGCATTCTTCCTACTCACCAGTCACTAGTTTCCCCACTGGAAACCTCATTTACTAACAAGAATTTGAAACAAGTAGATCTAAGCATGATTCCACAAAGACAACAGAAAGGAGTCCAGGAAATACACCTGCTGAAGGATGACACCAATGCTCAGCAGTCAAAATGTGATGCAAAGTCCCCATACACTGCTTGGTCCATATTTACAGGGACTGCATGCGGAGCCAGAAGCCTTCCAAGTACTTTCCATCATGTATGATTTGTGAAACTCTGTCCTATAGCAGATGTTTCATGGATGCATGAATAAAAGGAAGGCCACCGCTGCCCTCTAGTGCTAAACTGCAGTCAAATACGACCTTCTGAAATGCCAAATGAAGGAGGAACAGAAGTTACTGTCATCAGTACAAGATGCTTTCTCCTTAGCAACATGGTACATTACATAAATGGCACCATCTCTTACAATTTTGTCACCACATTGGGAAATAAAACAGCTCAAAGGCTGAATTCTTTCAAAAGATTTTCCTTTTAAGGATTAAAAAAATGGTACATGAGCACAGGCAACAGAAAATTTGTCCTTTTTTCACAAACTAAAAATTGATTCTGTTCTGCTGTTTCCATTTCGTTGGTCCTCATATCCACTCCAGACCAACACCTGAGGTGAAAATACATCAGTTTGTGATCTCTCAAGCAAAACATCTGCCTAATCTGGCTAGAGATTACCTGTCACATTCTGAAGGTGCACTAGGAAACACTGAAAGCCTAAGCTCAGAGCACTCCTAGGCTGATGAGCAAGGATTCAGCTCATCCAGGATAACTACAGAAAGCAACCTGACTGCCGTGCAGGGGTAGCAGATCCCATCTACTATCAAAAGAAGATAGGTGACAGAGGAGGAAGTGAAGTTGCCAAAAACAGTCAAACAGTAAGTTAGAGACAGAATCAGAACTATCTTTAGATGTCCTCAGATTCATGTTTTTATTCCAATAGTCAATAGACTCATGATTGCTTTAAATCACTGTCAGCTGACACTGCAGCAAAGGAGACAATCGTGCATTCTGTGAGCCTCACTTGCTCATTTATGCCTCTGCAGCACAAAGTAGGACAAACAGCAGCTTGCAGTGAGCGTTACACTATAGCTTCCATTTGAGGAGGAAAAAAGGTGTTGAAAACCATTCTTTAAGTTGAGAAAACACAAATACTTGGTGTCAGAATTTTGTAGTACCCACCATCTACATTGTGCCAAATCAAGGAGAATGTTATGTTTAAGTTGAAACACTTGAAATAAGTAGTGTTCAAACTGCATCAACAAAAGCAAACAAAAAACCCAGTATTTTTTGGTCACTCACTAACACAAGCAAAACTAGTAGAGCCATAGCATCAGTTCACATTTCTCAATGGATGGGCAATTCCACAGCAACAGAACTTTAATCAAAGCTACTTTCAGGCAGCTGATGCCAGTGAACATAATCTCACTTGTGTCTGCTCAACTAAATTTGTATGCTAGAGATTTCCATGGCAGAAGCACCGATCACATAAACAAGCAGCATGCTAGAGCCACACGTTGAAGGCCATCTTAAGTACTTCTCCGGCTAATCTGCTGCACTATACACCTAAGCAAACAGGATTTTGCATGTCTGTGCACAGCACCCTTTCATCAGTTTAGAAGGGAAAAGTTAGTCTAGACATGCAACAACATATTTGAAATATAGAGTATTACTGAATTTTCCATGGATCTCCTTGATTTTGGACATTCCCGATGCTGCTACAATCTTGAATCACTATTATACAGCAAAATTACATGCAAGTTAAATGCATTCCACTCATTTACTTTTTACACAGTAATCTTATTCTTCATCCATACACAACCTACACAGAGAATTTTGTGACTCTGAAGGAAGTAATAAGTTTTTAAAACTGTTCTTCTATGAATGGATTAGACAAATCAGAAAACTACAGATGAACGCCAGGAGCTTCCAGCCATCTGAGATTAATAAGGATTGTTCAGAAGTAGACTGTAGGTAGCTGTGAAACTATGGGACCAAATTATCAATTGAGGAGGATTTATTTAACGGCATGGATTTATACCAAGTAGGGATCTAAATCTCTAGCTCCATCCCTTCTCAAATTTTCTTGCAGATGCACTCATTCCAAATAGAAAGATGAAGAGTCAACACTTGAGAGCATATGCTTGATAAAGCTGAAATGTCATTTTTGAAGGCATAGGCTACTCAATCAAGACAAGCGTTCAACAGTAGTGTTACCGTCTCTGTACAGATCATTTAGAATTCATTGTAATACAAAGGTGAAATAAGTGAAGAGAAAAGCTGTCACTGCAATACACGGCATTTAAACTGAGTCATACAAAGAGTTAATTAGAGAGATAAGATGAGAACAAACTCAAGTGGGTGTTCTGAACAAGTCTGCAATGGGATTCCTGAGCAGGAGAACAGCTTTTGTTTGGGTTCAGACCCACATGCACTGGAATGCTGGAAAGGCTGCACAGGCACAAAAAAGACTTTCTCCCTCCAGCTGTATCTGCCATCTCTTTGCACTTTGTCCTACATGCACACACTGACGGGGCTTTATGTACAGAATTATATAAAGGACAGTTCTTTTTCAAGAGGCACTAATTTTTTTAATTCAACTACAATACAAATGTATTCAACCCCATTACTGCTAGTAAAAACTATCCATATCAGTTCAAACCGTAAGCCAGCAGAAATTGATCTCACAATTGCTGGAAATTTGGCAAGAATAATGAAATTCCTGTGAGAGCCCAACTAAAAAAGCCTCATCTACTTCATGACAGTCAGCAGTAAAATAAAACATTTTAAGCAAATGAGTCCTGTGTTGAATACATTAAGTTCCAATTAGAGACTTGGGCTAAATCAACTGTCTTTTCAATGCAACAAGCCAGCTCCTCCTTCTTCAGATCCCTCCTATAGCACAAATTCATCTGCCACAGACATCAGTTACACAACTCCCTTCCTCCTACTCAATCTCCAATCAACACCTGATGTGCACAATCACATCTGTAATCTCCAGAGCTTCCTAAGATAAGAACTCATTTTCCTCTGAGCAAGCTGTCAACACTCAAAAAAGACCAACAGCCAACAATAGTTATTCTTTGAGCTCTGCATCTCAGATCAGTTCAGACAGATTCATGGCACAGAGCCACAACCTGAGGCAGTATAAATCCCTCCTCCCCAAGTCAACTTCAAGAAGGATTTTCCAGAAGCACTTGAATCAAGAAACAAAAGCTGCAATCAGTTTTGACATTCTAGTCCTATGATGCTTATTAGCATTTCAAAAATATCTGGCCCCAAACGTTTTGCTTTCAAAAAGTGCTTGGGTCCTCCTTGTTCTTCCTATGGCCTTCTTAGCTGCATTCTACCACAATTCCTCTTTGTTTTCCCAGCATTCAGTGTTCCCTCTGGAATTCATCTGTTAAAGATTAAAGAATAAAATATTTAGGAGCACCTGGTGCTGCTGAATAAAGGAGCCTGATTGAAAGCCAGAAATAGTTGACAAGCAACTACGCTAGTGTCATTCACAGAAAAGAATAATGCTAAATGAAGTCAGAGCGCTGCCACAATTTTTAAGAAAAATCACTTAAGAGAAATATTTTTTCCCCTCATAAAAAACTTCAGTATATGTCACTGCTCTTCAAGAGAAATGCAGCAGTCAGATACAAATATTTGCTTTAGCAAAACTGCAAGGACCATGTTCTCCAGCTCTTATAAATCGTCCTTTCCCCTACAATCTGTAAAGACACCAAGGTTATGATTTTTGGTAAAATCACATCACCTGTGGTTTCAGAAGCAGATGGGCATGTATCTCCAAAGATGATTACTGATCTTTGAAAATACCAACCTTCATATATTCAAGCAAACCAACAATTCAAACATTCCTTGCCATGAGGGATCAGCTGAAGATCAGAAGGGATCATACACACATTTCCTACAAAATGCCTAATCCACTTAAGGCACAAGTCAGACAATGATTCAGAGCCAGTTTGCTACTGATACAAGCCCACAGTGTTTGAAGAGCTGGTAAATAAGGGACCTCTCCCTCAAATCTACCTCTGAATTTTGCTACGCCCCAGTTTATTGCTACATCATTATTATTTACAACCACAAAGGACAATACCTCAAGATTCTAATCAGCACATTAGGTGGGGGTACTATTTGTATTTTTCATTAACTGTGGAATGGAAGCGCTTGAATAAATGGGGAAACTGACAGCTCAACAACACTCTAATCATTTATTCAAGTCTAAATGTCACCACTGACACGAAAATACTAGGCTGCCTAACACGTCTTGGAAAATGCTGATAATATTACAGTGAATCTGTTTGTTATCAGGCAGCAAAACGTTTCATAACAACTCAGTGCAGCAGGTGCTTCTAGCTTGTATTTACCAACAAATCCTGGACACTACTGGAACAGGTCAAACACAGGCCAGAGTAGTGGTACCTTGTTTTTGTACCTTCAGTTAAGCCCTCTTCATCACCTGAGCTATGAAATAAAATTTAGAAATTCAGCCCCCTAATTTACAAGCACAATTTCCTCAAACGAATTTAAGAAAACCCAGAAGTTCCATATGAAATCTCAATACCATAGAAGAAATAGGGAGTACAAGAAAATATTTTCAATATCAAACTATTACGTGAAAGAATTGTAACTTTTCACTTACCTATTGTGATGACATTTGCAGAGAGGAAATGGAAACAGCTTTCATAATGGAGCATGAGTTCTTCTCTTTGTGTTAAATCCCCTGCTACGGATTTTGGAGAATTCAGAGCCATCTCAAGCTTTCAGAGCAACCTAGCAACACAACTTACTCTAAGCCAAAATATTTCAACTGGGTAATAAAAATCCACAAAAAATCAAAAAATTTCAGAGGACGTTCTTGGCTTACTTAAGAAATCACAGCACGTGCCTTCTCTGAAATTCCACTTTCAGGAGATTGTCCTGGTTTAATCCTGCTGACACATATTCCACACATTGAAGAGTAAAAGTTATAGTATCAGTGCAGAGAAAGAATTACCACTGAGCTCAGTCTTGGTAGAATGGATGTGACGGTCCTTCCCAGCAGCACAAGAGTGCAAAGTACTCTGTGGATTTTCCCAGGATCTCTTGCGTGCCACAAACCTGGAGGAGACAAGACTTGTAATAATGGAAGTTGCTTTAACTGTTCATTATACAAGATTGATTACAGTAACATAGTTGGATTACATATAATGGACCGACCTCAGCAGCTGTTTATAAGCAGATAGCTCCTTGCATAAGAGAAGGCACTGACACCTCTTTCCCTCACCCTAATATTTTCTATAATCATAGAAAATTACGCTGTTGCAGTACCTTCTCCAGAAATCAAATTACTCTCGCTGGGTTTAACTACACACACATACATGTTTACATAAATATACACGCGCATAATATATACACACATACACATACTATGACATTTTCCAGAAGAAGTATCAATGAAGTTGCCAAAGCACAGCTTTGAGAGCTATCTGCAGTGATGCTGGCTTGTTCAGTTCTGTCTCTTGCCCCTTACATCACTTTTCTCCTCTTACACGCTGTCAGCTGCCTCTGTACTTGCACCTCTTCTGCCATTGTCTGGCATTCTCCTTTCCTTTTCCCACCTGGCTCTTGCCCACTGGCTACAAAAGACTCACCTTTCCAAAATTTTCAGACAGGTAACTTCCTCCAAGAAAGGAGGTCAAAGGCTCACTCCAAAAACAGCAATCACACAAGGCAGAAACCTGGGATCCTTCCTTATGCTGGTAACTGTATGAATCTATGGGAGTCTCCTTCAGTGTGTAATTACAAGTTGAGCTCTGAAACACTGCCCAAACATGTTTTGTTGTGAAAGCACAGATCCAGTTTGACATTATTTTAGAAGAGAGAGGGCAATGTGGCATCATTATTAACTCACAGGGAGCAGAAATGGGGGGGAGAGAGGGGGAGGAGCTTTGGAGAAAAAGATGGTCCAAGAGATGTCCCTGACAGTTTGAAGTACCTCTCTTCTTGTCTTTGGTCCCTCATTTGGCTTCCTTGCGAAGTCATTTCCTCTCTACGACCATCTTTTCACCAAGCCCCACCTTCTCCATTCTCTATCTTGTCAGAAACTCCCCTTTTGAGAGGGAGTATGGCAGTCAATGAAGTAATATCCATACGCTGAGCCAAATTCATAGCAACTTCATACACAGAACAGTAGTGACTAGCAAAATTAACCCTGCGAAAATCCACTATCCTTAAAATCACTTATTTCCACATTTAAATGGGAAGTATCTCCAAGAGTACCCTGTAGTTCTGAAATAACTCTGGGCATATCAGCAGGTGAAATCCATTTGGTGAAGAATGTTAGCTACAAAGCACAGCTGGAAACCAGAACGACACTTGTGCATTCAGTGTTGATCCTACTTTAAGCAGAAAAGAAGAAGTCTATGAAAGCTCTCTCCTGATGAAATGCACCAGTTACATTCTCTGAGGATGTTTCAGCTCTGTTATGCTAGGAAACACTCTGGTCTCCGAGACCAGCACAACTCATTGACAAAAGTCACAAAACACTCAGAAGAAAGCCATCATATCTGGTCAGACTCCATGAACAAGACTTAAGCTTATTGCTCAGTTTGAGAGCCCTACCTTAAGTGTTATGTCAGATTCCTCACTCCCCTAGAGAACAGGGCTTAAACCCCAGAGGCAGGACACACATCACCTGGGGACAAAAGAACACCCTTCATGTACCATGACTAATCCTTCAGCCATTTTTATATCAATGTAGCATTTAAAGTTTAACCCCAGAAGATACGCTTTTACGTTCAGAAAAGTATCATGTGGCACCAACTAGAATTCAGAAGAGCTCTATTATCCTTCCAGAACAGATTCACTGATACTGGAAATGAAACACAGATAAACTAAGTCATCACTTCAACCTGAATAGTTTGATCAGGAAGCAGCTCTGCTTCCTCACCCTCAGTATCTTATCAAATGGGAAAAAACAAAAAAAAACAAAAAAACCAAACCATTAAAATGTGAGACTTAGGGATTGCTTTTAAACTCTACTGCAGTTCACTATAACATGCTGTTCATTTTAAGGAATGCAACTTCATTCACTGGGCAATTCCATTGAGATAACTCGCACGCCCAGGCAAGTTCCTTCACATCCAAAGCAACTGCAAAAGGAAAGAAGTCTGTTTCAGTATTATGGAACAAGGGGGTAAGCCCACACCTTAGGGTGTGATACAGCATTCTTTTTCGCAAGGGACAGAGCACACACAGAACAAACTGGCACAAGGTAGAGTTCTCTGGCAAAAAATAAAGCAGTTAAGAATATGAGAGGGAGCAGAGAAAAGGCAGTCAAGGAAAAAGGACACTGAAATATTTTCCTGGCATCCTGATGAGCTCACCTCGTACCCAAAACATAGTCATTCTACTTAAAAGGAACACTTAACATTCGTCAGCTTTTTTTCCTCCTTAAACCTTGAATTAGAGCTGCACATGCAGGAGAGCCCTGCGTTTTTGCTGAATGATGTAACTGGATATTCCTTATACAAGTGAGCAGACGTATTAAAGCCAAAGAATATTTATTCTGGGCTTAGATTGACTTTGTCATACGATTATAGCATTTACTTTACAAAGTTAAAGTTAAAATTGCAACAATTTCTCTAAGATATGTAAAGGACAGACTCATTTGTGATCTTTCCTATTTATTCAGAGCTGCCAAAAAGTGTTTCATAATCATTACCTGTTGCTAACCAGTTCCCAAACCTCCCTGAAATGACAATGGAAACAGCACACGGCAGCCTATTGTGTGCCAAGGAACATTTGCATCTCTTATCAGTAAGAAAGAACTGAACATTTTTATTAGAAATCCAAAGGTAACTAATTAGTAAGGATCTAAATCTCATCCAATAGCTCAGCTCAGAAGTACTTTGGAACGACAAGTTTCACACTACATACCACAAAGATCAAAAAAGTCTTAGAGAAGGAATAGGGAGAGGGAGATCTCCGTGGTAGGAGACGGGCAGGAAGCGGCTGCGGCTGGGAACACTACGCTTGTACTGCACATGGGAATTTGTGAGTCACATTGAGAGAGGAGAAACAGATCATGGGCTCTGATGCCATTTGTGTTCAAGAGATTTATAATACTGATAACGTTACTCCTCCTAATTACGTTACCAGTCTTGGTCACCCTCTAGAAGCCCTACAATTTTTTACAACCTCATCTAAAGAGAAAGGAGTTTCTTTAAAGAACAGCACATATTACTTTTAATCAAGCTGCTTCAATTCTGTACACTAGTTTATTGCTGCACTGATCAATTTCTTAGATATTAAGGAATAACTTGTGCTGCAGGAGGTAGAAAGGAGGCAGCAATAACTGACCTCTATTTAAGTGCCTTGCATGACAAACAGTTGGGTCAGTGTTGAATTCTCATCGTTTGCAATGCAAAATTCATTTCCAATAAACACTCCTAGAAAGGAGTTGATAAAAATTGTCCTGTGTGCACTTTCAGGCATTTAAGAAAGCTCAGAAAGTTGTCATTTCGGACATAAAGCTGGGCAAAGGGTTTCATCAGGTTTGCACAGCTTACAACATTTTCATTCATCCCAGTAAGGAGCCTGGAGAGAATCAAAAGCACAGTCTCTTTTCAAGCAGGTCTTTCTTTGCACCACCCTACTGTAAGATAGAAATTGAGCTGGTGAAAGTGACTGCTATATTTGTATACTGCAAACAAGAAAAACATGCTCCTACTTGGAAGGTTAAAGGGAAGCTTTATATGTTTGTTTTTTTTTCCACCAAACATCCAAACTCATTTCTTTAAGTAATGACTTTCATTCTCCATTAGCAGGAAGGGGTCTAGGAACCACTCAATCCATTCTCAGTCCTCCATTTTGAGAAACAGCAGTGACATGCACAAACACTGCCTGGTGAATTTGCCACAGGGCAGCATGCCTTTAGGGCCTAATCCAGTAAGTGACGACACACAGCTCTGCCTTGTTGACCACCTTACCATGGACTTTAGCACTTTGATAGTCAATAAATAACATTACATCTAACTGCTTGTCTCATTATCTCTCTGAACTCATAGAACAGGAATAAAGAAACAGGATAGGATACTACATACTGCAGAAGACAACAAAACTATTTAGGAATTGTGGAACAAGCTTGTGGAATGTCTATGTATGGAGAGGGGGCTGAAAGAGAGAATTGGAGAGACAGGAGCTTCTTTTAAGTGATTTTACAGTAACTAGTCCTGCAAGGAAGAGACATCCTCTCAACATTAGATTCAATGCAAAAAGTGGTATTGCAGGTTTCTGCATAAGGGCCCTTGGCAAACACCACCTGGAAGAGATGGGAACTGCACGGTTTCTGCAGCACTTTCCATCTCTCCCACGAATATTAACATAAAAAGCTCCTTCCACTTCCCACCTGATTTCCCTCTTAATTTCTGAGGCACTCCAGAGCTCCGTGACAGCTATGCAGATGTCAGAAAATTCTCCAGGAGCTGTTCCTTAATTACATGGAAACAACTGAGGCTATGACAATAATTAAAATGAAGGGCCAGATCAGAAATTTGTATATATAATCAATCTCAAGTTGCATGCTGTCTTTCTGACTCAAAGAGGGCTGAAAACCTTATTCAGGTAACGCTTTCAAGTCCATGGGCAAGGGGAAGCTGCCCTTTAAAAAAAGATGTAAATGCTTATTTCAACAATTTACCTCTTTCTTGCTTGAAATCTAACCTCGGAGCAAACTGTGAGCTCTTACAAATAAGACCCAAAAGCCTATGGGCTAGTTTCAGTTCCAGGCTTAGCAACACAACTCTACCACAGCTCTTCCCATTAACAGTCAGAGGTGGTTCACTGGACAAGTCTGGGTTGCTGTGGCCATTTTGCACCTGAGGAAGTTGTTCATGATGGGTAGCCTGAAGCATTATCTCCCCAGCCAGAACCCTACCCATCTTTCTATCCTCTTCATTTTCTCATCTCTTAGGTGATAACTCGAACATTTTGCTTCAATTCGTATTTGGAAAAATAAAATTCAGATGTGGACTTCAGCTACCACTGTTTCTTTGTGAGCCATTGCGTCTCGCTCAGCACCACATAAACCCAGAGCCTAAAAAATGACTGAAGCATTAGATGTGTTTGAGTGGAGGACTACAAAACATTTGTCAATACTGCAGACACTCACATGCAGTCAGCCAAATAGCAATGTACAGAACATCAACAGGAAAGGAAGTCTGAGCTTTGTCTAAGCATGTGTAACGATTTGTCACAGCCTGCAGTTTTACAGGTACCTACCCAAAGTCTTTACTGTATACTTACATGTGCTGAAGGCAAGTGCTCCACCTCCAACAAAACAGATTACACAATGAATAAAATGTCTGGAAATTCCCTACAGACCTAAAGTCTGGGCTCAAGGCAGTAACATGAACTTGGAATCAGAGCTTTTTAAAGAGAGGATTCTCCACTTCCACAAATAGCTTTTTATGTGTACCCTGACTACAAAAAGAACTAACTGTTCTCATCTATAATGCACTATTACAAGCTTCCAGACTTCAGTCATTTCCTTTAAAAACAGGAGTGAAAGATGAAATTAGAATTTAAGCTGTTTTATTTTTTATATTATTACACGACTTGATAAAAATATTGCAATAAACCTCTTTGAATCACTGCAAGAAAAATAGAGCTCTATTATACCTACAGAACCAAAGTGCACAGGGGCAAAGTTCATTTTCCATGCAGAATGATGCAAAAAGCCAGCACCCAACTTCATCCCCTCGCTGGAACAGAATTCACACTCACACTTTGTGACGACCTTCTGCATTTGGGGTGGGCAACGTGGCTACAAGTCAACTCACTGCTAGCACACACCATGACATGAACTCCTCCCATGTAGTTTCTGATACAGGCCACAGATAAAATAAACCAGCTTAAAAATAAAAAATTGAGAAACCCAAATAAAGAACTTTCAAAGCAATCCAGCCAAGCAAATCCTTGTGTCAACACTCTTGGCAATACACGCTTCTACTGTCTGTCATCAATTTATAATGTTTACAGAAAACAAAAATGCACAGAAACCAAAGTTTTAAATAATACATAAGAAACACAAGTATGCTGCAAATAGAAAAGAAATTCAGCTACCCCATTAAACCTGCTTAGAAGAAATCAAACTGTACACGTAAGGATCCCTAAGGATTTAAGGAGTTTTCCCCCTCAGCTACCTGCCTGCACGTTAATCACTGGGGTGCCTTCCTGGAGCACGACAAACGTGCTGCAGCCAATTCTGCTGATCCCTACTGACTGAGACTCTTCACTGAAAAATCTCTTCATCCTCATCCTATAACTGTACAAGTACATTCGAGTGAGTAATCTGCTCAGCTCTGGATGAATTAATTGGACTAACAGGAACAAATTCCAATGACATTCCCAAATAAGTCAGCCCCTCTGAATTCTGTTTAGGACCATGTTCTGTATATTTTCTTTTAAAAGCAGAGTAAATACTGCAGCAAACAATATAATTACATTAAGCTGCAAGAAGAGTACCTTTCCAGCGTTCTGAAAATGAATAGAGAATTTAGGAAGATGCATACACTCTAGCATTTATTCCCAACCAAGACTAAAGACTCTTACAAGAAGAATTTCAGTCTCCCACCTCTGCAGTTACAATTTGCTAATGCTACCAACAAGCTCCCACAGGGGAAGGACCACCTGCAGCAAGTCACTTAGATGCTCTCTCAAACAATTCAGGGTAAGTATGGAGTAGCTTTTAATTCAGCCTTATCTCTAGAAATGCCGAACACCACATCAAGAAGAAAACAAAAGCCTTTTCAGATAACGTTAAAAGAGTCTGGCCATACACTACAAAGTTTTCATGTTTACAAAGCCAGAACAAAAATAAACCAAAAGCAAAGAATAACTGAAAACTGTGCAGTGGTCTCCAGGGCATGAATTTACTAGGTTTTATGCAAATTTACAGGCAAGACATTCCACTAGTTTGTTGCATTTACTTACCAATGACAAGGCATGAGTTAATAAACAATCCACGCAGCCTGCAGTCCTAGAGGACTTGTGGCTCCAACAGATGAGAATCTCCAGGAGTTACAAGGACAATCAGACTAACAAAGATTAGACAAGCTAGCAAAAAAATCTCAGAATAAAATTCTCCTGGCTTTAGGCAGGAAGCCACTCCTCAGGCAAGAGATCAGAAAGATCGATTCTCTGAGTGAAAAAAGGACCAAACTATGATGCAGTACAGGAGTGTATCTTTTCAACAGCTATTTAATATAAGAATTAGCAACCCCTTCGAGCTTCAAGATTCAGTTTGCAGGCTTGTATTATACAATCACGTATGACAAAACTAGACCTGGTAAAATATTTTACTTATCAAATACAAAAGTCTACTGTTAACTAGTCTGTCAAGACAAATGCATCTATGTCTGGCCACGGTCTCTAGCCCATGCAGACAACCTTCAGTGCCCAGCAGCAGACATCTAAAACCAGCATTCCACCAACTGAAGAGCTCAGAGATGAGCTGGCATGCACTCGCCTGTTCTTCACGCACTGGCACTGAGGTTATCACAGTGCAGCTTTGGTGAGGATGCAGTAACTCGGACAGCAAACAATCTTTCCTGCCCTTAGCCAGCCAGCGTATCCCATCAGCAGTGCCGGCCTTCCCTCACAACGCTTCTGTCCTTCACTGCGACTAAACAGTTCCTTCATACGCAACAGCTCCTTCTCAACAGGCAAAAAAGTTTTCTCCAGCTAACTTTTTTTTTCCACTCAGTAAAAACAGAAAATCTCACTTAATAGACAAAACTTCAACCACTTCTCTTTGAACAACAATCAATAAGTTAACTTTGAGCTACATTCTGAAGACGGCATGAATCCCCTAGCCCAAGCTCCCCACAGCCGGCAGTGAATCTCACCCTACTTCTGTTTTACTGTTTAGCAGCAGAACCTACCTGTGCCGTGAAACAAAACATGTTTCTAGAAGTTATCGCCCTCAGGATTTGGGGTATGCTTAAGATCTAAACTCCACAGCCTGAGGCATTTACAGCACACGCATCTCCAGCAGCACGGCCATCCTTGTTACTTGCCAGACCTCTGCAATCCTAAGCCACGTTTCTATGCCAGAAAAGAACTGAAAACTCCTTGTCCACAGCCCAAACCAATGATAAAAGAAATCAGACCATGGATACCCTTTCAAAAGGTCACGTGCACATTTCCAAGTCAAGATTTACCAACTGCCCGGTCACAGAACCAGAGGTTGTATTACTTACTTTCAACTGACATTTTAACTTATCTAAAGTTTATTTTACAATCAGCTTCTCTTATCCAAGTCAGCTTTAATTTTGACTCAGCGCTCCTGTGAGACGCCCCGGTTATCGTTTCAGAATGAACGTGTTCGTCTCTTGCGTTGCAGAGAGCAGTAGCACAGTTACAAAAGTCTAAACTGTTAATTTAAAATGCAGTTCCCTTCATCCCTATGAGCTCAGAAAATCTGTACGTTCAGGACTAAAAGAATTCCAAGGTCCTACACATTTTCATGAACTATAGAAAGCATGACCCAAATAAAACAAGCACTAGACACGGTGCCCTTTATATACTCTCCTAAAAAAGAGGAAAGCAAAAGAAGCAGCAAACTCCACTGCCATCACAGAGCTATGCATATTGCTGTGTCAGTGCATCATAAAATTCACTGCTCATTTTAAGAGTGAGCATAAGCGTTGGAAGTACACCAGAACGATTCCTGATACAGAAGGCAGAAAATTGAAGCTAAACAAAAAACCACAAACCTTTGCTTCTCCTCTCTGGACAGCGCAGTCAATCTGTCCCAACTTCTTTGCAGGATACATCGGAACTTCCATAGGCATGACAAAAAAAAGTGGAGGGGAGGGAGCTGCAAAATCTGAGGGTGAAGGCTCCTCCCCTGCTTTTTACATGTTGAGGGCTCTCAGCTAACTGATCACAAAGCAGCTCCTACAGCCCTTATTCAAACAGTTCAGCTCCAGGGTAACAAGTTCAAAGTGGGAGGAGGCAAAAGGAGTCAGAGGGTGGTAGCAATCTCGAACAGACACTTAGCTGCTTTTATATCTGCAGAACCTGTTCTTCAGGTTGGAAACTGAAACATCTGCTTCTTGCCGCGTTTGAAAGCTACACTCCAAACCTCCTCTATAATACCAGCAGGTCCATGGAGGTAAAACCATATTTAATAACACACAGACATGCAACATGTGGGAGGGAAAGTTAATCATTACTGTGCACTGAGTTTGTTTTACATTTTGGACTTCCTTGTGTTCATGTCAGGAAAGCGAGTCACTCCCTCCTCGGGTCTGTTAGAGGAAGAGCAGAGAAGCGTGCCACAGAAACAAAGTCTGCACAGAAATTGCCATCCTGCAGAAGGATGTGAAGATTCCAGGGGAAACAGGGGAGGCAAGAAAAGAGCTGAATACCCATATTTGAACTAGTGATGAAATATAAATTATTAAATATATAGATATACATACACCTTTGCTTGAATGGGTTTAAGAAACTTCAAATGACGCTTTACTTGTTCAGCATTTACTCATTTTTCCACAACGTGTCAGAGCCTAATCCTGGAAAATATTGCAGGCACTGTTTGCAAAACAAACAAACAAGCAAGATTTATCCTACCCAGAAGTAAATTTTTTCATGATGTTGCAATAATAACTAACTGCCCCAAAGCATATTTGAGTGGCTACAATGTGGATATGAACTGTTTCCCTTTTCCTGAGAGCATTCCCGAGTTTAACTTTTAGAATGTAACAAAATCCGTTCAAATTGCCATGAACAGCCACGCACAGAGAACTGAAATACATTTTAACAGTTATGGGAACAATCTTGGCAGCCTGGAACCACAGGAGATGATAAGGAGAAGTTAATGTGTGAAATCAAGATCAGTAAATAATTAACAAATTGACCTCACGTAACTTTGGTGCAAGGAGCAGACTGAATGAACAAAAAGCCAACGCAATTACTGTAAATCAATTAAAACTGCTGACGATTTGGATTTTCAAGTGTTATCAAGGTTGGTTTGGGTTCTCCATGGCAAAAATTGCCATCTCCCAAGAAGGAGGAACAGACTCCATAAGCAGGAACACCATGTTCCACTGGACCATACCTTGGCTCCATCATTCTTCTCACAGCTTTTGGATGCACTTTGACAACGCTGTTTATTTTAAAGCCCCATTAAAAACAGCAAGACCTACTCACCATTCCTCTCCTCCTCCCTCCATAACAACATTTTAAGGAAAGAAAATCTGGCCTTCAGAAGCCTAGCCTTATCTTCAGCTTCACAAATGGTTTCCAATCTAATAATTAAGTGCTCGTTAGCAGGCATTTCAGCTTTCAGCCTAACCCAACATCTCTGTGAATAAATAAATAAATAAATACAACATTGAGCCCTTCTTTGGCTTCTCGACCTACAACACCGAGAAAAACGTGTTTTACCAACATCAGTGAAACGGCAACAAGCTTGATAAATTTATACTTAATCGTTCGTTGCTTTTCCCAACGAGGGAGCCGTGGGGCAGAGGAGGCTGCAGACCCCACAGGTCTCGCTCCGGGCAGAACGGAGCCGCACGGCCACGAGCCAGAGCTCGATGGCAGCGCCGGGACGGCCGGGCAGGGCTGAGCCCTGTGTCTTGCGGCACCAAGTACCTCGGGACAGCCCCGTACCCCGGGGGGCTCAGCCGCAGCCATGCCCCTCGTGTGGGAGCCCAGGGACCGCGGGGCGTCCTGCGGTGCGGGGGCTCCCTCTGCTGCTTCCTTAGAGCAAACTCCCTAACGATTTTCCTTAATTGCACTGTTTTTATAGACACAGACTGGGCAACCTGCAGCATTCGCGTTTAGGTCGCATACACTTCTATACACCAATGAAAAAAAAACACTGAGCTGCACCTCGAGCACGGGGACAGGAACACGTGAAGCACGACCACAGCCTCGCGAGCTCTGGGGCACTAAAGATGAGCTGCATCGCCACGAACCGAGCTCGAAGGGGCTGACGGCCTCCAGCTCAGCGGCGCGTGCCGTCAGGTAACCGTCCTCTGCTTCTCCTCAGGGGACACCGTCCCGGAGAGCCCCGCGCACGCTGAGGAGAGCGCGGAGGAGCAGGGAACGCAGCGCGTGCAGCTCCAACGGCCGCCGGGCGGCGCGCGCGCGAGGCGGGAACAGCCCCTCCTCGTCTTCCCGCCCAGCTACGATGACGTCATCGCCCGGCGCCGTCCCCGCCCGGCGCCATGGCGCTGGGCCCGGCCGGGCCGGCGCGGCTGGTGCGCGGCGGGCAGAAGGACGAGCTGTACCGCAGCGGGCTGCGCAGCGGGGCCGGCGCCGCGCTGCACGGGCTCGCGGGTAACGCGTCCCCCTCCTCCGGGCTCGGGGTCGCGCTGAGGTGACGCGGGGCGGGACGGCGCAGTTCCTCCGAGCAGCGGGGCCGGGCGGTGAGGGCGGCGGCGCGGCGCCTGTGAGGAATTGCGGCAGGGGAAGGGCTTAGGGCGGCGTGAGCTGTGCTGCAAGCGGTGCTCCCGGTCTCTTAGGGGCTAAGAAGTGGCTGGAGTGGAGGAAGGAGGTCGAGCTGCTCTCGGACGTGGCGTACTTCGCCCTCACCACGCTGTCAGGTACGGAGCGGTCACTGCGCGGGGCGGCCACCGCCAGGCGCGGGCTTAATGACTGCTTTTCCTTAATGAGAGTTTTGGTTGTTTTCCTGTAAATGCTTTTCATGGCATAATTGTCAGAAGTCTGAGTTCACATGCAGCAGTTTATCAATCAGATCTGTATTTATTTGTGTTAAGCCTAAAACCACTGCAGATGTTTAACGCTGGTGTGAACCCAGTGCCCCCCTCAGCCCCCACAAACAACTCAGCTCCTTCTGAAACACCCAGCCTGGCACTGTGCTGACCCACGCGGTATGACACCTCCTTGTTTTGTCACACATGTTATCTAGGGTATCAGACTCTGGGCGAAGAGTACGTGAACATTGTCCAGGTTGACCCAACCCAGAGACGGGTCCCTTCTTTCCTGCGACGTGCCGTCTTCGTGACTCTCCACACTGTAGTGCCCTATTACGTAGAAAAGGGATTGCTGCATCTGGAGCACGAGTTGCAGATAGAAGCTGATGGCTCTAGAACATTGCAGAGCAACCCCACACCTAGCCCATCCACTAGGGCCTTCATGCGAAACTGGATACAGAAACGAGTCCAGGAGCTCACGGAACAACAGAAGAAAACAGCCCTACAGGTTGTGTACGTGCTTAAACAGTCCATCCCTTTGCTTCGCCGACTGCACCTGGCAGTATTCTACATCCGTGGCACTTTTTATCACCTCTCTAAAAGAATTGCAGGAATCACATACGTAAGTGGATCTATTTATTGTTTGAAGGTGATGTGCACGGCAGTGCTTTGGCTTCTTTTGGGATGTGATGTGCGTAAAAAGGATACAGAACTTGGCTGTAGCTGCTTGTAATATGGGCAGTGCAGACTGGGTGAGAGGGAAATTTTTAATACCCAGTGGAGGGGCTATGATTCCCTGCGGTTGAATGGTTATGGCTAACAAATATGCACGCATTGCTAGAAGTTAATACCCTATATAACTGTTGAGTTAGACTGTCTAGTCTGATTTGTCTTCTGCAAATATACAAAGTGAAAAGTGGCTTAATAAATCCATGGGAAATACTTAAATAGTTTTGAACAAAATTCAGTATGCATTTAGTGTTTTTCTATATGAAGAGCTTAATTTCATGTGGTCTCTTCCACAAGTATCTTTCCAAAGAGCATCCTCAGCCACTGGCCCAGAAACACATATGGACACAGGACTCCTCAGTAATTCCCTGGTCAAATGTCCTCTCAATATGGAAAAGAGGTGTTTGTGTTTGCTCAGAGCTACCTAACAACAATCTGATTAAAGCATTAGTTTTGGACAGACAGACTTCTCAAGACAACTGGTCCTTGCACTAACAGCAGCTAAGTATAACCGAGCAGAACGAGATGCAGCCAAGACCCAGGGTTTATTGGGGAAGGAAAGACACAGTTTTATCAAATTGAAGCAACTAACCATCTCAATTTGTGTGCATTGTGCAGCTGCATTTTGGAGGACTGCAAAGAGAAGATCAGAGTATTCGATCAAGCTACAGATTCCTTGGAATAATTTCACTCTTCCATCTTCTTCTGACAATTGCTGTTCAGATACACAGCTTCAAACAAAAGCAGAGAGCAAGGCAGGAATGGAAACTACACCGCAACCTAGCTCATCAGAAGTATGTTGATCTTTCTGTAATAGGAAAGAGGTAGAAGCAATGGTGGGAAGTGCAGTGGCTTTCACAAACAGGGAGAGCACTGGAGTTACACTTTGACTTACGTTAGAACCTGGTGTAACACATGCTGCCTCTGTTAAGCATCTTTTAGATTCCATGCTTTGCTTTTATGTACAGGACTTTCACAGAAAGGGTTAATACTTGAAGGTGGGGTTTACTTAAGGAGTCTGTGTTAACATATTTCTTGCAAGCAAGCTACATAAAATTAACTAACACCTATGTTAATTAGAAATACAAGCAAGGAAAAAACTACTGGGCGTCAGTCCCGCTGCACTTTGTGTTTGGAGGAACGGAGACATACAACAGCCACACCTTGTGGGCACCTGTTCTGCTGGGAATGCATCACAGAGTGGTGTAATACCAGAGTAAGTACCGAGCAGCAAATAGAGGCTGGAAGGGGTAAACATTATGAAATTTCTGCTTGAAAATACCTGTCAAGCTGGTTGTTGAAATAATATCTTCTCACTCACTAAGGCACCCAAAATCTTCCCCCAAAAATGTTTAGCGGGACCCTTAATTTTATTAGAGTAGAATGGCTGTGTATTACAGAGATGAGGTAAATGAGATTTTTCTGACTTAGCCACTGACATGCAATCAGACTAACTGTGGAAGTCAGACACAATCATAATTCCTTTATCTAAAGACCTAGGCTATAATTCTGACCGTAAAGAAACAACAAAACTGATAATGTTCTGATTACCAGTAAAAGAAGAATAAGCTACAACCAAACTGGGCTAGCTCGTAAGGATTTTGCTCTGTATTAATGAAATAAAACATTTTTCATCTATTAAGGGTTTTATAGATACCTTGGAATAACATTTTAACCATCTATTTTATAAGTGAAAATTGCTCCTCAGAAAGAAAGGCATCAGGTGTTACTTAGAAGTAAAATCTTTGCCACAGAAGCTATGCCAATGCTACAACTCTGCCGTGTTACTGTAGCTGTTTTAGAAAGTAGTCATCTACTTAAGTTTTCTGGCCCTAATACTAATAGCTGTGGTAGAACAGAATCAGGTAGTCCAATTCATTTAATGGTTGCCTAACATAAACCAAACTACCTTTCTTCCCCCTCCAGAATTAGCAGCTTTTGGTACACCAGCTGTTTGTTTCTGAAAGATAAATGTAATGGAGGCGGCAGATGTTGAGTTTCAACAGGATGTGCAAGTTCAGTACACAGTGATAGGGAACTGAAAGTTAGCGTGACCTTCCTGCAGAAAGCAGACTCACTGAGCTCGTGAATACAGCTGAAGCAGATACCTAGAGAGGGCCCCTTAAACTGAAACCATCCTAGAACTATTTTGGGTAAAGTGGGCAATAGAGAGACTAGCAGTCTGCTAGTTCTAATTCAGCTGCAAGTAAAACCAAGTGGAGCAAGGAGTTTAACATAGTTGAAATTTATTTTTAACCTTTTAAATATAGCAATTCAGAATGTCTCTTTTTGTAGACGGAATGTCCACTGTGCAGAGAGAAATTTCACCCTCAGAAGCTGATCTACCTACGTCACTATCAACCGTAAAGGAAAAATTTCATTTCATTACAAGGGCCTCTGCTCTCATACCCTTTACAAAGTGGTCATACAGTTCAAGTTAGTCTGAGAACAAGAATTTATTGTAAAACTGGTAACTGCCTGCACAAGGTGGCACTTCATTCCTGTTTTACAAAATAAATATTTCTGCCTCTACCTTTCTGTTTCTTGCAGTATGGTTCTTGATCATATTAAAAATGTCTTTCTAAAAAAGTGCTTAACACAAATGTAATACTGTTCACTTTGGACAATGAAAAATTTAAGTCATTTTCTTTAAATGCGAGTAACGGGTCTTCCAACCTTTCATAACATGCTCAAGGCATTAATAAATTCTAAGACTCCCTTTATGTTGTTACACTACAAGAGTCCATGCTATANTGGGAAGCTGTACACAAATCCTTACACTTTACCTGCAGTGGGATTTCTGGTGATAAATGTCACGTACCATTTTTATCAAAAAAGGAACAAAGGATGTTCCCTTCATTTGACAAATTACGACTCTTAGATCAACAGAAGCAACAAACGCCAGCCCAAAGTAATGCAGAATGCAGATTATCCTGCACACTGAGTTAACATTGAGCTTTCAAACTCAAAATTCTATTATTAATATCAAGACTTCTAATCAAGTATTCCAGACATTTAGACTATAGTAATGTAAGAAGTACTGTTTCAAAAGAGTCCTAGAATGTATCCTAATAGTAAACTATGCCCAACTATAAAACATTAGTTGTATAACAGCCTAAGTTTTGTCTGTATGGCATTTTCTACAGCCTAATACAGGGAAGAAGCTGACTTCAGCCACAAGCCCTTTACCCTCTTCATGGCAATAGGGCCTGTTTAGGCTGGCTTAGCATGTTACAAGTATAAATGAGGGATTCAGTAGCATCACCTCATCAAGGTTTATTGCCATAAGTTATAACTAGTTCAGTTATACAAGTATTTAGCAGGGAAAAAAAGAAAATTGCTAGTTGTTAACGCATCTTCTTGCTTGATGGAAGATGTGCAAGATGAAGTTATTTGTATTTGCATGGACAGAGGGAAATCCAGGTGATCCACTCTGTGGATCGTGAGTTAGTTTCAATCTTCCACTAATGGCTCTGAACATGGACTGAGGGGCAGGCATGCAACAGTAAGAGCACTTCTTTTAAGATGGTTCTTTGTACTGCAGAGATCCTGGTTAGCTAGTTAATAATCAAATCTTCAAGTGTTATCATATGTCCTCCAATAAAATTAGTTGAATGTTTCATTGTATCTATAAATGGAAGAACAGTTGCTGGTAAACAACTATGCCAACACCTCAGCATTACTGTACAAAAGTTGATTTTCAGAGCTGCAGTACCTTCCCTTTCTAAATGATAAAAATAGAGCAAAGTTTAACAAACATCTGGCCTTCTCAAGCTGAGAGTCAGCTAGGAAACTATACAGTTGTCCCAACACCATCTACAATACAGACTTGAAAACTGCTAATCCCACTGAACGTAGAACAGCTATACCTACATGAAGACATTCATTCTTATGCTGCCACTTCAATAATTAAGTGGAGGTAAAAATTTCCACTTTGCAATGGTTGTCCTTACTACCTCATTATTTAGTAGGAGTCATCCCAATTGCTAACTTTAACATTAATGAACATAAAATTCACACTTTTCTCCAAGATCTATCCACATATTCAGAAACTCCAGCAAACCTCCAAGTTAGGGCGTTCAGGTTTTTAGGCAATGAACTGCAAACATCCATGACTGGTACTTTGTAAGGCCCTTTCTGGAAACAGTGTTTCTGTGATTTGACTAGTTCCCATACTGCTAATAAAAACATACACACAAACAAACAAGAAACAACAAGAGGCCAATGTCAACTTAAACTACCTTTCACTTTTCCAGGTTTAGCAAAGGCTGAATCTCGGAGCACCATAATTCCATAATTTCATTTCACAAAATCATATAAAAGGGTTCCTACGTACATTTTCCAGTAAGGCATCAGCTGAAGCTGCCACTACTCTCCATTCAGAACCTTCAAAGAGCTAAACTCTACCTTCTGCCACTGAACGTTCCCTGAAGTTCTAAAATAGGTGTCGCACGAAGACAAATTCTTAGAGTAACCACTACTGTAAAGAATCCATAAATACTGTTAGATCTATCTACACATACAGAATATAAAGATAATAGAGAACAGGCAAAGGGGGACACTGTCTTTTAATAAATTTTGGAATTAAAAAGTCACTTAATAAAACTGCAGTTTTATCACATGAAAAAGTTTACATGCAGGTCATTTATCTGATTTTTTTTTTAAACCATAGAAAATGAAAATCTTTGTTAAAACCCACAAAGTTTGTCTCCTATGGCCAGTTGGTGTATATTCTGAAGGGGCTGCATGGAGTCAGCTTAAGTTAATCAAGAAACCCTTAGGTATGAAAGAAATACCAACTAATAACAATTAAAATATATATATTTATAATTCCAGGTCCTCAAAGGAAATTGGAATAGATTTCGAACAAAGCTTTGAGTCATCATGAAAGAACCCAATTTTAGCATCTGCTAGGAGATGTAATGGTGAAACTGGCATTAAAACCTAACAGAAATGAGTTACTTTAGAAGCTATACGAGTATTTTTCTCCCTAGTGCGAAACCCAGGATTTTGTAATTTCTTTTTCCTATTTATATTTGTTTATGACTCAGTAATGCCATGCATTTAGCAAACTGGCTTGCATCTATTTAGGTCTACTGAATTTTTGTATTAAAACAGCACATGGCCATGAAGCAGAAAACAGCATCATGTGTGCCACCTTGTTTTTTCTCCACACACGTGCACAGCACTTCAGGGTTATATTGAGAACTAAGTAAAAATATCAAACTCAAAGCCATTGATCTCTCCGGTGCAGTGGATCCTGAAAGAAATCCGTTATCCCAAATCCATGGGATTATCCAAAGTTTCTCCAACTTCTTACAAAAGATAAACTCAATGCAATTTGGTTAGAATGCCAGTTTCTTCAAGAAACTGATATTTCACATAAAAATAGCAAGATCCTCTTAAAATGAAACTTCAACTGCTTTGTCACAATTCAATCATTTTTATGAAGAAAAAAGGCATTGTTACAATGGCTCAAAATCGTTCCTTTACTTATAAGTAGAATTGGTCAACAGGTTGATTGCATCTTCTAGCTAGCAAAGGTCTTTCCCACATCTTCTTTCCCTTTGTATTTCCTCTTGCCATGTGTGAAGGGTATATATCTGTACTTTATCATATGCTGTAAAGAAAAAATGAATTTTTAGAGGCAAGAGACTTAGATAATATTTACCAAAAAAAATGTATGAAACTAACATAACATACAAAGTTCTTTAAGGGAGGGGGTTCTTCAGTACTTCAATAGCTAATCATAAACCAGTTTACCTTTAAATAATGCTATAAGCCTTGTCTTCTAAATTTAAATTTGGTTATATTCAAACAACATATGCAGTGCAGTGACGGTTACTTATATGGGGATTGCAGGAAACTCCTACCCCTTAGCTTACAGCTTTGAATAACAGTATTTACCAAAATTCTGAGTGTCTGCAAAAGAAAATGGTGGTTCTTCTACAATGCCAACAAGCTTTAAGCAGTTTCTTAAAAATGGGCCTGAAAATTTTGCCTAGGTTTTTCTCTCAGTGCACTTGTGTTTCCTGCTAATATACACGTGAGGTTCAAGTGCTAAGTGTTCAAGTTCCTCTACTAAAAGAGATGTACACAACACATCTAATACTTTTAATGCAGTTAACTGGACTGAATTTGTAGCAATGCTACACACTTTGACATCACAAGCACTACCATCTATTCTCAGCAAGTTACCTTGATTTGCCTCTTCATAGTGATACAAAACAGCATAATGAAGTACATCACGAGGATTGGCCAGAAAACAGGAACGTTGAAAGCCTCAAAGAACGTACACGCCATAGCAACCAGGATGCCTTTGGTGGCCGAGTGCCTTAAAAACAGCGTTAACAATTAATCCTTCAACCCCAGTCACCGTTAACTTGATGCAAATATTAATACATTTGAGAAACAGAATGTGGGCAGATAGATCAACTCACCAGAACTTAAACTCTGGGAGCCTTCTAATGAAAGGCCGAAATTCTTCATTTTGCCTTGTAGGCAAGGAAGGACCATCATCTGAAGAAGAAAAAATTAAAAAAAAAAAAAAAAAGGGAAAAATCAACTCCTTCACTGTTACACGTAGATCCCAGTTACAGTGGTTGTTTTTGTATAACAGGGCTGATTTCCCATTAAAAAAAATAGAAAAATAACAAAAATGAGTGCCAGGCATACAATATGGAACATGTTCAAGGTCAAAAAAAAAAAAAAAAGACAAATGTTATAGTAACTCTTAATGTCAGGTTGCATAGAGTTTTTCCAAGTACAAAAATACAATGTCAGGCTGAAATTACAATCTAATACACAATACACATCCTTACATTACTATATCAGACAAATCGAGCTGGAAGTTTGAGTAAGTTCAAAATTACTGCAGATTGAACTTGGCATACCTGAATCTTCCATTAAAGAGGGATCTACCTTTGGCGACAAGAAAGCTATGAAGAGATTTAGATGGTAGATTCCCAAGGCATATGTCACAATGTACCAACCCTGAAGAAGGGGAGAAAATAGAGCAAAGATTAAAGACTTCCTGACAACCACTTCCAAATATTGATTTTTTTAATAAGATCAAACAATCGGGTTTCTGCTTCCTTAAGAAGTGCTTCTCCATATCCTCATACTCACATGAAAAGTTTTCTTCTTAAAAACAAAAAACACCACACTCACAAAACCATTTTGTGTTATTTGTGCACTGATAGGAACCATAACAGTTTTCATTTCAAGTTAAATAGTGACTAAACTTACTGGAAGACAAATAAGCAAAAATGAAAGATCTATCACTCTTTATAGGATAAAGATTTCCTAAGTTTTACTACAGTAAACCTAATATATTAATCACAACAGCACTTAAAACACAAGTAGTGCAAATCCTTCAAGTATTAATGGATTTAATAAAAGCTATTCTCAGGCATCTGGTTTCTACGCTCCAAATGTAGGTATCATAAAAGCATAAAAAAAGCAAACAGCATAAAAGCAACCCTTTTTTTTTTTTTAAATCATCTTTGCAGGCTTCAGTCTATTAAATGTTCCTATTACTACCAACTGCACAGTTCTCACATTCAATTTGTAATCTTCAGTTTTCTGGAATCACAAATCTCTAGCTCTAAACTGCATTGTAGAGTGGCATGAAATAAAGGCATCTGATCAGTGCAGAAATAATCTGCTGCTGGCCTGCAGTGGCAGAAGTGCCAAAAAAGCAATTCTTCATGTTTTGCATGACCAAAGATAACCACTCACTCCAGAACAAGTTATACAGCTTTAAAAACAAAACCTGAATTAGTACAAGTTATTCAGAATTTTATTACATAATTTCATCAGAATTTCTGCAGTATTCACCAATTCTTTAGTCTGAAACCACAAGTTTACACCAACAGGTGTTTGCTCTGATTTAACCTGATTTACCCTTAGTGTGTTCTAATGATACAGGACGTAATTCCAAAGTATTATCAGTAATCAGAAACCCTCTTAACACAAGAGATAGAACAGTCATGATACCCAAAACTATCGGAGCAGTTAGCCCAGCCTCCTACCTGCAGTATATACACTCTAATCATGTAGATAAAACTCAGACCCAAAGTTACGATCCATCGCACTGCAGTGTATGGAGTAGATTTGTCTAACCAGGACTGGTAGATCTAGGAGGAATTACAAAGTATACAGCTGTAAAATACACGATGCACAATGAATAACTGTAGCATCAGAAATACTAAGCATTTGTAAATATATTTTGGGAAGGAGAGTAACATGAAACCATCTTAATTACAAGCATACTTAGAAACATTTGAAAATACAAGTCCTGTATTTCCACAAAGGCTAAAAGAAACAACAACTGGGGCACCATACAGAGACTTAGACCTTCACTATTTCATTATTTATCTCCCTTAAGTTTACTTTCCTTAAGATGATTCTGACAGGGAATCTAACGTCACTCCACATTTTTGAGGATAACAACATATTCCCATTGTGCAGTGTCGGATACAAACACGAAATATTCCAATAAGCTATGTTTTATAATATTTGTTGTCTATTTTTAAAATGTTTCAAAATAAATATTTCGTACAGATTTTAGTATTTGAACAATTCACCCAAAAAGCAATGAGTTTAAGAAGATGCACTGAGACCTGCTTCTAGCAGAGTCAGAAAAATCCCACAGGAAACCAACCTGTCCAAGTCTTGTGAAAAATCTATAGACCACAGAAGGCTTTCCATGAACAGACTCACCAATACTGTCCCCTTCTGACATGGTTGCTGTGGAAATAAAATGCAACACATAGGTAACATTTAGAACAAAAACCGAAGCTCAGCGAAGATTCACAGTGCATTACATGAAGCAGCGTTTGTATGCGATATTCTTTTGGATAGCCCTATTTGAAAATCATCTTTACTGCAGTATTCTTAAAGAGATGACATTTATTCTAAAATAAATTGCCAAGAAAGTAAAGAAAAGGTATTTTTACAAAGGCAAGAGAGGATCCAATCCATTTTAGGGAAGGAAAAAAGTCCATACAGAAATGCAGGCAGGAGCCTTGTTAGACATCTTCAGAGATGTGCACTGCAGCACCACCCTCCCGTCACCTCAGCGGCGAAAGGCAAAGAACAAAACCAAAATAAATAATTTTTTTTAAAAAGCTGCTTAGGATTTTCAAATACTAGAGTGAAGCAGTTGAAGCTCAGGACTTTGTACAGCAGTGGTTACACAAACCTTCACCATCAGCACCTAAACCAAAGCACTGCCCTTTGCCAGCACCATTCTGTGAGTTGGTCTGAAGAACACCAAGAGCTCAGCAGTCACAGAGAAGTCCTATGTATTAGCAAAACCGTAAACAAAAAACTGGGCAAGGATTCTGACTCAAGGTAAAAAACAAGATTAGCAACCTTAAATATGTTTCCGCCACCCATTTAAGATCTTCGTTTTACTCCTGAGTCCCACTAAGCCTTATCATTCTCTTGAAGATATAAAGCAAACAAAATAAAATGGATTCTAAACAGAAACACGCTTGCCACATCATCAAAACCAATCCCTGGCATCACTTCCTGGAGTCCCCATCTGTGGGTGGGACTGCACAGCCCCGGACAGCCAGAGGACTTTCCCTCCTACAAAACATCTCAAGGGCCTCAGATGGCAACACCTCTACGGGAAATGTTACTAATTCAGAAAATTACACATAAACTTAAGATACTGCAGTAGAAAAACTGAGACCCAGGGCAATCTGGGGACTCACAGAGTTAAAGCTGTGTATTTTCCTATGAACACGTGACAAGTAGATCCTACAGAACAAATAGGAAGGAGGAAAAAGGAGTCCCGCTACACTTTGAAAGATAAGGGGAGAAGGACTGTGAGGCTTCAGAAGGTTCACTCCATTCTAATTCTGGTCATGGCTAAGAAGAAAACAAAACCCAATGGAAACTCAAACAAAATAGATTTGGACATTGTCATTACAGACAAAAAGGAAGTAATTGTTATTCTGCCCATCCGCTGCACTGCAGAAGCAAGAAATTACTCAGCATTATTAGCTGAGCATCACTCTGTGCCTTATTTGGGGTGGCTCTGAAACGTCCTGAAGCTGTGACAAAAAAGATATTCAACCTACTGCTGAGAACAAAATTCTCTAAAGACAGCCAGCATCAAACCTCTCACATTAACACCACTCACTTTACAACTACCGAGCAAACACGCTGTAGGTGAACGTGACCCTCCAGTCCTGCAGAAGTCAGCTCACACAAAGCCAAGGCTGAATCGCACCGGTGAGCCCAGCCACCGCCTCCTGAGGGAGTGTGACAGGGGACAGCGTGCCACCCGCTGTGGCTGTTTGCTACACACACAATTCCTCCAGCACGGGCCAAGGAGCACGAGCAGCGCTGTTTTGCTTCCTTCAGGAATTTACCTCAGTACTTCTCATCATTTTAAAGTATTTGTTTACAGAACGTCTGTAATTGTCAAGCATCAAGGAAAGCCACCTTGGGCAGTGAAGCCCAGAACCCAAGGCAGATCCCAGCGGTGTGGGGCCTAAACACCACCAGCAGCTCCTCCTGCCACACAGCACAGGGGCTGTGCTCAGCACAGCGGGGCAGGGGGGCCCTGATGCCAAGCACCAGAAGGACACACAGCGAGGAATGCAGGGAAGGAACAGCGTGTGACCCGCAGAACGCTGCCAACACCCAACTGGGGAGAGGTCTGTGCTGCTGCCCAGCACCTCCAGGTGCACACGGGACCCGCAGCACTTCAGCCCTCTCCCCCGTCGTTACGTTACGGGCCCACCACCGCGGCCAGAGCCGCTCCCGGGGCAGTGACACTCCGCTCCCCGCGGGGCTCACGGTCACGGCGCTTCCAGCCAAACCTCTGCCCAGAACGAAACTTTCTTAAAACGGAAAATAGAAACGAAGCACGCAAACAGCAAAGCCACGCTACGGTTTCTGTAAATTCTCCCCGGACATAACGGGAAAGCTCTCGCAGCGCAGCGTCCCGCGGCGGTGCCGGGAGCCGGGGGGCGGCCTCGGGCCGTTCCCTCCCCTGAGGCGGCCGCTCCCGCGCCGGGGCCGCCCCAGCCCCGGGCACCCGCAGCACCGGGCGCTGCCGGGCACCGGGTGGGGACGGGAACTCGGGGAGAAAACACGAAACAGAGCCAAACGCGGTTCGGTGGGCACCGTGCGACACCGGGAGCGGCCCCCGAGGCCGGAGCGGGGCTGNCGGCCCACAGCCCCCGCCCCCCGCGCTCAGCCCGGGCCAGGCTCCTGGCGCTGGGCCGCAGCTACTCACAGGCGGCCGAGCCGGGTCCTGCCTTCCGTCCCCCCGCCCCCCGCCTTCCATATGGCGGCCGCCGCGGGGGGGGGGGGCAGGNCGGATGCCGGGTTGCCATTGGCAGCCTGTGACAGATGCGCAGGCGCAGATCACTCTGCTCGCCGTGCGGCACGTTCCGCCCTTCTCTCCTGCTCAGCCAATGAGCGCCAGGCTGCTGCGGCGGGGGCGGGCGCTGAGGGGGTTGGGTGGGGCGGTGCCGCGTGCCCGCCTCAGCGCGGGGTGAGGCGCTGCTCTCGGGGTGGTCGCTGCTGTGGTCGCTGCGGCCCCCCCGTGTTCACCGCGAAATCGCGTTTTGTGAGGAGAGGGAGAAGCAATAAGCGCACACCTTTGTGTTTAAGCTGATTTTAAAAGTGCGTTTCTCCTTTTCTGGGCATATTTTATGAGTTAGTGTTTTTGTCTTACACAAACATCGCATAGTGGCTTCTGTCTGCCTGTAGTCTGTGGTGTTTATGATGCCCTTCGGGTATTTAAGACTTTAGGTTCCCGTATGACATCGAGTGAACGTACACAGTGGATGCTGAGATAGTCAGAAAGCCCAAAGCGTGTGAATGTGTGCGGGGAAACAGCCGATCCCAGCGTGAGCTGATGATCGAGCACGTGGTGGAGGGGCGTGGCTGCCCTGGGGGATGCACATAGACCCCTTGCACCTGTGAGCAGGGGGGGTGGGCCTGGGGAGGGGTTGCCCCAGGCTTAGATAAAGGCCAGGCAGGCAGAGAAGGGAGCAGTTTGAGAGGGTTGAGGAACATGCTTGAGAGAGGGAAGATTGGAAAGCTGTTGGAGAAGCAGCCACACGTGAAAGGAGCTGAGACTCTAGCTCCAGATGAAGCAAATGGCGTAGTTGTGAGAGTTTGGGGACCTTTTCCAATACAAGGTGCTAACAAGATGTAGGTGTAAATTTAATGATATAAAAGAAAAACATGAGCAAGTTTCAACACTTGACTGTTCACCAGAAGCGGACCTCTGTATGTGAAAGAGAGTTGCAAACACTGTACTGTTTTCTAGGTCATGGCAAGCTGTGCTTCAGAGTGGCTGTGAGGGCAGGTTTCTCATTGGAGAGATGGCAGGGAGTGGGTTTCAGCACAGGACATCAACAGGTGAGCATTGTAAGCATTGCATATCTTTTTTTTGATAAATCTCTATCCCCTTACGTTCTAATAGCACAAGCTGGTTTAGTCTACGTTGACAGTCCCTCATAATGCTTACTGAAAAGTTGTGGTTTTTTGGATTTTCTTGCTGGCTTCTCAGCTTAGACTGGGTTAACTTACCTCAGAAAGTTACTCAAAGGTACTAATGGTAGAAGCCATAAACACACATCACTTCTTGGTAAGTCTTGGTCCTTCAAAGGTACACACATATGATGTGCTCATATGAAGTGCTCCACAAGATCAGGCCAAGGCTGTTCTCCTAGGGACGTGATATCTCACACACATAAAAACCTACCAAATATTGTTTGTGTAGTTAAAATAGTTGTGTAGTTCAGTTTGTTATTGGTATATACATAACTGAGAAGCCAACGGATGTACTTAAGGGTGGATTTTTTTTTTGCACCTATCAACACCTGCAAATTTCTGCAAAATGCACAGGAAAGGTTTATCAATAAATATGTTAATCTAAACTTCATTATTGAATGAAGTTTAAATATCTTTATATATTCCATGTATTTATGAAAGCTTGGCATTAAAATCAATAGAACAAGATATTAAATACTTCTTAGATACATATGCAAATGGCATAAAAATATGCACGAGTGCTGTTGTGCATTTGATTGTTTTGTTATAACCTAAATATTGATGAGCAGCAATTGTGCTGTTACAGTAACTTCTCACTTGAGACATGGACATTGAAGACAGGATGCTTCCTCTGTGTGTATTTGTGTGCACATGCAGCTCTGTTCCACTGGGTGTCTCTACAGCATCTGTTTTGAGACTGAATTAATAAATTCTTCAGGCTTACCCTGATTTAGAAGCTGCTCTGTCTCTGGTGTTGGAAGCATTTAGTGCTGGGCTTAACTTGAAACAGGATGCATGCCTAAAAGTGACAAGACACTTCTGCAAAAAAAAAAAAAAAAAAATTTCTTGACAATATTGACAACACTGCCTTGTTGATTTATTCAAGGTGGTATGCAGAATGTAAGGCAACTACTTGATGCAAGCATTCATTCAATATACTTGTTTAAACATAAAGCAATAGAAGTATATTAATATAAATACCTTTTTTGGACAAAATAATAGGTTGGTTTTATGTGTTACCATACAACTACAAGAGAAGCGAGCAGCTCTATTAGCAGCTGGCTTTGTTACAGAAGCACCTAGCAGAATGATAATCACCTTTAATAACCTGTTAATGAAAAAAATGACAAAAAAAAAAAAGTGGTTACTCACTGGGTTTGTGTCCTGTCCTGACAGGTCGGTATAGTAATAGGTCAGTACACATTGTATTGCAACAAAAATCAAGGCACAGTTCCAACAAACTATGAGTCTTCAAAATATGAAAGTAAACAGAAAATATATGAAAACTAATTAGAGGAGCTATATATGGGCAGGGAGTGCAAACCCAGCCACAACACAAATGGCAAGGCGTGGTTCAGTGCCCATAGAAGGGCAAGTTACCAAGGGACACTCAAGTTGGGGATCTGGGAAATTGGCTGCTTTGTTCAGTACCTTTTACAGATGATATTTCAAAATGTGTTTTGTGTGGTCAGATGTCTTGGTGAATATCAGACTTTATTGCTAGTCAGCTCTTGTTTCCATGCTTTGTACAAATAGTTCCACACTTGTAAACTGTGTAACTGTAGGAATTTTGGGGGAAAAAAAAGACTTTCTTTACTGAAATAGTACCTTGGATATACTGAAGTAATTTCTTGGAACAAAAAGAACATGGATGAATCTTTCAGGCTCTAGGATACTTTGATATTCTTCTGTGGCATAGAATATATTTGTGATGGCATGGATGTTGAATTTGTCCATTTTTTCTCTTAACTAATAATGTGAGATTATGTCAATCTTTTCCAAGAGATAAATTATTAATAAATGGATGCTGTTAATAGCATACGGTAGAGTTTTGTGTTGATTAAACGTCCAGTAAAGAAGCAATAGTTATGTCAACAGACAGCCCAATAATAACAATAACTCAAATTTATTCACTGCTTAACCATTAAACCAATTTCATTTCGAGGAAAAATGTAATGAGAGGCGAGGTAGAAACTCTTAACTAGTCACTAGGGAACCTGTAACAAAGCCTGTGAAAGCTGCTGACTTAAATAAACCAACCAAACAAACAAACACACCAGTGAGCTGTCTGGCTTTAGTGCCTTTCTATGTGTACATAGACATAGAAAATAAAAACAATGAAACATAAATGAAGTTTTCAGAGGTTAATAAAGTAAAAAATACTCATTTTCCTCAAAAGTGTTTCCTTTCTGTGATTTCTCATTTCTGGCTGCTGCTAAGTCCCAGTAAGCAGATGCTGTGTTCCATTCTGTCCCTGTTGCTGCTTCTTTGTGTGTTTTGGCTGTGTTTAGTTTGTCTTCTTTCCCAGAGGAAGGCCTGCTGTTTGATACACCTGTTAACAACCCTAAACAGGTGGCTAGCCTTATGGGCTTTTTCACCTGCAGGCTTTTGCTTCTTTCTGCCCTAGAATCCTTTTGAGTTTCATTATCTGTTTGGAAGAGTCATACTTACAGTCACTGTGTGAATTATTTCAATGATTGGAATTTAAATTGGTCAGAATTGTACTTCATACTACAGGATGATACGTAGCTTGAAGGTAAAATAAATCTTCATACCAAAATATTGATTATAATTACAGTATAACATGATATAGAAATATAAAGCTATTGCTGGTATAAAGACCACGTATGAGTCTCCCCGTTAGTGAACGATGAAGCTCTATTATTTTAATTGTCTGTGGGTAGGATGACTGACTACTGTGTCACTCTATCCATTTTTAGAAGTTTCTGTATCTCAGTAGCAGCCTGGAAGCATGCTAAACACTGTGCTTCTGAACAGTCTGCACACTTAATTGTTTTTGAACGTTTTTCTTAATGGTCTTTAGCTGATATGTAGTTCTAGTACTTGATCACAAGGTGTGTCAGGACAGTAGGAAGATGTACCTACACGTGACTATTAATTTGAGGATAAAGACTAGGGATGAAAAAACCTGTAGATTTTGCTGCAGTATGCAGTCTAAACTCATATCAGCTGAGGCTATATCCTATACCTACACTATATCTGCAAACTTTTTAGAAAGCTAAGCATAGTTCAGTCGTTACTGGAATCTGCTAAGTAAATTTCATTTTATATTATGATCAGGCCCATACAAATAAGTTCAATAAAGGGTTGCAGCTTGATAATGAAAGTGATTGATAAAAGCCCAAATTAGATCATATGGAAATCATATACTATTAGAGGTGGGCAAGTTGAGTATTAGAGGCGGGCAAATTGAGTTTGAAATAAAATTAATCATCATAAAATGTGTAATAGCCACTAATTGAGAAATGGAAGCCACATCAATTAACTGGAAATTGCTTCCTGAAATAAAAAGTGGTAAGTATCCATTTACAACACCTTTTTCTTTATTCATAAACAGATGTTTTTGACCAACTTGTTCTGCCATACAATGTTGGGTGTAACTAGCATTATTTGTATTTTTAGTTCCTGAAAAATGATGAAGATTATATCCAGTAAAGCTAGGTACTGTTTGAAAATCTCATGTAGGGAGAGACTACCCCAAGTAAAACTGCATGTAAAATTAATTTACTCTTTAGCTATTTTTTTAGAACTAGCTGTTTCAAAGTTGAAACCAATGATGAATGAATTCCTAACATCTCAGTTTTTTTATTGCCAAGTGAGTCATGCTGACCTGTTCAAGAAGGCTGTTGCAAACTGAATTAATGATACGACCTTGTGAAGCTATCGTTGATGTACTACGTGTTCTTATTCATTACCCGAAACATTTAAATGTGGTTTAAATCAATTTTGAGTCTAGAAGTGACCCACAGTTATTGTGTGTTTATTGGAATAAATTCCTTACTATGGAGCCTTGGCTTTGGAGGATGTCTTTGTTTGATACCTAGCTGGTAATAGACAACTTTGCCTTCATCGTTTACTATTTTTCAGTAACTTCTTTGTGTGTTTTGGTCTCAATCAGCGGATTGCAGTGTATTTTTTTAGTACACTGTATGTCTTTCAATCAGAAAATACAGGGCCCTACTAAAACTCAAAGGTTTTTTTGTTTTTTTTTTTTTAAAGCAGAATTTCCTGTTGTAGGTTTTTTTTTGAACAATAAAACCCCCAGCGTAATGCAGCCCATCACTGGAACCTTTTTCGTTTTCTCCATATCCTGCTCTCCTCTGTTTGTGTACTCTTCTGGTAGCTCTTTTTCTGGAGGCCTCCATGTCAGTGTGGTTGTTCACGCCTTTGTTTCTCTGCATAAATGTGTGATGTATAGATAGTGCTTATGTGGACGTCAGCATTTCCAAACCTTGCATGTGTTGCATTGCTAAGCAACTTTTAGCAACACTTATCTCTCGTCCTTATGCCATCTGGAAAAAAGGATTAGACAAGGAAATGTGCCAGAGAGAGACAAAGGCAAATCTAAGTAAGAGCTGGCTTAATTACTTAAGAGAATGAGTGACATTAATAGTAGGCAATCACGAGAATTGATTGAAAGCGAGCACAATGCCTTCACAGGTAGGGATAAGGAACTGTTGAGAAAGGTAGCATATTTTATTCCCCTGCTGCCTTTTCCTTCCCCAGAGGAAGCAGTACACAGCTGAATCCTACTGCAAGTTTGTGTACAGTGATGCAAGATGAAAGCCCACATGACTTCAGTACCTAATTTAGATACAGTTCCAGTTACAGTGAGGTTTTTTTAGTCCTTTTTCCAGTTACTTACATTTGTGAGTGTAACTAGCTGACTGCTGCTTTGAAGGTCTCTTTCAGTAGCCAAAGAACATTGTTAAAATGCCAGTGGAGCTTGAAGCTTCTGCACATCAGTTACCAAGGGCTGCCTTTGGGATGCCTGCTGAAGATGCACGCTTCAAATAGCAGTGGAAGGAGCAGGCCAAAGCAAATAGCATCAGAAGTGTGTTTCCAAATAACTGCTCTGTCCATGCTTTTATCTTCCAGCTTAAATTTATAATTGCTAAGGGTATAAACAAAGTGTGGGAAATTTTAGTCACAAGCTGAAATTTTAACCAGGTTCGCACAAAGATTAGGATTTTTGAAGCTTTTTATTTTGTTCATCTGCAGTTAGCACACGAGAAGCCAGAAATCCAATAGAAGAAGGAGCTCTTTAGATTTTAAATACTTTCAACATTAATAGAGTTGTTGTGTGATAGCTAAGCAGGACTTAGTACCATACAGTACAAGTGACATTTCTTGCTGAGTTGTTTTACTTCCTAAACCTGGACTTCTGACTGCACTTGGATGTTGTCCTGATAGGACGACTCACTGCTATTAGGCAGGATTAATGAAAATGTGGCTATGAATCAATCATCTCAAAATTGTGCCACGTTGGGTAAGAAGGGATCCACTGGAAAAACTGCATGTTCCTTGTGATGTTGTACTAGATTGGGTGATCACGTGTGCAAGTTTAAGATGAGTAGAAACCTTCATTTGGTCACACCACAGCTTTTTTTGGTATGTGGCTTTGCAGCCTTAGGAATCTTTAAACTCATGTTTTACGTGAAGGGTGTGTCTTGGGTCAAACACAGTCCGGGTTTAAATCACTGAAACTTTTTGGAATTGTTTGGTACACGTTTTCACTTTTCACAATCTTTATAAGCAAAATAATGCATGATTCTGCATGTGACAAAGCAGTTATTCATTCTTGCCATGTAATTTAATGCCATGTAATATATGAACTGAAGGACCCCACATAATAGTATCCCACAGTAACAAACATTAGGCAAGAAATGTTTGATTCTTCCCCCTTCTCCTTTTAGAGGAGTGCCACATAATCCTTGGTAGTTGTGTGGTCTCCCATTCAACTTCTCACAAAAATGTTGGAAGGGTATTTATAAAGAGCCTTGAGGACCACCCACTTTGCTATTGAAAATCTGCTGAAATAATCCTTTCTTTATAATGTAGCTGTGTTGTAGTCAAAATTTAAAATCCTTGTGTATTTCTTTTTAAAGGGGCAGTGGAGAAATGACATATTCAATGGACAGGGCACTATAATTCATTGTTCCAGTGACATCTGTGATAGACTGTGGATCAATGGCTGCCCTGCTGGTAAGTACATTCATTATGCTCTCCAGTTATTAACAAGACTTTGACATAATGCTTTGGTTGTCCTTCTTTTGATTCATATGATCTGACTATAGTGTTTGGTATCCTCTGAGTATTCCTCCTAGAATGCATAGTTGCACGGAGGAAGGAGGATAGCTGTTTGAGTGAGACCTTTGCTGAAGGAAGGGAGCTGTTCATTCAAATTAAATGCGGAGCTGCGGTGAGGTATCAAATGTTCTCGTCATGGGTCTTTACTGTTGTGATGAGGGAGTGCTATTTTAATAATGTGGATTTTTCATTTTAAAGTAAAGATGCTTTGGACTTCAAAAGTTGGAAGGATAGCAAAAGAAACAAATTGGTCTGTGTATGTGTGGTATGCATTTGTACAACAGTAATCTTAGTTCAAATTGTTATTAGAAATAAAGAATTGCTCAGCAGGTTATGATTGTTAAGCATAGAGCAGAAATGAGTCTTAATCATAATGCAAATATATGGACTCAGTGGCTTACTGGAGAGCCTTTCCAATCCAGTTGACTTCTGCGTGAGGGGCCTTTATACGTGGCAGAGAGTGGTTAAAGCTGCAGTGCAGCTGAAGGCACTCAGATATGAATGCGTCACATAGAAGGAAATGACCTGAAAAACTTGAAATACAGCATGTATGTGTATGTCCCATCGGTGTCAAGCAGCAAAATGTATGGAGTGGGACTCTGAAGAATAGAAGTGTGCAGTGGCCTTTCTAAAAAGTGTTTGCATGTCAAAATCTTTACTTGTAGGATGCAAGCATTCTAAAACTGAAATATTTAAAGAAAAAAATCAGAATATCATTTGTCGTATTTACATCTATCTTTAATATTAGATATTGTTGTAGTACTAGACTCATTTTTGGAACACGGAATGAAAATGTTTATTTTTAGAAGCATTTCCTATAAAGGAGTTTGTTTTTGTAGTTTTCAGAAGAGTCTCACAGTGAAGTGCTTCTTTAATCCAGTCAAAGTTGGTAGTAATCAAAATTCATAGCTATGTTCAAACCCTATAAAATGTTGTGATGGTCTGTTTCATGATTAGTTAGCAGATGTTAACTTTAACAGGCCTTTTCTTCTGGCACTGTAAGCTGAACAATAAGGAATTGAATAGGTCTTGAAGAACTCTCTACACAATCATGGAAGTATTCTTTTCAGATTACGATAAGGATACATTTGAAGAGAGGAAATTTGTTCCACTCCTGTTCATTGGATAGTTAGAAGACTTAATTTTCCCTTTTCTCAGCAATGCAATCATTTACATTCTGTATTAAGAAAGCATGATATTCCTGTTTATCATTAAAACTTAATTGTTTTTTTTTAACCTTCTTAAAGTGCATTTCTGTGGAAGTCAAGGATATTCACAGTTCTTCAGTTTAAAATAAATGTCTGGATAATAAGTATTGCAGAATGATAGCTCAGCTTTGCAAAAACAGAAAGGGAAAGATTATTTACAATGCAGTATCTGGAAAAGTGAAAAATGTCTCTTTTTCTTCACAATTTGAATAGAAAAATGAAGAAACTGCCTTCATGAAAAGGCATGAATGTGTATCTTCTTTCCATCTTTCCAGGAAGACAAGTCAGCTTTCATGTCATGGTTGTCAAAGCCAAATACAGATGGTATTGTTTGTACCGTCTCTGCAAGACGTTCACCTTCGAGGATGGAGGTTCTGGATATCCTGGGCAGCAGTTCATCTGTACATGTTTGATAGATTTCTGTTGGAATTTCTCAACAAATTTATTCACTAAAACGTCCAGTGATTTTTATCTGTAGAAGTGAGCTGTTTAGTTGTTGAGCTGCATTTGTATTACTTTCACTTGAACACGACTGCTTTCAGTCTCACAATATTTATGTCAGGAGGGTTTCCAGTTTGGCAAAATCTAGTAGATGTACATTGTTGGAGAGGTAGCTCTCAATATTATGGTTGATGTGTATTTTCTGGTATGCACCTACCTGTAAATTTAATATACTGAGTACCTAGCCACTATCATGGTGAGTTTCATATTATATTTGGACTTAAGATTTTAAAACCTACCAGTACAAACAAACAAAAACATCAAAACTGTTTCCTTTCACAGTGGATTTGAGTGTATAAGCAGTCTTTTGACAGATGCTGCTCCTGGAAACTGGGAACTGACATCTTTTGTCGTTAGCAATTCTGGATTTGCACTGGCTGATTTACCAGTCCCTAAGGGAAACGCAGAGCCAGAACCTGGATCTGACACCCTCTGTGGAGGAGGGACTGCTGCAAGCTAGCAGCATGGTAAGTAAAGATAATGGATTAGTTAACGACTCAACCTTTTAGTTAATTGAAAAATGAAGAGGTGTCTTTCTATAGCATTAAAATAAGTGAAGAGTGTAGGAAACTGCCTTTATAATGAAAACAGGTGATTCTTAAGTGATTTTGTTTTAAAACACAGCTCTAAATTTCTAATAATAAATAGAAACCAATACATTTCATGGAATTTACTTCATAACAGAAAACTGTTCCTCTTAGGACTTCTTTTCACTTATTTTTAATCAGGCAGAACATACTGCTGTGCAGTAAGGTCAAGAGAGTTCAAGCTTTAATTCCTACAGACTCGATTCATTTACCAGGAATTAAATGAGGCCTAAGACTGGAAATGCATTGGAGTCAATATTTTTCTACCCTTCAAATGGTGTTCAGAAGTATTGCTGTTACTTCACATACTTCTAGTAACAACTTTGTCAGGTGAAGCTGGTATCTTAGTATGACCATAAGGCCGTTAGTTCAGCAAGGCTTCTTGAATTCAAGTCTATTCTTAAATATCCTTCTACCACAAATGCTTTCTGAACTTGACATTCAGTGACTGGGGCTTCTCCTTTGACTGGCCGTACTCCATTTGATTAACTGAAGTGTTTGATTCAACAGTGGTTTAAAAAAAAAAAGTGGTAAGAGATTGTCTACTTTATACCTACCCAGGCAGGATTCCTGGGAAAAATGTCTTGCATTCTCCCCCACTCTTTCTTCATCCAAGAATCCCTTTTTAGACTATTTGACAAAAGCGAGCATGTAACTTAATTCAGGAACAGAATCAGATGACATACAGGCTGTCATATGTTAGTTAAAAATTAAAAAAAAAAAAAAAAAAAAAAGTTACCATAACAACTGACTCACCACATGTATTTCTGTATATCTTAAAAAATAAATAAATGCAATAGGTCAGTCACATGCATGTTAGTGTTTTCAGTGAAAATGCATATAGAAAAATTTTCTTCACTGATAGCAGGATTTTTTCTTACTTCAGTTTTTTTAATAACTAAAATATGACTATGCTTCTTAAATGATTATGTCTGTTATTAGCAGCAGCAGCAATTAAGCCTGTTTAAAGACAAGAAAAAACAATCAAACAAAAACCCTGAATAACTTGACTTCTAATCATTTGAGGTCATCCTCTGTCTAGACAGCTGAGCAGACAGAATTAGTGTTAAACAATGAAATAGCAACACTATCATGTATCACCTTTTTTGCCTTACTGATTTTTTTTAAAAAATTTGAAGACTCAGACCAATCTTTTTTTTCATTCATTGTTGAGGGCCTGATTCTGCTCATGTTTGAAGCCAATAGAATTCTTATCTTTGACAATTGTTTTTGCATGATCAAGCCTTCACATGATTTATTTTATATTTTCTGTCAGCTCCTCTGAGCTAACTTCAAAGCACACTTCCCCCATCCATGTTTCCTCCTTCCCCACGGAAGCTCTTAGTGCTGAAACTCTTGACATGATCAATAGAGGTAGCCTCAGGATCGTCAAAGACTTGTTATTAATTTCCACTACAGACAAATATTCTGCTGGAAAAAATGCTTTGACTCTACCCTCTTTTTACTGTGATAAATAAAGAGTTCCAGAGGAACTACATTATTTTAAATCTGCTATTTCATATGTTCTCTTGGGTGGAGAGTGAGGGGAAGCTGCAGGTACACTTAGGTTTGTCTATTTTATTGTTTAGTTTTGTTGTTATCTGAGTGGTTTCAACTAGCAGTTTCTGCTTTTTAGCCAATAGATATTTATTGTCATTTTAATTATTTTATCTGGAATTTCATCACTGTAATAATTACTGTACTTCAAATCCACATTCTAAATAGCTACATGCTTTCTAACTTTAGTACTCAACAACAAAAAGATTATTTTAATGGAACTCCAAAAAAAAAAGTTGAATGTTTCCTCAGCTGCCTCTGTAGCAGCTGGAACAAAGTATTACTAATGCTTATCCCAGATCTTTGTTGTGTTGCCAGGGTTTTATGTGAACATCTGAAAAAAAATCTTTGGCATCAGAAGTACTGTTATAGGTGTCTACAGTAATTATTCTGTTTATTTTGAGTCTTTGTTGTATGTGCACAACAATCTTGACAAATTTGAGCCATAATTTGTGTGAAAACAGGAAAAAAAATAATAACCTTGGAAGGGAAAAGTTGGAACAATACCTTACATATTTGACAAGAACAGGCATAAGGGTATGCTGACTTTGCTGTGGTCTTCTGCACAACTGCACAGAATCTGACACTAGAGCCAAGTTTCTTGAGCCCCACAAAGGTCTGTCTTCAATATTGTCCTTTATAGGTCCTTGGGTGTTTCGTAGTTTTTTGTTTGCTTTCTTGTCTTATTTCATATGGACCTTTTACTTTCCAGGAAAAATCTGTTATTTCCAGGTGTTAAAGCAATTATTGTACATGTCCCAAAAAATAGGAATAGATATAAAAACTATCACCAGCATCCATCATTACTTCTTGGCTTTGAGGAAAGAGACCAACAAGGCCAGCAAGTGAAACCTGCTCTGTTGACACATGTCCTAACAGGTGGAGAAGGGGGG